>MU383866.1:0-379622 GCA_022495065.1 Xylaria telfairii
CGTACGGACTGGCGAGTGGTTTGGAGACCTGCCCGTACGGACTAGCGAAGGCTATACAGACCTACCTACGTAGACCTACGCGGGTAGGTTTTTAGTGCTTTCGCTAGTCCGTACGCGTAAGTCTATGCCGGCAGGCTTCCAGTGCCCTCGCTAGTCCGTATAAGTAGGTCTGCGTAGGTAGGTCTTTAAAGCCCTCGCTAGTCCGTACGGGCAGATCTCCAGACCACTCGCCAGTCCGTACGCGTAGGTCTGCGCGGGTAGGTCTCCAGAGCCCTCGCCAGTCCGTACGGGCAGATCTCCAGACCCCTCGCCAGTCCGTACGCGTAGGTCTGCGCGGGCAGGTCTCCAGACCCCTCGCCAGTCCGTACGGGCAGGTCTCCAGACCACTCACCAGTCCGTACGCGTAGGTCTGCGCGGGTAGGTCTCCAGACCCCTTGGCAGTCCACTCGCCAGTCCGTACGCGTAGGTCTGCGCGGGCAGGTCTCCAGAGCCCTCGCCAGTCCGTACGGGCAGATCTCCAGACCCCTCGCTAGTCCACTCGCTAGTCCGTATGGGCAGTTCGTACGCGTAGGTCTATATAGGTAGGGCTTGTTTAAAAGGTCGGATTGCGGCAGGTCGGATTGCGGCGGGTTGGATTGCGGCAGGTCGGATTGCGGCGGGTTGGATTACGGCAGGTCGGATTACAGCGGGTTCGATCGCAAAAACTAGGTCTAGATTTATTTTTTTAGCAAAAATAAATACACTATATAAAACCTCTATATTTAATTAATATAATAAATATTTTAAAAATATTATAATACGTACGTAGTTAAAAATATTATATTATTTAAATAAAAACGCGTAAATCTATATATTTTAAAAGCATGTGTATGTTGTATGTAAATTTTGGGTGGGGCGCGACACTTCGTTTCGAACTTAGTGTACACTCGCCCCACATGACCCTGTATATAAATAGGCATGTTCTAAACACCTTTTTGGAGCTTAGACTTAGACCTTAGATCATCACAAAACACTTCACCTGATCGCAACTGAGAGTGCACTGGTTCACTTCCATTTACATGATGGCAACCCACTTCAACGCGAGAACTCGCTATTTCCCTAGCTCTTATAGCTCTCCTTCCTGTCCGTTACGGTAGATGTAAGCTCTGCATGACGAGCCACTGGAGGAGATGATTGAATAGCATTGAATAGACACTATGAATGGTAAGTAACACTGAATATGTGTAGAATTTATTCCTAATAAGATACTAGAACTCCGTCCAGGTCATTCCCATTCACTTAGGCCATACACAACGAATGTATCCATTTGTTATTATATGGATTAATGCCAATGTTGAATTAGCCGCTGAAATTCCACCAGTTTGTTATGAATTGGTTCCAAGCTGACAAAGTTTAGAATTTGGTGTTCCCTAAGATTTATCGCCAGCAAGAAAGGAAGAAAGTAAACGAGAGTTAATAGTCTGCCATTTGAATTCCAATCAAGATAAATCAAAGCAGAGTAAACTTTACAAAAAGAAGAAGGCATGTAAATGCCGACCCCGTCATGTAATTATAGTATGTCCTGAATAAGAACATAAGACAGATAGCCCCGATACTAGAATATCTCATAGATCGAGAGTCCATCCCACTCCTAGCTGCTCAAGGTTCAATTCAATAAGGCTGGCATTTGTTGAAAAGATTCCCGGAAGCGCCCTGGTGCGTCATCAGGAAACATTGGTCATAGGCTGTACTGCCACCGCCGTGCATGGCCACCACGACACGATGAGCTCCTGGGGGGCCGCCAGTGTAATCATAGCCGCTGGTGAGAATGGGAAATTCTAGAAGCACTTTGCCTCTACACGGCGAAGGGTCAACCTCAGGAGGGTTACCACCATTTCTGAAAACACCCGGGTACGAGCCTATGCAGCGAGAAGGGAATGTTAGTGAACCATATTCTAATGGTAATGTCATGGACGCGCTTACTGGCTCCATTATAATAGACCTGCCCATTTCTGAGAGCTCTAATAGCAGCTCCAAAGCCGTTATCAGCCGCCGATTGAGTGAAAAGCGTGCCGCCGCAGTTGTAGCCCTTATATCGAGTTTCAAGGCGAGGCTCGTCGGCCCCCGAAGGGGCGGCAAACACTGAGGCGGATAGGGCTGCTGCCATCAAGAGGAGGAGTTGAACTGCGAACATTTTGTTTGATAGCATTTTCCGAAGGGACGAAAAAAGAACAAGGACAAGATTCTGTGAGATATAAGAAAGGCTTATGTAGGGCTCGGAGAAGGGCCTTAATAGGCGATAATCTACTAAGATCGTCAAGGTCCCTGTGGTTCCTTTCTTTAAGCCTCCCGTCACAAGGGCTTGTGTAGGGTTTGGAATGATATTCAATTAAGGTAATTAAATAATCTTCAATGTAGTCAAGGGAGCTGTGTAGAGTTCTGGATCTCCCCTTTCCAGGGCGGGCAGATTCTAGTCTTTATGCCTCTATAGCCTCGCCCAAAGTTGCTGACTAAATCGCCGACTCCTAAAATAGCCAACTGCATTTTTGTAGAAGTAAACTGTCTTGGAGTTCGGAATAAATCAGATCAGATTTTCCGATCTGATCTGATTTCACACGATCCTCGTATCGGTAGTTTTCCGCCACGCATATGATTATGTGCATGATATTGGGTGTCCCAACCCCGATAGCGCCATCATGATCTTTGATGGAGCACGTGCACTGGTTCACTTCCGACAACATATCGTCTTCCCTGCACATTACCAAGATTTACTAAGCTAAGAGGATGTATTAGTCAATCCATAGTTCGGGTATCATTGCCGTATTACGAGCAACATATTCAGCTAGGTCTGTAGACCTGCCTAAATCACGGAGACATCAGCTTCAAAGAAAGTGCTCTTTGGCCGGCAACAGCGGCAACAAAGGGGGATGACTACTACACCGGATCTCGTGAGCAGGTTGCTGAGGATGCTGCCGAGAGCCCCGAGTTGTATTTATCTGTTGCATTGACTTAATGAAGTGAATTGAGAGCTAGTAACCTTCACATCTAACCATCTACAAGATTATTGATCGCGGTGAGAGTGTTTTTCAGGTCGAGAACAGTTAGCCGAAGCATTATTGAGTTCACACGAATTAGGGCACGAAAGGCTGTCGTAGTTGTATTGTACGTAAGCAATTCTAGTGATATACGATCTAATCCGAAATGAAAATGGTGATTGGACTTGGTTATACGGACTCACACCTGCACATACAGGAAAGAGCTTGCATATGCTTGGAAGCATTTGGATGTTTGTTGCCTAGTTAGGCAGAGATAGATACATAAAAAGAAGCTGTATGCATATCAGGAGCGTAGAGGCAGCAGTTAGCTCTACGGGTCCGTGCACTTCCTAGTATTGGTGCAACTGGAGGTGGTATGCAGGTGATATTGCTCGGTTGTTTACAGGAAAAAAGAAAAAGAAAAAAGGGATGCTAATGTTGGTGGCGATTAGTCATCTGCGGGGCTGTGTAATGGACGCATTATATAATATGGTTGCATGTTGTCTTGCATTGATTATTCTGTCTTGTTTGCGGTATGACATAGACATCGCTCTTCTGACGTGTGCAAGCCGGCAACCTGTATATTACTCGGTGCCTGCTTCGTAAGCGTAAATATAGTTATCCTCGTTGCCCGCCGGCTGGAAGTCGAGTTACAAGTTACATGCTGATTGGATATCCTTTTATACGGTTCTGGTTCAAGTACGCCATGGGAGCCACAGAGCCAGAAGCGGTAAACCCAATGCCACACCGGAAATGAAAGCAAGCAGAAGCAGCTGACTAGGCCAACCAGCACGATACGTTTGAGGAGCCATCCAGAATCGACACTATGGCGGAATCAAGGCCTCGGTTTTCTGCCAATATAGCAATTATAAATGACTACGTTGCTGGTGACGTGGATGCGCCTACGACCGCCGCGAGGCTTGCCAAGCCCATCGAGCAGGCATATTCCACCGCAGACCATGGAGTGGCACTGTATAATGAGGAGATGGTGGCTCGAAACCAGCGCACCCACTGGAGTCCGGAGGAGGCGCTTGAGAAGGTAATGACTATGTCCCCCCCGCCTTTTGTCTCAAACAAGTTCCAAAACCTTTTGTTTCTTCTTGGTACAATTGGGCACCGTTCATGCTAATTTGTTCTAGTGGGGACCCGAACAGGATGTTCCTAAGCCTAGTCTCGAGATAGCGAGTCTTCCTGGCACAGAAGGTCAACTCTGGGAGCTTTGGTATGCCGCTCTCCACGCCGCAAAGCGCATTCCATGGACGGATGAGGCTCGACAGAACAAGCTCCTCGATCTTGTCAAAGCGTTCAAGGCAAGACCGGACCCACCCGCGCCATCTCCCATGACTCCACCACTGAGGCGGAATTGGATCTGGGAGTCGGGCACATTGTGGAGCAACCTGAGTTTATTAGGACCGAGTATCCGCGAATCGTGGAATGACGCGTGCGGCCACGGCTCTGGCTGGACGAACACAGAGCAGCACGCCTGGACGAACATCAACGCCTTTGTCGCCAGGTTGACTGCGAGCGAGACGGCCGACTTCGACAACTACGCTGTATGGGCTTTGAGCGGCGCCCTAGAGGACGAAATCAAAGATAACTCCCTTCATCACGATACATCTAGCCGAACACAACTCGGCCTTTTGCTGACGGTGGCCTCTGTTTGGATTCAGATCGCTGGGAAGCAGCTATATGAACGCCACCTCAATGAGGAGGAATCTGGTCAGGTGGATTTCGAGGTCGACTTGGCCACACGAGGGACCTTTCCTTGGACTAAGTCGCCAGATAAGCCGTCGTTCTGTATCGCTAGATGGAATTTCTGGCGCGGTAGATTTGCTCAAGAGGTGCGAAACGAAGAGTTATCCGAAAGTGTGAGAGAACTCGCCGCGAAGTCTGCGGAAATTATTGATGTCTTCACTAGATAAATGAACTCATCTCCATCAAAAGGGGTAATCATTCTTTACCTATCCGTCAGCAAGTTAGAGGCTAAGCGTGCTCGAGGGGCCAGTAGGTAATAATTATCTACCAGTATAAATCAGAGTATTAAGTCTATATTCTATTATTCTCCTGATAATGAAATTTACGTAGTGGGAAGGGCACCTTACTTACCCCACCATAGGCGGCGTAGAGGGGGTGGAGTCAAGAGACGAACGCGCGGGGCAGCACTACCGCTACCCACCTAACCCATATCTCCATAGCCCCAAGAAAGATCATCGTTGGAAAGCTTTACCAAACCGCCCTACCAGATTTCAAAAAGGGAAGGTAAAGCTTGAGAAGTTAATACCAGACGCCCCAAAACTCTATAAAAGTAGGATAGCTTCCTATTGGTCCAGATAAATACCCAGAATCTAAAATTGAAATACCTCGCGTTTCGATTTTCACCGTATTAAAATGGAAGCACCTGACCTTAGGAATGGTAAAGCATTCCATTTTAGGGACAACTAGCTTAGCACTACAGGGTTTTGTAGCATCATCTGAGGCCTTGAGGCTTCTCTCAAATTACCTAGGTATTTTATTGAAAGATTAGATCAGATTACAAAGCCCTGTTCTCAAGAGCAGCATGTCTCATCTTGGCACATCCATCATTCTTGGAGCAGCCACCATTGCCCCTATCTTGGTTTGGCCTCAGTCTGGTTCCCAACCGACGTCATGTGAAGAATCTTCAGGAAGCCGGCATGGTGAGTAGTGGTGGGCTTTCTTCATCGGTCGTAATTGAATCTCTCTTTTAAGTTCCGGACCGCTAACCAAACAAAGCCAATGTCGGATTACCACCCTGTCGCTGGCCGTCTGATTGCACTAAGAAAATGTAGTCAGGCTACGCCACGAGATACCACTCTGCATGTAGTGATACAGCGCATGATAAAGCGGTTTGCTAAAGGTATGTTCTATCTTAACTTATGGTCTTTCAATAAAACAATGATAGTCGTCGCCAGCCCGCTAGCAGCGGCCCAGGTCGAGGCCGCATTCCTTGACAAGCCTCACGAAATGTGCAATGCAGGGGAATTTGTCGTGTTCTGTACCCTACTTTAAGATCTCACGCTCCGTCTTACTTTCGATATCATCGCTCGATTCACTCTGTGAGCTGCTACTACGACGCTCTATGAACATGTACCATTCTAAGGTCCTTTCTATAGAGTGATGCTCGTCTCCACTAACAAACCCAAGGCAGCGCTCTTACGCGCGTATTGGGCTCCCTTCGGCACAAGCTTTAATCCATTCCGCCGTTGCCTCAGTCTCCCCCCTGTGGTATTATCGGCGAGTCGAAAGACATCTTGGCAGGTGAAATTTCTACCTACTACACATCGCTCGGCGGTTATAACGCCGAACGATTAAGATCGCAACTTGTCCTTGTCGGAGGATAAAACAGCTATCTGATAAAAACACAACTCCACAAACCTACTCAACAAATGTACAAGAACTGCAGATATTAGAGGCCAAGTTATAACGCCTCCTGCGACGCGACCTTTAGCCATGAAGCAGAGTTGTCTCAACTTGAATACAAACAAAACCGTTTTTTTATCTTCGACGGGAGCTTATAATTCGCACCCACGGAGTACTCAACGTGAAAAAAAACCCCCCCTTACTCTTTCACCCACATCCTAGCGATCTGGATTCATTTCGCAACACCAATCTCAGCAGCCGCATCTCGGTCAGATGAAGAATGACTCCCGCTCGTACGTGTATCGCTACTAGTATAAAGACTCGAAAGCGTCTGCTCTCGGGGGAAACTAGCTCTCTCCCCCCCACGGAGACGACTCATCGCAGTACCTTCGCTGCGATATCCATCGGACGGAAATCGTTGCGTAATTGGGGCCCGAAACTCGCATCTACTTTCAGGGCGCTCATATCTCGCACGAGAGAAGTAGTCCCGGTCATCACTAGCTAGGAATGAACCTGAAGCACGCTGTGAGCATACCTCCCTCCCTCGCAGGACGTTGTGAAGGGGTAGCATGGGCACCGAGTCGTTGCGACTGAGATCGGTTCGTTCCCCAGTCGTCTTGTTGCTCGTACCGCTTGCGCTAACGCCGCTAGCAGCACGACCCCGTAGGGATGGAATCCGGATCGATTTGCGGATCGACTGCAGAGTCGGTGCTCGGAAGGAGAAATTTGGACGCAGCGAGGAGTATCGAGGTGGAATGATGGGCGGCTTCTTGGTTACGGTTCTTGCTGGCGAGAACAGGTGCGATCGGACTTCTGTGATTCGAGCTGAGTCAGGTCGCTCAATTGAGGGTAGAATGGTGTCCGGTCCTGGACTGTGCCAGATTTAATTGTTAGTCTTATCCTCTAAAATGGACTTTCTGTTGTTGTAAGCGTATGAAAGGTGAGTAAATCGACGTACTGATATCCAATCGAGTCTCTGCTGTGATTCGGTAGCAGTCTCTTCCCACTCTCTCTCGTCTTCTCGCTTTCATCGCCCGGGCTGCAAGCTTGGTCGTTCCCCCCTCGACTCTTTCGAAACCAAGTCTGAAGCTTCACGTATTCTGCATATTCACGATAAATTTGTCGAGCTTCCATTGTCATGCCAAAGAATACAACAATGACGACGGTCGTTGCGATGGGAATCCACGGTTGGTTCATGACGTCGGATGGGATGATCCACGATGGCACAAAGAGTATGGTCTCCCACGAGTATGGTGTTGCAGACCAGTGCATCCGATAGTAATCATATGCCCTATATGAGGAGAGCGTGTCTTTGATGTTACAGACTAGGAAATACATCATGATGGGCACATAGACCACAAGAATTGACAACGACATGTTGTAGAGTCGTCGACGCGTACGGTTCGCGCGTATCGAGGCTTCGCCATCTGAGTGCAATACTCCTTGCGCCTGCTTCGTAATGGCGTGATAGCGCCTCCAGAGTACGACTACGTATAATTGTCATTAGTACTCAATCAGATGAACCCAACCACCGCCTGATATATCAAGGGAGATGGCCACACGCACTAGCATAGGGAACAGCCAATAACGCAAATACGGCAGGAGGCGCGTCATATACAAGTATCTTCGGCCAGCTCGCATCATACACCGCCGAGCAACCGATAAGAGTGCCGATGATATAGCGCTGGGCGAGGTCAAACCACGTGAAGACGAGCTGAACAAACGGAACCGGGAAAATAATAGCAGCTTGCATCAGTATGCGCCGAGTCCTCTCGTTCCGGTCGCGTGCCGCTCCCGTGACCTTGACCTGCTGGGCGAGGTGGTACATAATCGTAAAGATGGAAGCAGCGTAAACAGTCTGGAGAGGTGCAGACAGATACACCTCGACATCGCAAAGACCCGCGCCATCCCACCATGTACTCCAATCATCATCGTGCCAGATTACCGAGTTGACAATGGTGATTAGATTCATGATCGCGACGTCGATGATAAATACCACGGCGGCGAATTCTCCGTTGCGAACGAGCAGGCGAAGGGGCACCCAGCTAACCACCATCCCCGCGAACGCCAAAATGACTCGCGACACGAGGTTGGCTATGAGCCCTGGATTGGTTGTCAGTATTTGCGCCATAGTCGGTTGGGGTGCAGGGTAGATTGGCGGTGATGGGGAAGTGGTTGAAGTTTACATGGAGCACGGTTTGGTAAACCCATAGCTCTTCAATGGCGGATTTTGATTCAATACGCGTCTTCGTTGCCGAGGAGATGTAAACACCTAATTGCGTGCTGTTTGATTACCTACTGTATTATGCGGTTTTCGCCTACTCCCGAATAAACGGCAGTGTTGCACAATGGTCTTGAAATCAGGAGGCGGGGTATAATAGAGTTGATCCCTTGCAATATATACATGTAATCTTAGGACAATTCCAACATTGCGACACATCTACTATAACCCTACTTAATGGTCGGGGTAAAGACGAGATGATTCTAAGAGCCAGTAATTATATTGTGAGAGGGTAAATGATAACTCAAGTTTCTTCCCCAAAGTGACTTTATCCCGTAGGGGTATTGTTTAATTATCGCATTCTGTCCACAGTAAAATTTGAAAAGGTTAATGAATCATTGCATAAGGACCTAGCTTCCTGATAACAGGGAATTGTTGCCAATTTAACGTTTATATTCCCACTGCATGACTTATATTCAGGACTCTTTATTATTAGATATGTTTTAAGACCTTAAATTACTTATAGATTTCTCCTTAATTAGCACAGTGATTACCTTTAAACATCCTACTGCACTTATTCACATTCTAATTAGGCCTGATGCTATTAACGATTGTAATAGTGATGCAGATGAGCTGTGCGTCGCCGGCTGCTCTCAAAAGGGAGCGCTCGAGATGAAGGGCATCGGCAATCTAAATCTCCCATAGATTGTAGACCATGGCGGCGAAGCAAGGCTTGTCCTCCTAAGTTGTCGTTTTCAAAGTTATAGGCCTATTGAGGCAGCGGGGTTTGCCCAGTTGAACGGAGATGCATAGCGGCGGTGGTTCCGCATAAGTGAACAACACCGCAACAGGTCTGTGGCAGGGGCCGCAGGACCCGCCTCTCCGGTTCGGGATTCGGAGAATTCTCGGACGCGTCGTAACGATCCTTCCAAGTTCGAACATAATTTCATACTAGCAACGCAACTAACCGGGGGATACTACTAGTTACCTACATTAGCTATTCGTTCACCACACAAGCTTTTTGGTTCCCAAAGTGCCTGCGATCTATCTAACTAATTCGCAGTATTTACTCGTTACTGAAGTAGAAACAGAGTACTTCATAAGGAGAAACTTGGACGAAACTATACATGTGTTTTCTAGGCCTGCACCTCAGCTACAGCATGAAAGATATCCTTCGTCATGATTAGTACTGCCTCCAGCTCCTGGCCGTACGTGGTGTATGAAAGGTGCTAATAGTGGATAAGATAACTTTAGAAACTCTATCTTACGGCGTAGGGCACGGTTGGTTGATCTCAACTACCTACAGTACCTAGGCAACGACGTTCTAGCTTATAGTAAGGAAAGCACGAGGGTTAGTACAGGTAGGTACATGTTAGGTTTGTTGGTAAGAGTCTCCTCGAGGCCTCGACTTCACTGCGTTCACAAAAAAATACTCAAAAGACTCGTATCTACCGCGAACGTACTTCCGGCCAGACCAGAAGGATCATTCCCGGCTCATTAACACTGCGAATATTCCCCAGAGAGGCCTGGTTTAACTAGTAACTACCTACTTCAGGTGCTACCTCACTAACACCATACACTACATATAAGGTATGCACAAACAGAGCATATCAACAGGTTGGACCCTGAATACAGCGAACAGTCGTCATCCATGCAGGTACCTATTCAGTGGCATTCAGTTTAACAGGTGGCAACACTGTATCGCCTAAGATCCCGAAGCTTAAGAATACAGTACTCTGCCGTTCATACCCTTGCAAACGCACTTACCACGATACGACGTTTGATCATCAAGATACGATGAGGCACAAACGGAAAGCCATACTCACAATAATTTCGCATCACCCAGTGATTGAGCAATCTTGTTCGCCGTCATGGTTGTTTTGGCGAATAAGTTAGTCTCTCAGAAAAGTACAGATATTTGCAAAATATAAATACGGCCCAATCTAGATGTTCGTACGCATTTAGGGTAGGAGGTCCAATGCACCTCACTCTGGCACGGTGTAGTTAAAGAAGCACAACCTAGAACCTGCCGCCATGCGGGTTTCGCGAGCTTAACGAGGAAATGGTAAACCTAACCGTCACCTACCTTCCTTGCTCCCTCTCCCTGCCTCTCTGGCCCTTTTACCAATGTCCCAGATTCCCCCGCCCTATCGGATGATTACTGAGCTTCCTTTTATCATCAAGATAGTAGGTTCTATTGAATCAACATCAGAACTCCTATAAGGGTTATATGCTTCTTCTTTTATATTGATTTTATTTGAACACCCTCGGGAATAGCACCAACCCTTCATACTTCATACCCACTTCACGACATTATGGAGGGTAGCCCCAACGTACCAACAGGTACGGATGGCTCAACTGGGGACGTGGTGATGGACTCAAACGGGTACGTGGGGTTCGGCATGCCGACGCTCTATCAAAGATTAACGTCCTTATTAATCAATTAAGATCCAGGCATACGCAACCCGAAGCCTTAGACCACAATCTCAACGATAACCAATTCGGTAGCCAGCCGAATGCTCACTCTTCGGGGGATCACGTCGGTGGCGGTGAGGCGGGCGGAAGTAGTCAAGGCGACGGACAAAACCAGGACGGTGGGAGCGAAAAGTATGCTACGCACAACCCTGGTGGGAACCCAGCTGGCAATGACAGCCCAGCCCAACTCAGCTTCGTCACTGGGCAGGATAGCCTCCAGCAGACCGATGGCGCTCGTGACGCCGGCAAGGAACAGGTCACGGAAGAGAGCAGCAAACGAGAACTAACAGAGGAGGACTGCGAGGCCGAACTAGGCTATGCTTTTTCCACGAGGAAGAAATGGTGGATCTTGTCCGTCATCTTCCTCGTGCAAACTTCGATGAACTTCAACACCTCGCTTTACTCCAACGGCATCGCCGGCATCTCGGAAGAATTCCATGTCAATGATCAGGTTGCCCGTGCCGGTGCTGCCATCTTTCTCGTCACGTACGGCTTCGGTTGCGAGCTGTGGGCCCCTTGGTCTGAGGAGTTCGGTCGAAAGACCATATTACAGATCTCCCTGTTCCTGACCAATTGCTGGGCTGCTTCAGTAGGTATCGCTCCGAACATGTCCACCATTCTGGTGAGCAGGGCCTTTGGTGGACTATCTACCGCCGGCGGTAGTGTGACCCTGGGCATGATCGCCGATATGTATGATAGCGATAGCCAACAATACGCTGTCGCGTTCGTGTAAGTTGTCGTCTCTAACCCAGCCGCCCGTACGCCAACAAAAACAGACCACTAATTTCCGGGCGTATATAGCGTATTCTCTTCAGTCCTGGGATCTATCCTAGGACCGGTTGTTGGTGGGTTTATCGAATTGTTGCCTCCGCGAGACGCCTGGCGCTGGTGCACCTGGATACAGCTCATATTTGGCTTGACCGTACAGCTACTTCACCTCTTCACCGTGCCCGAGACGCGAACGACTATCATGATGGATAGGATTGCTAAAAAGCGAAGAGAGCGGATGGAAGACCGCAACGTATACGGGCCTAACGAAATGCAGCCATTCAAAGAACGTTTCAGTTTCGCTGGGCTTATGGAGACGTGGTCGCGAGCGTTCAAAATGCTCATATGTGAACCTATTGTTAGGATCCTATCATTGCTCTCGGGTGTGTCTGACGCTATTGTCTTCATTCAAATCCAATCGATGAATCTCGTCTACAAGCAATGGGACTTTAATTCGTGGCAGATCGGTCTTGCTTTCGTCCCTATCGCGATCGGCTATTTCATTGCATGGATGGTGTTCATCCCGCTGTTCAAGTATGGTCGGCGCCGGCGAGAAGAGAATCCTCGCGACGAACACGCGCAATTCGAGTCAAGGCTGCGCCCGATGCTGTGGTTATCGATAGGTCTGCCCCTTGGTCTCTTTATCTTCGGTGCCGGGAGTAATGGGCCGCCTCTCCATTGGATGCTCAGCATGTTCGGGACGGCCTTGATTGGCGTCGCGAATTTCTCCATCTACTTGGCCACTATTGACTACATGGTCTGCGCGTACGGTCCGTACTCAGCCTCGGCGACTGGTGGAAACGGCCTCGCTCGAGACCTTCTGGCCGGTGTTCTCACCCCCGCTTCCATACCCTTTTATACCGGTATGGCAGCCCAAAGATCGCAGAGCTTGATGTGGGGTTCCATTATCCTCGCCATCATTGCGACAGTGCTGGTGGCCTGTTCCTGGCGCGTCTACTATAGGGGGGCTTTCTATCGTAGAAATTCACGGTTTGCCCAGGAACTGGGGGCGGCCGGGATCAGAGGCAGGCCATCTTCCCGCTCCCCAACTCCCCCACAACCCATCCCAATCAACGAACGCAGCATCTGGGAGGAGTTCACCAACCGGTTCACCAACCGACGGCCAAGAAGCCCTCCTCGGCAACCCAGCTTCGGGCCCACCTCGCCGCGCGGCGCGTACATGGCCAGCGTCCACGCCGCTTCTCGCCGCCAGAGCCGACAGAACAGCAGGAACCCCAGCACCAACCCGAGCCGCAGAAACAGCCACGATGGGCCGGCTTATCCCACCCACGACTCCTCTAGCGACAGCATTAATGAACTGATTAATCTCGACCCGGAGCAGCCCTACGAACCGGGGTCGCCAAGTGTCCGCGCGCAAATTACTGGGGCGCTTCATACAGATGAACACCCCCAGCACCCGGAGGATTACCCGCACGCTGTTCATAGAGAGAGCTCTGTTGGATCTACCTCTATTGGGCGGCCTTCTTAAGTTTGGCACATGATCAATCGACAGACCTACTGACCGACTGGTGTAAAGGGGCTAGCCTTGGCAACTGGGAAAGATACGATGGATGTACCATTCTTCATATTCCACTCGTTATTTCCCCCCCTCCCCCCCCCCTTTTTTTTTTTTCGAATTGGACAATATTGGTTATAAGCGCAACATGTATGGCGCTAGGACAGAATGGGAGCTTGTGTTTAGCCTCGGAATTGTTAATGATGAGGCGGTCTGGTTGGGGTCCGCAAGGGCACATAACGTAACATTACAGGTAGCTTGGAGGAAATCATGGAGCGTTTTGTTTTCAAGTCGAAGCGTTGTAATAGTTCCACATACGCGCTATTGAATTAGGTAAGTAGTTTCTTAGTTATTTGGATGCAACAAAATGGAAAACCCGGAAAAAATTAAATACATCCTGGCTAGAACAGGCATTCAGCCGTGGATTTCAATTTGCTTGATTTGTATATCTATCATGTATCATAACAGTTCCGAATTCTTGTTAGCCTATGTACGCATCTATCCTGACACTTGCGCGTGTATAGTTTTGCAGTTGGCATATTACATTACATCCTTGTACTTCCCCTCCAGCCTGAGGACTTAGCCGCCGTCCCGGAGAAGTTATGCAGACGCTCCCCCATAAGGTAGGCCTCATCCCGGATACGGACTTGCCAGCCCTGAAAGATGCGGAGCAACCTCCGCAGCACTAGTAAGGCGGCCCAGAAGAGCGCAGTAAGGGGGTAAGCGAGTCTGTAGGCGGAGACCTGCATCTCGTACGATACCTTGGTAGTGCTTTCGAGAGCCCAGTTTAGCGTGGCCCATGCGAACATAGGGGGCATCAATAACATGATTGTAGAGGCGACGAAACCCGGGATCACAAAGGCGCGAGTTAGCACGCCCACATCGGGCTCGAGCCAACCCTGGCGTAGGACAGCCCGGACAGCTTGTGAAGGGCGTCCGCCGTAGAGGGTCAGAGCCCGTGAACCGAGTTTCAGGTAGAGAATGCCCAGCGTCCACGCTTGTATGATCCGAACTGTGTGCCCGTCTTGTGCGCCTTCAAGACGCAATGCGCCCCCTGTTCCCGTACCCATGTAGGTGTGCAAAGGGATGAGGACATACATTTCCACAAGAGCTGTGATCAAAATGGGGAAGACCACAAGAAGCATACTGTATGCGTAGGTCAGCTTCAGGGTACGATAGGCCAACTGAGTGACTCGGTGTAACGCATTACGGCCGAGAAGAGTGTTGGCAGTAGATGTCGCCCATTCTTTAACCGTGTCATATGCAGAGTGTAAATGGAACACGAGATAGCTGGCAGAGCTGAGGACGTATACGCCTATACTAAAGGCGTATATATCGTTGGTACGGATATGCGGAGGCACAAGGGCCTTGAATATGCGCCGTCCAAAGACAAGGGGTAGAATCGTAGAACCCACGCCGGTCACAGCAGCGAAGATCCATATAGACATGATGAAGATCGAGATGCGAGCCCTAAACCAGGGTGGAACATATACTACCTGGAAATGGTTTTCCGGCTGAGGATCTGTACCTGGCCTGTTTGTCTCGTAAATCTGTGCCATCTCTTGCTCCGAGATATTCGCGAACACCGGGTGCCCTTTGGTTATCTTCGCCTGATCTGAAGCAGGCGAGCGAACAAATCGACCGTCTGGCACTAGCTTTCCGGATTCGACAAGTAGCCTTTTCTGGTCGTTCATCGCGACCATCTCCTCTCTCGAAATTTTGGATGCTGGTTTCGAGTCTCCATCACTAAAGTAGTCTCTCCAACTCTTGAGGACGACTTTATTCTCTCGGGTAACCCCGAGAAACATGTTGCGCCATGATAACAATCCATAGCTATTGGAGTCATCAGCCCCCACGAGCTTCCCTTCTTCCTCGACGCGCCTTTCCCCAAACAAGAACCATGTTAACCGCAGTGCACTGGCACACTGGCGGAACCACCAAGTGTACATGGTGTGCAGACCATCGCTGGGCTTAAAGAATTTGACCGCTAAGGGCATGAGGAAATTGCAGAAGAGGAGGTCAACAGGGAATTCTAGCACCGGTTCGTTATAGGTGTAATGAATTGGTAGCACAGTAGGTAGTGTGATAGATAGGCCCCAGACCACACCGCCCAGACATATCACGACGAGGGCTCCGTAAACAAAGGCCGAGAATAAAATCTTGCGAAGCTGTGTGGATACGTTGCGTTCTAGCACATCACGAACCGGGTGAAACTCTGGATCGTCGGGGTCACGAATGAAATCTATCGTAGGATTAGTATACATATGAAAAAGGACATGGATGGAACATAATACGCACATAGAACTCCTTTCCGCATGATTTTTCGGCACATGGAGACAAACAGAGCAAAGTGGAACATGTAACCGGTGCCGATGAACCAATGCACGAAGATAGACGTGAGCGGATAATTGTAGGCGAATAATAAACGTGATTTTAAAGTCGTGTGCTCGAAGAGGGGAAGTAGAGCAAAGTCCAGAAGAAGGCCGCAGTATAGGGGAAATACCAACATCTCAATACTAATAATAAGGATGACTTTCATCACACCGCTTGCCTGGTTGAGTGCATCTATAACCGAGGCCTCCCATTCCTGGGCCGCCTGTCCTGTCGAGAACATGGTTCCCCTGCCAAGATAAAGTGCGGCCACCAGGGTAAGGGTGGCATAGCCAAGTAGAATTGCCCAACTCCTATCCTGAGCATCCCAGTATGCAAGGGCGGGATTTAGCGGTTGAGATGGTACAGGATAACTGAGGTCGAATATCCACGAGCTGATAGGATGTAAACTGATGGAAGAGAAGTCGTGTAGGGTGGCGATCAAGGTTGAACTAGCAGTTGTCCAAAACTCCCGAACTTCTGACCATTTGGTCAAGTAATCACCGCCGAAGATATAGAGAAGAGCATTCCCAAAAGCCAATATACAATAACGTATATCGCCCTTGAGGTCTAGGAGTGCCTGGTGACTGAAAGCAGAAAAGTTGCGAATCTCCGTCTCAGGCGGTATAGGCATATCCAGATCGTACAGGAGCATGATCCCAACCCTGTCTAGAGCAGCAGTAGTAAGCTGTCTCGCGTCTAACCTGAGGGTCCGCAACATCTGTTTGCCATAGTCTGCTCCTAAGAGTAACCTAAAGGCCTCAAGTATGTTGAATATGAATGTAGACGCATAGCCAGCAGCTAGAAGCGCGATGTCCTGAACGAGTTCTGCCAAGAAAATGAACACAGCGACAAGCCGAGAGGGGTGGGCCAGCAACCAGGCGGCGGCTCGTCCAATATTGTAGGGGAGGAATACGCCGACGAAGATGGAGATTGACACAAGAAATGCACAAAAGACGGCATTTTGGAAGAGACCAACTATCGGCCCACGCATGCCGATTAACTCCATGATGCCATCAAAGTCTTCGGCATCTTCAACAGCTTCGGGGTCAAGTCCAGCAGCAGCGGCTGCCTCTACGGCGTCTGGCGCCATCTGGTCTTCTTCTTGCTCGTCCTCCTCGCCATCCTCTCCGCCATGACCGCCGTGCATGAATGGGGGGTTCTGATTATCACCGAAGATATCCACTGCCTCCTGGTTTATACCATCAGCATCAGCATGGGGCACGTCGCCCCACATGAAATCGGCGACACGGTCGACAATGGTGTTCGGTTGTTCTGGGTGCGGAGGTAGTATGACACGGCGAACCTCTGGGTTAGGAGCGGGTGCTGCTATATCCGCCTCTTCCCTGTCTTCAACCATAGCTGGATGAGGTGTGTCATCCACCGTGTCTTCGTGTAAGCCTGATGGATCCACTATGGCACTTGGCTCGGACGGAGCCGATGAATGAACCGGAGAATGGCCATCCAAAGGTGGGACGGCAGATACAGCTGCCGATGTATCAGTTGATTCATCGTTTGAATTGGCTATAAAACCAATCCCCATCTCCGAATCCGTGGACTCATCTGCCGGTCCATCTGTTTCGACATCTTGAGGTTGTTCAGATGTCTCACTGGGAATGTTGGAAAAAGACCAGCTGTTATTTGCAAGAGGGTTGATCTGTTCACGCGGCTGCGGCCCGTCGGATATAGCCCGCGGCCTTGAGCTCGAAGGAAGTAGGGTAGGTGGAGATGATGGCCTCTGTTCTTGTTCGTCACCGACATCGTTAGCTTTGCCTTTCCCTTTGTCTGGAGGCGTTGTCGTATTGGTCACATCATTTTCGTCGTCGGAGCCAGCCCATGTCCAGCTGGAACTGTCGCTACATGCCTTCTCGGCTACCATTGATGATGGTGATGACGAGCGGTTATGCAGGAAACGGCTAAATCGAGCCTCGTCGAGACCTTCCTGCCGAATGATCTCACGAATTCTTTCGTTATCTCCATCAGCAGCTCGATATATACGTACAAATTCGCCGATCGTAGTTCGTCCTGAAGAGCCGTCCCTATCTATTCCGAAGGGGCTTGGCTCGCGCAAGAATCCTGATTGAGCTTCATCTAGAAATCCTCTAGGGCTCCTAGGTGACACTGGTGAGGATCCACGACTTGTTTGAGTTTGATCGGGTATGTTCAGTATGGGTCGTCTTCCCATTCCCACAATCGGTCGCTGGCGCAAATTGGGCCTAACTATCTCAGGCAAGGGCTCAGTTGGTCGCAGGCCCCTATGTTCGTCTGTATCTGCGACAAAATGATCATCATTGTCTTCATTAACGGCCTCCCCTGCCTCTTCGCTATCTTCCTCGGGATCTGGATTCTGCATTGGTATATCGATATCTGGAATATCGATGTGCGGAATAGGTGGTGCGGCCGGTGCGGGAGGCGCAGGCGGTGCCATGTCATTTTCGGCATCTTCAACCGCAGCAAAGGCAGCACGCATATTAATCTCAGGTTGCTGTTGCACAACGTAGTCACGAACCAAAATGATCAAGATGAAGCAGACGATGGCAAGGAGTGTAATAATCTGCCCCTCTAGCACATTTATAATTATTCGGTTTAAACCTGGATTTTTCGTAATACGATTCAGAAAATCGACCTCGCTGAGGAGAGACCGCCGCGGATGGGACGACACCGTCTTGGCCATTCTGTGGAGCATAGCCGCACTGACATTGTTGAGAGCTTCCTGGTTGGGAATCTGGGGTTGGGCCGACAGGCCGAACAACATGCGCAACCACGAATGGGTGGTGCTCGTATTGAGAGACTTAGTTGCGGCCTTCATAATGTTGGTGGGGATCTGGTCCATGACACTGCCGAGAGAGGCAGGCGTCGTGGCGGTCGCCAGAAGCGGCGTCGAAGGACACATGGTTGTCCCCGTCATAGTTATGGAAAATGTGCTAGCCCCTGGCGCTGAAGGGAGATTGCGCGAATCGGGGAGTACCAGAGTGCTACTGAAGCCCTCGTCGCTGAGCCAAAACAAGAATGACCAGATCGACCGCATCAAATAGGGGAGCCAGCCAAGCCAGACAGTGGTAACGAGGGCAGCCCTAAGCCAGACCAGCAGATTCCGGAGCAAGTACCTGGTCATGTGATGGATAAAGATGTGGAAAGGCAGATGCTTGGGCATGTCTGGAGAATAGAGCTTAGTGAATCGGAAGGGTGTCTTGCACAGCTCGCAGTGTTTCTTCTGCGAATGCGACAACCATTCCATCAGGCAGTCCTGGTGGACGTATTTGATGCTCCCGCTGCATTTGCAGGGGAAAAAGAGCGGCTCGTCGTTGGTGGCCTCGCCCCTGCAGATGCGACAGGTGTCGAGATCGACCGGGGCATCGTCAGCCCAAGGATCGCCAGAGGCGATCGTGTTGCTGCGAACATCTGCTCGGGTGAGGGGATGTTGGCGGCGGTGCGAGGAGGGATCGGGCTCCCTATGCCTGGCGGGGCGGTCATCCATCGTCGTCGATGGGGGATTGCCGTCGGGGGTATGACGGGTAAGGGCGGGCACGAATCGGCTTATATGGACGGGTGCGAGGGACGGCCCTCGGGGGCTACAGTGTGGATATCGAGACCATGAGAGGGCAACAGGTCGGATGCGCTGGAAAACGCAGGAACCGAGGAATCAACGGGCGAGGTCGAGGCAAGCACCAAGGCTGTCGTCGCCTGGCTGTGCTGTGCCGTGCCGTGCTGCGCTTCGCTGCTATCTACCTAGGTAGCGTCTTACCGTCGAGGCGACCCGGCCCGGATCCAGCGAGACGCTTGCGCCGGCCGACTCGGTTTCTTGTCCAAGCTCGATCGACGAGGAGGTGGTGATGGGTTCGGGTGTTGCTTGGCCGTCGCGACGTGTCGAAGGGACTAGGTGACGGGATGAGTTAGGTTTGTGTGGACGTTGTCTGGATGCAGAAGCACACCTTGGTGGCGATTTCTAGAAAGAACAAATGCAGGGGTCTTGGCATTGGCAGCACCTGCCAGAACCTAAAGGCATTAAGGCAAGCTGAGTGAGAACCCAGGAAGTACCTACTGTACAGTATATAATGCCCCTAGTCTGGTAGTCGCGGTGATGTATTTGGATCTTCGCACTGTATTGCGAACTATGCCCACTGTCAACTAAGGTAAGTAGTACTTTCCACGGGACCGGTACGGGAGGTTAGTGTAAGTATTTCGATGCTGCCTTGCAGGCAGAAGTTATAGGAAACCACGCGTACGGAATTCTGTAAATACAGATACCTCCGTCCAATACAGGTAGTAATATGGGGATGGCGAATGGTCAGCGGGAAATGCCAAGTCGGCAGGTATTATTACAGATTACTAGAGCCATCCTACGTCAGCCGTGCAATAATACTAGGTCGGCTAATAATTCTATATAGTTTAATTAAAGCTCTTTACACCACCTAAATTAAATATAATACGTAGCAGGGGGGTAATATTTTAAAGTTAATACTTGTTATATTAATATATATACTTAAAAAATACATAAAGCTTTAATATATATAATTTCCTGCTACTAGTAATAATTTTTAATATTAAGAACTAGCAGATATTTATTTTATTTATTATAATAACTACTATAATAATAGCCCTGTAGCTTTTGCTTTTTTGTATTTATATTATTAGCCTGCTATATATTATAATATTAAAGCTTTATTTTTATTTTAATTAGTGGTGTTAAAAGTACTATTAGTGTTAAAAGCACTACTAGTATTAAAAGCAAAAATAAAGCTATTATAATATATTAGAACTGTGTTTTTTACTAAAGCTCTAAAAGTACTAGCGCTACTACTTAGCTTGCGATATTCCTGTTTATTTTTATTATAATCCGAAATATTTTTTATTTTTTTTTAGCTAGTTAAGTAGTAATAGCTATCTTTTAGCGTTAAACCAAAGAGTTAAAATTAGTTTAATATACTAATTTATATATAGCACTACTTTTTTAAAACTAATATTTTTTATAAAAAAGTATTTAGCAATTATTATTTTATATAAAAAAAAAATATATATATATTATATTTTTTATAATATATACTTCTATATATGTTTTTATATAAGTTTTTTAATTTAAAAACTAATAATATTTTATTTACTACTGCGAAGGATTACGAATAAAAAATAACAGGTTAACTTATATTTTTAAATTAAATATTAATTACTAGTAACAATTAAAATCTTTTTTTTTTATTTTTACGCTAGTTAGTATATAAACAAATTTATATTGCTTATTATTTTTAACTTTTAATTTTATATACATATATAATATATACTAGTACAGAATATTATATTAACTTATAAAATTACTTATATAATCCGTATTATTTATTCTTTGCTTTTTTATATAAATTTTAAAAATAAAAAAGTATTAGTTATAAGCAAGATTAAAGCTATAAAAGCTAATAAAAAAATAAAAACTTTAATTTTTAAATATATTTTTTATTATTATTTTTTTAATAGTATGCTGTTGCTATTAGTTAAGCTTTGTTATATATACGAGCTTTTTATTACCCGCGAGCTTATAAATTATTTTTATTAATGTTATAAAATTTATTTAAATGTTATTTAACCGCGTTTAAATCTTATAATATATTAATTCCAAGATTAATAAAATTTTAAGCTTAAAGTTATAATAAGTTTTAATATATACGTAGTACTACTATTTTTTAAAATATATATATATATTTCGGAAATAAATAATAATTACTAGTTAGTTTAAAAACTTATTTTAAAAATCTACTTAGTATTCCTTAAGCTTTTTTATTAAAAAAATATATATAATATATTTTTAAAAAATTAGCACACTATTAAAAGTAATATTAATAGCTGGTTTTTTATTATAATAATAACACTAAATACATATAATTTTATCAGAAATATATATAGCTTTGTTAAAATAAAAAACTTCGTAAAATTTTTTGTTTTTTAACGCAACTATAATTTTTTTAGCTATATATTAAATAATAGTAATAATACTTTTAATAAATAATAAATTTTTTATTTATATTAGCTTATATTTTAATAGTAGCTTTTTTTTTTATTTTTATTTTATGCTGTTATAAACGTTTTTTATTATATATTATAAATAAAATTGCTGTTACATATATAATCTTTACAGGTTTTCCAAAGCGTTTTTTTTAAAAGTCTAGAAGTTTATAATCGCTATAAATAATAGCTGTAGTATTTTAAAAACTAAGCGAAGCTTTTTATAATAGTATATCGCTTAAATAATAATTTCTATTATTTAATTTAATATTAACATATACGTAATATTAAAATAGCTACGGATATTTATAAATCTATTAATTTAAAGCAGCAAAAACTAGTATTTATTAATTTTATACATAAAATTTATAATAACTATATTAAAATACCACCTTTATATCTATTAAAACTATTAAAATAACTAAAACAAGTTTTTAAAAACTTTATTTTTAATTAGCAGTACATACTATATATTAAAACAATCTCAAAGCTTTATAAAAAAATTAGCAGTATTACTAAAAGTAGTTTTAGCTAGTTATTAATAAATACAAGCGTAATTATTAACGTTTTTAATTATTAAATAATAAGAAAAGTTAGTTAATAAAAAGTTTATATAAATAACCCGACACAGTTGCCTCTAGCTAACGTTTTATTTTATAGCTAATTAAAAAGCTTTTAAAAAAACGCGGTATTAGTAATAATCTTAAGGGCTATTTAATAGCGGGTAGTTATATTAAGCCTTGCGGACTTTAAAAATAAAGTTATTTTTAAAAAATAATTTAACTATAGTAAAAAACCCGCAGCTTGTTTTTTTAAATCCTGTTTTTTATACTGCGGTTATAAATTTAAAAATAAACTTCCTATTTTTATTATAGCAAATATTATATTTAATTATTTATTTAGCTTTATTTTTATTTTTAATTTTAGTTAAAAAGGTGTATTTATAAGTAATAGCGTGTTTTTAAATACTAGCTAAATAGTTTTCTTAAAACATATAAACGCGGTTTTTAAAAAGTTAAAAAAGCATTATTTTATTAATTTCTAAACTATATATTGTTTAGAAAAAAAAATATATTTAGAAATAACTAAAAACAAGGAGAATTTTATAGTATAATTTTTATAAAAAAAAAACAAGTATACGTGTTGTTTTTATTAAATATAAAAATTAATATTAAAAAACTTATTTAAAATAATTATTTAAATTATTTTTAATATAAAGTTTTAATATATTAAAATTAAAGTTTTTAATTTAAATATAATTAAAATTTAAATTTTAATAAAATATAATTATTTTAAAACTAATTTATATATAAATTATATATAAATTTACTTTAATATATATATAACGTAAAATTTTACTACTTAGCTTTTAGCGTTTTTTATTTTATATAATTATATTTTTTATTAATATAACGTATATTTTACGCTACTACTTTTTATTATATTTTTAAATAATTTAGCTTATTTTATATGTTTTTGCTTGCTAATTATTTTTATTTATGATTTTTTTATATTTAAAAATTTTTTAAAATAATAATAAAAAAGCTTTTATTTTAGTTATTTATTAATTTAAATATAAATATTTTATTTTTTCGCCTCGAGGCCCTTGGTATTATTGTTTTTG
Source organism: Xylaria telfairii (assembly GCA_022495065.1). NCBI lineage: Eukaryota > Fungi > Ascomycota > Sordariomycetes > Xylariales > Xylariaceae > Xylaria > Xylaria telfairii. Next base: position 23,358 of record MU383866.1, read on the forward strand.
CCTTTGTTTTTATTATTTTGTTTATTATTTTTATTTTTACTCTTTTTGCTTTTTTTCTCTATATAATAAAAACGCCTCGCGGCCGGCAAATTATTATTTTTATTTAATTTTGTTTATTATTTACACTTACGTTTATTTAAAAAACTATAATACTATTAATTTTAATAATCTAGTTTATTTTTATACAGGTTTTATAGCTTTAGAATTATTAGTAAGTCCTACTTAACAAAATATCTTGTTTAACAAAATTTTTAAATATTAATATTTTTTATTAGTAGGTTATCAGGTTATTATATAAATATTTATTATCGGGCTGTTATTTAAAAACTTTTTACAGTATTATATAAATATTTATTATAAAACCAACAAGATCGGGCCGCTTTTTTTTACCTGCCGGTGCTTTTATTAAATATAATTTAGTGCTTAGCAGCGAAAGTTTTAACTATTTCTTATTAAAAACAGGCCGGCTTAATTTTATTTTTTTATTATAAAAAACTTAACGAACTACTGTGAAAAAACAGACAGGTAATACTATTTTAAATTATATATAGTTAAAAGGCCGGGCCTTTAACCGCTATTAAAACTGCTATTTAATACTGGCCCGGTTTTCTAGTTTTAGTACTTATATTATATTTTACGCTATATTATATTTTTACTAGAAGACGAAAAAAAGTTATTAATAATACGAAATTTTTTAAAAATATAGCGCAGAAGCTATATTATATTTTTAAAAAACAAGAAAAAGTTATTAATAACGCGAAACTTTTTAAAAATACAGCGCAGAAGCTATATTATATTTCTGTTAAAAAACAAAAAAATATTGTTAATAATATAAAACTTTTTAAAAACACGGCGCAGAAGCTGTATTATATTTTTATTAAAAAACAAGAGAATATTACTAACAACGCAAAAAAAAAAAGGGGGTAAAAAAAAGCAAAACTACACGCGAATTTAAATTATTATAATTTTATTTACGCCGGAAACACTATTATTTTAATAGTATAAGCCTTATATATTAAGGCTATAATTATTTAATTTATTACGAATAAAAAAAATATAACCGGTTATATTCTAGTTATATTTTTTAATTTAAAAAAGGAAAAAGTTTTATAAAACTATAATATAGCTTGAGGCGTTTAAAAAAAGAGAAATAAATACTACAGTTTTTATAATATATATATTGAACTAATATATAAATAGCTTTATTTATATACGTGATTTTTTAAATATATATATTAATATAATAAGTATTAACTTCGAGATATTACTCCCCTGCTACGTATTACACTTAATTTAAGTAGTGTAGAGAGCTTTAATTAAACTGTGTGGAGTTATTGGCCGACCTAGTATTATTGTACGGCCGACGTAGGATAGCTCGATTACTGTGTGACTAATGTACGTTCCCTGCCCCTTGATCCAGTATACCCGCGACTACATCCGTACCGTAGGAAATACTACCTACTGCACAGTTATATAGCAGACAACATTGTACACGGCCAATGGGTGTTCTACGTTAGGTATACATACTACAGTATCATATATACAAATGCAGTTCGACAGGAAGTATACTCCAAAGGCAAAATCAATATTGCAGTCCATACCATACCCATATGAGTGTCTTGTTAGTTCCAACAGGTAGTCCTAATAAAGTCATTTTCGCATTTAGCATACCTCAGACTATCTATACAAGTAGCTACCTACATGTAGGTTCCAGCTACACTCTCTGGTACTCTGCATGTACGTTGACGTAATGTAAGTATTTGCGCCTTCCTTCTAACAGGTTTAATACCCGTCTTCTTAGGGTTTTTCGTCTTCACATCCTATTTCATGGTTTGTGATCCAAGTATACTTCACTATGGAGGCATAGTAGTTTACATCGCCCTGCTAACAGTAACTAGACCAATGTTGGCTAAGGCAAAGTAGGGTCTGGTTTCGGCCTAACGCATGCAGTAGACGAAGTTAGTTCCCCCGAGCTGAAACTATATCTACATATTTGTAGGTATTGAACGTATTAACAAAGAAGATGCTCCATATTCTCTATCCAGCTTGGGCAGACTTATCGAAACTGATTATATGTGACATGACGTCTTGGGGCGGACGCCCCTTCGATTTACGCAGCCCAGCTATCTGGTCTATCGACCTGATTGGCCGAGTATAAACGCACTAGCATGCAGCTAGAGATGATGTTAACGAAGGTGTGTGACCACAACATCGTCATAGGCGGCGGTCTCTCTAGTGGTAATAAGGTGTTTTTGTAACGCCACAATCCTGTTATGTGCTACTTATGTCGCTAAACTTCTTGTTACAAATCCCGCCATCTTGGATCAAGCACAAAAGGTTAGGTGATCTTCCATGCTAAGTAGATGCAGCTTTTCGTTGCTAGTTCGGTTAGATCAGCAAGCGAGGGAGTCTGACGTTTTATCACAGGTTTAGTCCAGGCAGAGTAGAAGATAGGGATATGATCTGATAACGTCGAAATATGCAAACAACGATTCGAGCAAATATCTTGATAATCGTTAACTAAGAATGAAAGGGACGCATAACTTGAATCAAAACGAAGGAAACAAGCGGAAGTGAGGAGCGCATCAATTGGTATAGCTGTCATGGATGGAAGATGAGACGAACAACTATCAGATGGAATTTGGCCAGCAAGGTCCTGAAACACGATGAGGATTGCTTCAAACAGGCTGGTGCTGGAGGGCCAGTGCTGTACATGTACCCTGGTAGGTATCGGATGTGAGACCCAGGAACAACGGGTCCAACAAGCTGCACCAAATCTTGCAGTGCCAAGAGGTACCTGCCTGCGCCGGCGCTGCGACGAATACCTCTGTGTACCTATCAGCAGAGCTCCCAGCTGCGCGAGTTGCCCACACACTCACATGTAAACTCCACCTTGTCATCATCATCGTCGGAGCTTTTATGGTTTGCGACCTTGATTTTTTCCCCCTTCTCCCACGCTCACCTTCCACCTTCCACCTCTCCTTCTTTGCCGCTCCCATATTCCATATTCTGTGTGCATCATCGCATTTTGTGCTGTGGCTCCGCGCTGCTGTTGGGACTGTGGAATTGTTTATCTTAACCACTGCTGGCTCGGTCCCTTGCATGTTGCATCATACCCGCCCTTGTCTCGCTGCCGATCGTCCCACGCGCATTGTGCATTGTGCGCGCTCCGGATGCAACAATATTTCCGTAACGCTGCGTCGTATCACTCACGTACGGACGGCTCCCAACAAAGAACAAAGAACCAAGAACCAACCCTGCGTCAACGTCAACGTCAACCCTGAATGAAACACACAGCGTCATCTACTGTTCTTGCGACCGAGTAGGTGCTGCTGTCTTTCTACCGGTATAGCCGTCACCATGGCTGCTGGCAAGTCGAAAGCCGTCAACGGCGTGAACGGACACGCTGTTGCAATCCCGCCACGAAGACGCGTATCCCCCAGAAGGCAGAGAGGCTTCTTCGCCCGATCCGTCAATGTCATTGCCAGGTGCGCCCCTCACTCCCAAGCGGCCAAATCCCGCCCGTGACTGACTGTAGCGCTTTTTGTGCCGCCCTTGTCCAGGCTCCTAACGTGGTACTCTATCTTTACCCTATTATTCCGATGCCCTGCTTCGCTCGACGCGTGCGACAAGACATCCCCCAGGATCTGCAAACCGTATTTCCAGGCCAAGCAGGCCGTCGCGCCACACGCAAGTCCCTACTATGATGCCTACGCAGCCCCCTACGTCGACCTGGCCCGTCCCTACTACGACACCCTTGATCGCAAGGTTATCATGCCAGGCCGTGCTTACGCGGTCAAATATGGAGGACCGCGTGTTGCTCAGGCCCAGGCTTTTGGACATGCTCAGTGGGAGAAGAGTGTTCAGCCACAGATCCTCAAATACCAGGTGTTAGCCAGAGCGCAGTACGACCAAACCATCTCCCCCTACGTGGACAGAGCTACGAAGAGTGTTGAGCCCTACTATGACATTGCTCGGACGAACGCCCTGCAAACCTACCATGAACTCTTAGTGCCGGCCTATACATTTGTCCGGCCCTATGCTGCCCAGAGCTATGATGTCGCTTACGGACTCACCAAGAATACTGTTATTCCTTCGACGATTTGGGCGTGGAACAAGACATATGCCTTTCTTGATGCCGCCATCTGGCCCCACGTGCGCGATGTCTATGTCCTGAAAGTGGAGCCACAACTTGTACGCATCGGCCAGAGACTTGGTAGATACAAAGAGAAGAAGCCTAAGCCTGTGGTAGAAGAAACTGAATCGTAAGTATCGCGCCGGCCCTTGTTGCCATGGTTGCTAATAGGCCCCTAGCATTGCGCCAAAGTCTACTTTCACTAAGCCCACCTTATCCATCTCGTCCACTACCTCCTCATCTACCCAGGAGCCTATCCAGACCTCATCGCGAGCGACTAATACGCAACATTCCTCCCAGTCTGAGGTCGATGTCGACACACAATCTGAATCCAGTGAGAAACCGAAGACAAAGGAAGAAATTCGTGAGTTAGCTGCCAAGACCGTCGCTGAAGACTTAGAGTTATGGCAGGGCAAGTTTACTCGGGTTGCCGAGGAAGGCGCTGCTGAAATCGAAGATCGTGTAGACGAGATTTCCGCACGCATGATCGAGCACCATGCCAATGCCATGGGCAAATCTCTGGTGAACCAGTTAGAGACAACGGTGTACTCAGAACTTGAGAGACTCAAAAGAATTATAATTGATACTTTGGAGCAAAGCAAGAGCGATTCTGAAGGGAGAGACGAAAAGGTTGCCGCTGCGGTTCGTGGCGCTGGCCTAAAAATTAAGAGTAAGGCGCAAAACATCCGTGACTGGCGTCACAGTTATGAACAAGAGACCGAGATCGCGGTCACAAAGGCCGCTCAGGAACATTTCAGCATTCTTGAAGAGACTCGTGACCTGGCACTCCAGAAAATTGGCATGAAATGGGCATGGATGGATGGTGTCACTTACAAAGACTGGCAAAAATATCACCAGCTCAGGGCTCGTTTCGACGAGTGGACAGACGATCTCAAACGACTGATTACTACTCACCCTGGTCTCATTGCGTCGCAGACTGCAGGCACTGATATAGAGGACGAGGGCATGGCTATTGCTCACGAAGCGGCAATGGAGCTGGGCAGACTGAAGCAGGTGGCAGCGTGGAAGGCCATAGCTGAGGACTTCACCGACGATTTTGACAGCAGTACGATGCAATTGGCCGCTGAGGCAGCGGAGCAACGAATTGCTGAGGCGGCTGAATCAGCACGCTTGGCAGCAGAAGTTGCTGTCGATGAGGTCAAGACAGGTGCTGATGTTGTAGGTGAATCTCTTCGTGAGGTGGTGTCCGACGCGTTTTCTACGGAAGAAAGTACCACCAACTCGAACGTCGCAGATACTGAGAATATGAAGTCTGCCACCAATTCATTATCTCACAACAACCATCAGCAAGATTTTGATACGTCCGCCTTACACCCAATGGAAAGCTTAGCGACGGAAACGACTGACAGCGCTACTGAGTTAAGCTCTGAATCGTTGGTAAATCCTCATTTAAACTCGCGTAGCTCTGCTGATTCTTTCACCAGCACAGCGGAATCCGTGGAGCCTCTTCCCAGTTCAGATCCGATTGATGGCCCAGAGCAGATGGAGGAGACACTCTTGGAATCCTCCGATTTACCGATCCATTCGATCAACGAAGAAGCCGCTCCGACTACTGTGAAATCAGCCCTATTCGGGGCAGCAGCTGAGTCTGTCCCCACTCGAAAACCCATATTGGATGACGATATATTCTCTTCGGCCTCAAGTGTGATGTCTGTAGCCCAATCGGATATATCCGCCAGTATCACATCTGCTGCGCAATCCGCCTACACAGCCGCAATTGCCGAGGCAGCAAACCAGTATTCGCGTGCTATGTCTGCCGTATCTGCTCAGGTATCCGGGGAGCCAAAGCCTGCCCATGAAGAAATACTCAGCTCGGTGTCGAGTGGATATTTTGAGGCCATTGCCGCAGCCAACTCACGTCTTCATGAAGTTATGACAGGTGCATCTAAAAGCCTATATGGCACTCCAACTACCAAGTGGCCCCCGGGAATGCCTACAGTGCCATCTGTTGATTGGGAACGAGTCCAATCTATTGCACAGCAAAAGTTCCAGGATTCTGTTAATTGGGCCTCTGAACAATACGAATTAGCTAAAGTCGCCATTGGCGCCGCTGAGGCCACCCCTAGCACTTCTCTGGAGCGGGTGGAAAAGAGAGCCGAAAAATTACTCGACCAAGCCAAGCACAATTACTTTGCGGGAATAGGCATCGCCCATGCTAGGTACTCCGAATTCCTGTCAGCGGCTTCTACCGCTGTTAGCTCCCTGACTGCTACACCAACACCAACAAATATCCAGCAGTCAGCATCGTCGGCTGTTTCTGCTGCCAGTGAAGCTGCCGAGTCAGTAGCATCATCTATTAGCGAAGTAGCCGTGGATGCGAAGGTTTCACTCGAGGAGAGTTGGGATCTAGTAGTCAGCCGTGTGAGCTCCCAGATTTATGGCGCTCCTACCCCGACGCCATGGTATGACAATTTGTATGCCGCAGCAAGTGACCGTGCATCTCAAGCTAGCGACTTTGCAGTTTCTGCTACGGAGGCTGTTGCTCATCAGATCTCCGCAGCCTCATCACTAGCGGATGAGTATGCTGCTTCCGCTAATTCGGCAGCTTCTTCACAATACGTCGTCGTGAGCTCTCTCGTCTCTGAACTCATAGTGGGCAAGGAGCCCAGCTATAGCGAGTCTGTGTATTCCCGGCTCGCCCACGCTTACACGACAGGACTTGCGTCAGCATCGAGCATAGGAAGTGTTGCCTCTGCCACAGTTGTCAGTGTTGCCAGCAAAGTAAGCGATGCAGCAAGCTCAGGCGTCGACGCCGCTAGCGAAGGTATCGCTGCCGCGACAGACAGGGTGAAGGACACAGTAGATCACATCAAAGATGAGCTATGAACAAGTAATACGAGCACTGTCCTGAGTCTTGATGCATTTCAGGACAAGCTGAACGCGAGGATATGTTCAGCCCGAAATCAAATCAAATCGATGTATCAACACGCTGCGACTGTTGTAACATGATTGGGGTTTTTCGGATTTTCTAATGCTCCATCTCACTCTTTTAGCAACATCACATATACCCTACACAATCCCTGTCTATGCTGTAGACAAAAAACTTTTCCTTCGTCTAACAAGATACCACACTGGGACAAGCGATAATTTCAGAAATTTTGCTTGTCTGCCACACAACGTCACCGAGCGTAGAGAGCTTGGTCGTCTGAATAGCCTCCCCCGACCCCCCTTTCTTCTGGCGGATACCGATTTATTTCTAAGTGACGGCGCGGCGATTCTTTGCTATTTCACCTAGTCTGGAGTCAATGGGAAGGATAGAGGAGAAGGTGGGAAGAAAGGCGAGAGCAGGACAGGACATACGAAATGGTATCTCACGGGAACAATTGGCCGGCGAGCTTGTACGATATACATGTAACAAGTACGGAGTTGTAACTCACATGAAATTGATGAGTGATGTTTTTTTGGTCTATCATACTACTTAGTTGGCGTAACATTCTTGTGTGATATTTTAATTAAGGTCTTGGATTTTTATTCGCTTTCTATGTTCCCGAGCTGCCCGCTGAGTTGTCGTAGTGGACATGTTGTAGAGATAAGACATTTCGAGATCGTTTTGGCCACCCATTTCGGGTAAGGAAGTCATATGATTCTAGCCACACTACGATCTCATAGCATTAGAGTTATCGAGGAAGCGTAATAGGAATGACGGGCTCAGACAGTAAATCTAACCCAGTCTCATCCATCACCTTATCTACCCGCAGCCTCAGAGACGTTCTTGGCAGCGATACCCGCAATAAGCCATCGTCGTCGACTCCGAAATATGATCCAGACATGACCAGAATACAGGGTTCGCCCTGTACTACCGCGGTAGTCTGGCTGGACGCCTGTAAACGTATGATAGAGCCGGGTAGGGTAGTCTGCGGTGCTTCAAGCTTCTGTACGGCGATCTGGCAGTCGTACGTCTCTAAGTACGAGCCCGACAGGAGAGGTAATGGCGGCAAGTGGAGCAGAGCGCTGGTGTAGAGATTACCACCTTCTGTTGGCTCAAGCAGGCGTGCATAGCCCGCAGTAGTGATGACCAAGAAACAAGGCTTCTCCTTGTTTAGACTCCAGAAACTGCCCAACATCTCTGATCCGTCCATGCCCGTGACGTTAATGGGTTGTGTGGTCCCCGGTACTCCCTCCTCACGGGGAACATCAAAACACAGCAGGCTGCCCTGGACAGTGATCGCCCATACCATCCGAGTAGACTGTGGCCTGTTCGGATTCTCGAGCACTGAAAAGGTTCTGATATTCGGCGCAGGAACAGTATCCAGTAGCTGCGTGCCGCGTGAACCACTATCGGCCAGCTCCTCGGCAGAAATGCGATAGATGCCATCTGCTGCGATAAAAATCTCGCTGTCTCCGCCTGAGGTTGGCAGAGACGCGATACATGTGCTCGCTATTGTTATTAGCGGTTGCGGCCATTACAGATTTCCTTGAGGCACGTACCTGGTGGGCATGTTATAGACGAGTTGAACGGGCTGGAGTAGGCGGTAAAGAGCAGCTTTGACATCGCGGTGCCGACCTGATGCAACACAAATATTCCGTTCTCCTCCATGACGGAGCCAGGGCAGATATCTAGAATCCTAGATGCGGTCGTGGGGAGACTTAAGTCCTCCCGACATGTCCACCCTGCCAGATCATCGTCCACTTCGACTCGAGCGACATCTTCTGATGTTTTCATCTCATTGTAGAACTTGTATGCGATGAATATGGAGGCATATGCATTTTTATCGCCATTAGGTCCCTTTTGTTTATGAGCTCATAATTATAGTGTGACTGGGCCTGATTGCCTTGGTAAAAGATCCAACTCACTATGCGAATTATACGAATCAATCTGCTTACGTCCTGGGTAGATGGAATGATCATTTGTCGCACCACATCTGGGGTGAAAGTCAGGACATCCTGTGGCTTGAAAGGCTTGAGAACGATCAGGCGCCCCGTAGACTGCGATGTACTCGATCCGACTGCAATGACGATAAACGTCGTCAAGTCAGATGTTTGATGAGCAGCGCAAAAGGTGACGGTTTCGTGCGTAGTAAGGCCGAGGAGGCTGTTCATGTCGGTGACAGCCCACGTCATATCTGGCCCGCGTCTAAACATGCGAAGGATCGCATCCTGACCGATAGAAAGGATAATCGGATGCCCATTGTGATCCGCAATGGTCACAGGCGGGGTGGAGGACGAAAACCAGGTTGGTGGAACACTGGCGTTCCCAGCTGTGTAGCTACCCTTGATGGTCGCCATCATACGATAGCTCCACGGGCATTCAACAAATATACACTGTTAAGGCCCAGAGAAAAGTTCTAGACAGGCTCTGTCGCCACTTATAGCCACTGTTCATTTTCTGTTTTCGCCGTCTCAAAAGTATTCAGCAGTAGCTGACGTCTGCGTGCATTGGGCCGAGGCGAGCTGAATCGACAAGCCATGGCGCTATATTGGCGCCTAGGCTGTTCGCAGTCACATCAGCCGTTGTGATAGTCTGTACTCCGGGGCCCATTCAGCGCCTGGAGGTGAATAAAGAAGTTTCGAGGTCAAAAAGCCAGGACTACATAAATAAGACAAATACAAATGTAAATATGAATAACGAAGACGGCCGGAGCCAATTTCAATCCCCCATATTATTATATTTCTCCGAGAAGTTAACGACATGTCTCAAAAACATTTGCGCCTAGCCTGTAGCACGGGCCAGTACGATGTGGTTGTGGCTATTTCCGAAAAGCTGCTGAACGACCAGCTCGCGATGTATCGCAAGCATCCGCGGGTTAAGAAATTCTCCCAGATTCAAGAGACCCTGGAAAGTTACATTCTCTTCGCCGAACTTGGTCCCATCCGCGTGACTATCCCGGCCAAGGATGGCCAGTGCCGGATGCTATACCATGTTGTTTTTGACAAAGCCACCCTTAAGACAGCGAATGGTGATAAGACGTATGTCCTTGATGGAACTGACTTGGCTTTTGAGGTCGATATTGGTGAGTCTATTTCATGTCCTCAGAGTACTCGCGAATTATTAACCCAAATTCTTCGTAGTCTTACAGAAAGTCGATCAGAAGGACTTGCCACAGCTTCAAGGCCTCCTGAAGGTGCCCAACGAGTTTTCTATCCAGCGGCTGATGCTGGATTTCGGATGTAAGTCTAGCCTTTTCATCCAAATGCCAACGCCTGATCTAACAGCCAATAGTGACAGAAACCTCGCGTTTTAATCTTTTAGAAAGCAGCATCAAGACCAATATCCCCAGCAGCGCACCACAGGAAGTCAATGAGGCGTTGCAAAAGCTTACGGCTTCCTGGCTTGTGCACCACAACGACGTGGAGGCGGCGCTGCTTAAGATGGAGTCAACTCAAGAAGGCGGACCCAAAGGATCAGTCAAATTTCCCATCCTGTACTACGCCATGCCTCCCAAGCCACAGACAGGTATGGACTCTTAACCATCTCCTTTTTTTATACCGTCTTCCCACTAACTTTCGACTAAGCGAAATCCTCTCCTGGTATCTACACTCCTACAGCAGTGGTGCATCAACTATATCCCTTCCCAGGTTCAACACAAGATTCAAGGGCGAACTGTCTTCTCTACCTTGAGACTATCAATAAGGATGGGCACTTGCCCAGCGGCATCAGACTTTCCACTGACAATGGTATCTTCGTCACGCAGGACGGTAACCCGTCCGAGCGCATCGACGGCTCCATGGCTATCAACAGCAAGATCTTTTTTGACAACTACCTAATCCCCATCTTACGGCCTGTAGTCAAGCAGGCCGAGCTGGACTGCGTCACGGCCGGACCAGGCTCTGAGCCTGGGCAGTACCAGTGGAGCTACAAGTTTGGCGACAACCCCAGTCACCGCGACTGGAACGACGACTACTTCCTCATGAAGGGACAGCAAGGTTACGATAACGTCTATAATGGCACCGGATGGTTCAACCAGAAGGTTCACGGGATGGAGAATACTAATGGGTGGAGGTGGCTTGGTGACGTGGACATCGTTGGATCTGCCAACCCCGAGGAGACAAATTCTGCCAAGCTAACAGGTGAGGAGCTCCCATTACTGTGTTCTCGGCGAAACTGAAGTTAACTTCTTTAGGGCGCTCTATTATCAATCTGCAATTCCAGCCAGGAACGAACAAGGCTGTCCTCACAGGATGGTCTACGATGGAGCTTCACATCCGGTCGCAGAAAGAGTGGGACAACCTCTCTTCACAGTACGCCGCCTCCTCAAGCTTGCCGCAGTTATGTTGTACTAACACGCGCCAAGAATTGCCACGACTGGTAAGTGGAGTATCGACTTCATTGTCGAGATTGGCGACGAACGCCAGCTTAACATCCGCCCGACCTGGGGCGGCGATATCGATTTCAGTGACTGGACATCCAGCAACCTGGGCGTCGAAGTCGTGAACAGTAAGGCCGTCCTCTCCGATTTCCATCAGAAGTTCCGAGAGAGCCTTGAACACATCAAGACGTATCTCGGCGAGCTCGAAGGCAAGATGAGGCAAGATTGCTTCGTCATTGCTGGCCATGGGTACTTCTTCATGAAGAATCCTATCTTCAACAACAATGGTGATCTTCTTGTCGAGATCAAGTACGACGGGTATGTATTTTCCCACGAGTCCGAATTGCTTTTGTAGATTTAATATTAACGCGTGTTGTCCCCTAGTATCCCCAAGGCTAATCAAGGACCTGCCAATGTCGCTGCGTTTGGCCAGGGTGACCATATTCAGGTTCCTGCCGTCATCAACGCCCCCACAAAGCCAACGGTTGTGCTAGCGCAGGTTGCGTGAGATAGGCTATGCGGCACAGTCATGCTTAACATCGAGTCTGCAAGTTTTGAGACTATTGGCGGTATAGCCCGAACTTGTGTGTGCATCAAGGCGTATTAGAAGTAGATGTTGAGAACACAATTAAGCAGAAGGTATGAACCTACTTAAAAACAATTATGAAATGAAAAATCCCGTTCATACCCAAGAAGTTAAAACCTAAGGGATGCCCTTGCTGTTCATTGTAGCAGTAGGTAAACTGTCCACATTAAAATAAGTGTCCTAGGTAGGTAATCAGATCAGTGGTCAGGGGTCCAGGATTAAGTGCCGGAGGACAGGGTAATACTTACCCGCCCAGGTATTTATCTAGTATACAACATGCTTCGGGGCATACAAATATTAGGGCGGCGTAGGCGGCAACAGGCTAAACTAAGCAGCTCTATACGCTCGCGCCCCAGGTACCTACTTACTGAGGGCACTAAAACACACGGGTCGTAAATCTGAGTGGCGTACGGAGTATTGCATAAAGACTACCTAAAGGAAGGATCTAGGCCCTGGCCCCCATTCCATGGGTTTTGTAGGTGGCAAGCGTTAGCGAGCCCCACCTACCCTCTCCAGCCACGCAGCCACTTTCCAACGCCACATTACTTATAGTACATACGAGAAGAGATTATACGTTAAGGTACTTAACCCAAAAGTTCAGAAAAAGAAACAAAACAAACAAATTATCTAAACTAACACTTTTGAATAGCAGCAAACGGGAAGTGGGAAGGTAAGAAATCAAGTTGTGCACGTTGCTTATATGTGTTGCAGAAAATGTGTTATTGATGACTTAAAGTTCCAGCCAGATACTCCGGATCTGCTCTATATTCTAACCTACCTACCTACACAGGTGGACCCATTTGGACCCATTGTCTTTTGTCAAATTTGACGCGCAAGGCACCATTGGTGTCCGCACCGATTAGAATCGTACCAAATACATTCATTGTTTCTTTCGCAGGATGGTTGCCAGGAAGCGCTCTCAATTTCCACATTTCGTATTTCAGCAGAGGCGTCGGCTTAAGGTCTGGATCGTTCAGTAATTGAAGGACGGCTGACGGAAATTTTGATCCTTTCAATTCCCCATTGATGTCTGCATCCGGGTTCGAGAAGAAGAGGTAGAATGGGCCCGACCTGTTACGAAAGGTCTCGACAATGGCTTTGAGTGAAGAAAACTTGGGATTGCCGTATTGTTCGTTGTGGCGCCCGCAGATCAGGTAGACCTTCGCCTGCACAATCGAGTAGAACTCTGAGGTGGTGCTCTTGTCCGATCCATGGTGGGGGATTTTAAGGACGTCCACATGACAAACAGGGGATTGCCAATCTCCCCCGATCCAACCCATGATCGTGTTGCGAATATCGCAATCCTTGTCGTGCGCGTCACCGGTAAATAGCATATTGAGCCCGAGGTCCTTGCGATAGAAAGCAGTGACGATGGAGGCGCGGTTCGTCACCTCCCCGCTGTGATTCAGTGCCGCCGATTTACCTGTGACAGTGTCCCGCCATCGGAAGATGATTGCATATCGCAGCAATTTCCTCAGAAGAACAGTGTTGGGGGATGCCAATACTTGGATGCCAGGGGCGATTTGCCCGGGGTTCTGGGCATGCGCAATAGTATGTTGTCGCCCTATGGGTGTCAACAATCGAATTCCGGGGGTGGAGGGACATCCAGCTCACCTGCTTCGGGATCCAACTGGACAAAGATCTGCGGGTCTCTGGCCACTGTTGCAGCGAGGCTGTCGAGCTGGACTACGCTCGAAAAGTACTTCTGTGCATTAACGAGGCGACCTTTCCGATTAAACTTTCGGAGCTTATTGATGGGCTTCCTGTGTACTCCTAGGGAGGGATTGCTTTGTTGGCCTGCGGGGGAGGGGATCTGTGGGCGCTCATCGAGGACATCTTGACCGTAACCGACGAGCTCCCCATCACACATCGCCTCCATTTCCCAGGCAATCTTTGGTTTGAGGGGAGCATTGTTGGAGACATCCTTCTCGGTGTATTCGAAGATCAATGCAGGGACCTCATCCTGTGTAGTCTCGTACCACATGCCGATCTTCGAGAAATCGTTATGGGGGGCAAGTCGCACGAAAATATCGATACCTAAGTTGGACATATACGTCGCCCAATCTTTGAAGATGTCAGGCGCGAGCCGGTAGGAAACGTACCAAACCCCCAAACCAAAATCCTGGGGAACCAAACCCTTCTGATCCAGGCATAGCCCCTCTGGCCACGGATTTGGGAAGCGCTGAAAAATCGTCGAGATCTTGTGGCTCCAATTCTTATTCTTATGGATTTTTCGCAGATGCTTAGTTAGAAATTCCGCGTTGCCAATATGGTCGCTGTCAATATGCGTGATCTAAAGACGTCGCCAATGAGTACATATAAGTTTGCGACGCATGTTGGACAGGCGTACCTGAAGCTCATGCACGACTGGCACGACGGGCCTGGCCAATGATGATTGTACTGGCAGAGTCTGTTCCTCTACGAGCTTCGCCAGCGTCCTTTGGATTTTTTGGTTCGGCGGCCCTGTGTCTATAATGGTCCTCCGCCAAGGCTTGTCCTCGTAGCCCTTTAAATTTGGCGAGTAGTGACAAAAGTCGACGATATTGCAGTCTCCCACCCCTGCATCAACCACTGTGATTTGAGCAAGCGGCTATGATTGGAGAAATATTAGCTAGTACCTAGTAGATGACCCTACAAGGGAAAATGCTTACACGGAAGTTGGTGTGAGGCCACTGGATGGTCAAGATATTGCCCGCCATTTTGGCGACTATGCCAACGCAACGAAGTGAGGAAAAGATATCGTCCTGCAGTGAAGGATTCGCAAGGTCTAAGGGGGACTCTTCTAAAAATTGTATGAGAAAATGAGTTGAGGACATCTCCTCTGAGGCTTAGCAATCATTGCAAGCTGTCGGAGCCTACCTATTTGAAGGGATTCGGGTGGCGAGCTGAACAAGCCTTATTCCTACGCCGCCGTTTTAGAAGCGACTATACGGTACCTAGGTCAAGTAACCAGTGCATTGAACTATTGGCAATGCAAGTCTCAGCACACGCTGAGCAACCATGCAGAGTATTTTCAGCAAGCCACTAGCGAAATACCCCGGTCAAGCCGCGACACACCGACTAGGTATGGAAGAAATGGTCCGAATACAGCAAGTCTTCTCTCAATTGAGATTGTAGTCTGAGATCGATTTACATGTTGAGGTGAATGACCCTCCTTTATATAGTCATCCTCAACACTTGCTCACCTTTGCGTGTGTGGAGTACGCTTTATGGCATTCTGAACATCTTCGGGGTGGCGGTAGCACCATTATTCTCAAGATGGATAATAGCTATCTCTTCTCAAGCCCTGAGGATGGCGCCGAGGAATCGAGTAGTGTTGAAAGTGCCATGAAAGCGCTGACAGCCCAAGGCCTTCCCCCAGGGCTCCAACGGCAACATGTCTCCCAAAATCCCACCGAGGACGACAACAAATCGTGGGTTGATGGGTTAAGATACAGAATCAAGGCAGAAATTGAGGTATCATTAGACACTACTTGGTCCATCCTCCCGAATTTCATATTAACGGAGATCACGCTGCGAACGCGGTTCGCGATGATGAACAATCTACCAGGTGGGTTTTTTCCCGCTGAATGAGTCAATATGGCATTCTTGCCGAACCCCCGTTTAATAGATATGTGTTAGCTACCGTTGGCATCGAACTTGATGCGCTGTTTCAATACGACGAAGAAACTGCTTTACAAGTTACGGGAAGTATACCAAAAATAACGGAAAATGAGGACATTGACTTTATACTCACTATTAGAGCCTCTAACACCATTGAGACACTCCCTGTATACGATTTCCTAGAAAAGGTAGCAGGGCCAGGTTCGAGCGATGGTACGTCTACCCCCAATAGAAAAAAATAGGTTGCTGATGCCAATACCCTAGGGTCCTTGAGACTTGGCAAAGAGCTGGAGGGCTCGAGCTCTGGACAACCAGGTGGGGGTTTCGCCATGGCTGCGCAACTGACAATCACAAGATATGCAGGGATAGACGGCAAAGAGGGAAAATACTTTCTAAAAGCTGTCCAGTTTACGCTGGTGAGCGGTGTCACCCTAACATTGATACCTGGTACGCTGGTTCTCACGAGCGTGAACTTTGCCTTCAAAGTGCATAGAGAGGGACCCGACGACAGTTTCTCGACGGACATTAGCCTCGCCGGCAAATTTAAGGCTGGAGATGCGGCAACGCTAGTCGTCAAGGGTAGCGTCAGGATCAAGGACGCCGTAGATATAAACTTAGCTATCGCTGCAGGGCCCATGACCGGCATGAGACCCGAAACACTCTTTAGCATGATCATGAGCAAGGAGGGATCCTCAGCTGCGCTCGAATCGGCGAGATTTCCCCCAACCGCCAAGTATCCCCAGCAGGATTACTGGCCGTACCGAGCAGAGCTGGGTATCCAGAGAACGACAGACGGGGGATGGTCGATCCGGCGCTTCCTGGTGGCCGTCGAGTGCAGGGATTTGAACTGGAAGCCTATTGATTCGCTAAAAATACAGTTGAAACATATTTCTTTCCATCTGTACGCCGCGAGACCTAGCGAGAAGAAGACTATAGGCACATCACAAGGCCGGCCCGAGACTGACCTTGTCAAGCGCACAGTTGCAAGTGAAGAGGATGGCGAGGGCAAGGTCATCGGGGGGTTTCGGTATCTGGGTTCTCTGCAGGGTGTCTTGATTCTAGGGCACGTGCCATTGTCAGTAGCCGTGACGTATGACTCTGAAAGCAAACGCGTAACAATTTCAGGGGCGATTGAAGACGACGTCTTCGTGTCAATGAACGAGATCCTCCAAGATCGCTTCATCAGCACGTGGAGCTATGATGCCAACGTGAACTCCAACGATGTCGTCAAAGTGAGCAATGAACGAGCGCTCCCAGAGTCTTGTCCCGTGGACCTCTCCTTAGTCGACGAGAGGCAATTTGGTTACAGGCGTCGCTGTACGCTAGCCTTGACAGAGAGCAAAGTCACACGCGTAAGGCTAATTGCCGAATACTCCGATGACGATGTGGACTGGACGCTGTGGTCCGATCTCAAGGCGACGCAGATGGGTTTGCTGGTGGATATTGATCGTTCCGCCGTCGACGACAAGGACACCATTATTCACCTCAGCGCATTCGGGAGGTTCACATTCAAGAATGGGCTCGAGTTATTTGGCGTCATTGATGCTGCCAAGTCTCCTGACACCAAATACTTTTGGCTGAGACTCTCGGCCTCTCTCGGGCACAATGCATCGATAGGGGATGATCCCTACAAAGCCCTGTCATCTGCCGAGTTCAGGGGCTTGGATTTGGGAATGAAGGATTGGAAACTCCCGTCATCAGCACCCTCTGATGCGCAACCAGACTCCCTAATCCATTCGTTTCACGCAAACTTGGACGTTTTGGTCGCCCAGTCTACTACTACCACAGGGGATAACAAGGTCGTTTCGACCGCCTTCTCAGGGGCTAAGTTGAATATGATGGTGGCTGGACCCTGGAAAATATTTGAAGGGTTCGAAATCAACAACTTTTCCGTGAACTTGCTATTCGGGTCTGCTGTAAATAAGGAGAAGGACCCCAAAGAGCAGGATCAGGAGAAACAGAGGAAAGGCCTTAAGCTGGATGTGTCAAGCGATATGATTGTTGCAGATCTGCGGATGCGTTTAACTGCTTCGTTCACAAAAGTCACGCGCGAGACAACAAGCTTCACCCTCTCCCTTCGGCCCATATCTAGCAGCATATCACCGCAAAAGATGGCTGAACTGCCTATGTTTGGCGGCACCCAAGTGGATGAACGTTCCAAGAGTACTGTGCCCGAAGAGTTCCCTGTCAAGCCACAAACTCTCCTCGCCACAAACGGTATCAGTGCCGAGCTTCTGGTGACGAAAGAGAGCGATCAAGCAAACGGAGCGGGATGGCAGTTATCATACTTGAATTTCAGCCTACAGAACAACAACGTCTGGGAGATTATTGACAAGAAGCTGAGGGTCACGCAGTCCTCACTCACCCTTCAGATAGATAAGCCTAAAACTAAGGAGAAGAATATACAGTTTATGGCCAGCGCCACCTTTCAGGTAGGGGGGGCTTCGGTTACGGGAACATTACAGATCCTGCAGCAAGGAGAGAGGGTTGGCCAACTATTTATTTCTCTCGATGGAAGAAGCGCCACGACACAGGTCGAAGCTCTCACAGACACTAATATTACAGACGTGCTGTCTCAGTCCACCCTTATCGACGATAGTAGCGATGAGCTCATCCTGCGCCTATACCTGACGCGCAT
Source organism: Xylaria telfairii (assembly GCA_022495065.1). Classification (NCBI taxonomy): domain Eukaryota; kingdom Fungi; phylum Ascomycota; class Sordariomycetes; order Xylariales; family Xylariaceae; genus Xylaria; species Xylaria telfairii. Next base: position 41,588 of record MU383866.1, read on the forward strand.
AGACAGCTATAGGCTGAACACGGTCCAGCTACTGTTTAACTCGTACAAGGGATGGGAACTGGGACCTTTTACAATCAACCATATCATTCTGTTTATTGTTTTTACCGAAGAAGGAGGGAAAAATGTCTACTTTGAGGGCAAGTGCAAGATTTCTGACAAAGTGGCGACTGTATCTGTGCTTTTTGTGGAAGGCAAAAAATTAGTGATCAAGTTCAGGGGCTCTGATATTACTTGCACAGACCTCGCTCGACAAGCTGGACTCCAATTGCCGAAGGTAGAGGTTCCAGATGAGGTTGGCCTCCAGGACTACGAAAACAAGAAGCTTGAGTCTGGCATGGAAGCGACAGCGACGCTTCTCAAGGGCAGCGGCGGCAAGTGGGAGGCAGACTCTCTCTCATTCAGCATCACGTCCACGAAGCAGCAGTGGACTTTGGTTCCCAGAACCCTCTGGCTATCTCAAATGAGGCTGCTCCTTACCATCAAAGATTTACAAAAGGACTGGAAGCTGGAAGCAAGTATCGTCGCCACCTTTTCGTACGCACAACGACCACCGGAAATGTCAAACGGCAGCAAGGATTTGACTATGACCGTCACTAGGGAGCTCTTTACGGTCCAGCTCGACACCAAAGACTGCACATTGCCGCAGTTTGTATACATTGTGACAGCAGGGTATCTCGACCTACCCGACTTTGTTCCCAAGGTATTCGCCCCGGATACCCTGCGGGCGACAGTCAACTGGAAGACCAAGCTGTCCAGGTTTGAGGCTATCTTTTCCGACTGGATACTGCCCGACTTTATGAAAGATATTGCTAGAATGAAGGAACCTCGTCTGGACCTCAAGGTAGCTGGTTGGGGCAGTGGTGGTACGGGGGCGGAAGGCTGGCTGCGAGGAACGGCTGTTGTCCTGGGCGTAGAGGTACCTCTAGCATACAAGCTGCCTAATGGCCCGTTCACGGTATTCGGAATCGATATAAGGAGGGTATGGGACCTCGTCAAGACTACATACCAGTTCCTTAGGTCGGCCGGGCAGGCCATGGCAGAGGCAGCAGAGGCAGCAGCGGCGGTGGTGGCGGATCTTGCCGCCTTCGCCATTGAGGCTTTCGAGATGGCAGAGGCAGCGCTGACAGCCCTCATAGCTAGCGTCGAGGCCGCTCTGCTTGCTTGCGGCGTTCTGTCAACCATTGTCCGGGGCTCCCTGAGGCTTCTGTCGCGGCTCTGGCGCTTGCTCACGGAGCGAGACAAAGAGGGTCATGGCGGGGGGTCTGATGACGATGATGACGCGGAGTCCCGAAGTTATTCCAACAGAGATAGCTCCAAAATGAAAGAGAGCATTGCTGTGTCAGGTACGGGTATCTCGCCCGGCTCTCCGAGCGAAGAGGTCCAGCTTCGAATTTACCCGAGAGGCAAAGGAGGTCGAGTCTGGATCGGATTCGATGTCGCAGCAGTAGAGGTATGGACTTCTGTCAGCAACTTGACGGCCACCAAGCTTTCGTTATCGTGGATACCCATCAAGAACGGGGGATTCGAAACGACCTATACTCGTCCAACCGAAAAGTATACTCTTTCTCTGCACTATCTCCACATCAACCTACAGTGGGTTATATTCGTCGAAGAGCGATTTGTTAGCCAGCTGTCTCCAACACATACGCTCCTTCGATGCCCAAGCTCAGGATTAATTCAGCAACCCACGATCGCAGAAGTGTACCCACGAGATCAGCTTGGCCAACCGCGGTTCGGGCTTGATAAACCAGAGTCGTTCGCTGTCAGCTTGGTCGACGGGAACAACACACACATCCCAACAAAGATGGTGACGCGCAATGATTGCTTCTTAATTAAGTATAGACTTAATGAACCTGGATATTATTTGCTGTCAGTAACTACAGGCGGAGCGCCCATCCTGAGCTCCCCCCTCAAGATTACGGCGTTACTTGGCATCGACTCCCGCTTCACCTTTGCGCGCGGCGAGGGTGTCTCCTCGGGTCTACAAAACACGACCACAACTTTTGAGATATGTTTTAGAGACTCAAGAAACCAAGAGTATATACCCACGCAAGAGGAACAGGCTCAGCTAGTCGTTCAGTTGGCTTCGGCTACAGCAAGCACAACGTCTCAAATATTGACAGCCCAATTCGAACAGGCGAGAGCGATAGTGTCGTATACACGACCAATGGCTTCTTCAGAGCCATACACAATGGATGTATCATTCGAAAGGGTGCCTATTCAGGGTTCGCCATACATTTTCAACTCTCATAATACCGCTGTATCACTTGACCTGAAGAAGTCAGTATTCGAAGTTGAGGACAGCACCATACCTGTGCGAGTGGGGAAACCAATCCGGGGCTTGCTGCGACTGAAAGACATCTTTGAGTATGATTGGCGATCGCCCGTAGGTGATTGTAAACTGGTCTGGGTGAGAGGCCCCGAGGTCGACGATGCTGCCCAGGTGAAGATCCAAGACAACGGCAATGGCACTTATGCTGTCAGCTGGACTTTTGCCACTGCCGGTGAAGCCAAATTTCTCTTTACCTGTGGGCCAGATAGTACGCAGGAGATGACACTTGTCGTTGGCGAGGCACCAGTAGCTTCCAATGTCTTAGTGAGCAGTTTATCTGCCACACAGATGGACCTGCACCTTATCGATCAGTATGGAGATGCCTTCGTTTGGAATCCCGCTATGGTTAAAGTCACGGGCTATTCCAGTGACAATGATTCCATTCCACTTCAGAGGGTAGCATCTGGTCTGAAGTATGCCAAGACGCCTCAGGTCCTTGGCGTGGACTTTGTCACTGCAGGAAGAACAACACCAGCCATGATGAGCCCCTATATGCTGACTGGCAAACCCGGGTCGGCAAAGACCACATTCCTCCATCAAGGACCACGTTTCCCCCCAGAGATTAAGCATGAGTCGATATCGTCTCGCTATCAGACAAGTCTTATCAGAACCTATCTCCTGGTCGCCATGGATGAAGCTGGATATCGTGTCTACCACGGGCAACAGGATATAAAGCTGGCCTGGGTAGATGCCAGTGACCCTGAGAGTACTGACGGGGTAATTGTTGGACTACGGGACGGACTGGATGGAACCTATGAGATTCAAGTCGTTTGCCCTACCTCGAGTTCGGCTGCACTGCAAATCACAATGGACGGACAACCAATTGCGGGTTCTCCATACAAGCTTCTATCGTCCGAAAACGCGTGGTCAAGCATTGAGTTTACGGGAGAAGGCTGGTACCGGGCTATTCTTGAGGAGAAAAGCTCTTTCGAGATGACGTTTCTGACTAACAAGGGCAAGCCGTACGACCAAGGCGTCTATAACGTTAGTGCCATCATCTTCTCTCCTGACTATAGTTTTATTCTTCCGGCATCTATATCTTTGCAGCCCGGGAAGGCCATGGTGGAGTATGCCATGGGACCGGAAGTGAAGCGTGAGTAACTATTCTGCAATCAATTTGTATGTCTCATCACTAACATACATTCAGCGGGGATATATTTCTGTCGAGTGTTTGTCAACACTCTCCCTGTCTCGGTGGCGCCTCACGAGATCCGGGTAGAAGAGGCGCCCAGTAGCGCTGATGTTGTTGTCAGTGGCCTACCAGAGACCCCAGCCCAAGCATCCTCTCTAGTCGTGCTACAGGCTGAAGTCGAGCCAAATTGGACAGGCACTTTTGAAATGCTCGTTTTGAATGTGGTGTCGAAGCGGCCCCTTTCACCTCAGATCTTTACATTCCAGCTGGAGACAGTTGATGAGAAGGGGGGCAAGTCAGCTCGAGTCGAATTTGACAACGTGGAAATGACCGAGGCAAAGTTCACAGGAAGATACAGGGCCGTCGAAGAAGGTAAGAGTTTCCAGTCCTCGACCGGGGAGAAATTGGCTAATATGTTGCAGGGTGCGTCTCATTTACCATTTTGTGTTTCAAGAAACCCGTGTTTACTACCCGCTTCTGGGCGTCCGACGTGGCACATTCACTTGTTCGGCAAGATCCTTTCAAGGTTGCGGCTAAATGGCCCTCCATACCTTTGCACAACTACGGCCTCGCATCTGAAATACTACCCAACATGAAGGGAACACAGTATAAAAAGAGCCCCGGTATGGTAGCGATGCTCAATCGACCTGCTTGGCTTCCAGGTGTTGATCAAACCTTCCCAAGTGGCCTTTTGGTTGCAGCGGTTGTCTCGTTGAAAGAGGGTGGAACATATGAAGGATTTGAATTGCTCCCCTTTATTCGCCCTAGCTGCAACATTCACCCTATTCTATCGTGGAGCAAAGCACATGGTTTCGAGTGGCGTCAGTCGTTTGGACACCATCGTGTCCATGGTAGGCAACTAAAGCTCAGCTCTTTAAATACAGCAGGGCCACATACAATAACTATCTTCTGGTCCGTGGATCCAGTTCAAAAATTAGAGAGGTTAGTCGTATTTGATGACGGTCTTCTCGTTTCGAATTTCCAAGGACCAATGGGTCAAGATCAGGATGAACGGTTCTGGCCACAGCAGAGCTTGTTCATTCGAGACGACAACACAGCGGATCAGTTTGAACTGTCATTCGAGGCCCTATATACTATTCCTACCCTATTCCGAGATCAGCAGCCGACTCTGCAGACAAGGCAGATTAGTATGGGCCAGTCCAATCTCGAAAACCTCCAAGCTTTGTTTGCTATCCAGCCTGCATCCGCAAATGCTCCCAGGGCTATCAACGCGAACGATTTTGATAAATTAAGCGACTATCTTCCTGTGGCAAGCGCAGGTGATTCAAGCCCCACTAGTATATTGTTGAAGAAGTCTTTCGATAACGAGGTGGCAATAATGGTCTACCACCTAAATATTCTCACCGTGTCCGACCCAGCACGACCGGCATTCATCAAGTTCCGCAAAACGATATGTATGATGCGCGAACCGGGCGGTATATGGGGTTGGAATACCCTCACCCCTGGGACTCAGGATGCGTTACATAGTAACCAGACGCGGTGTGTGGCAGCGACAGATAACTGTAAGATTGCGGCTGTTCTTGTCTACGGCCATGGGGAGGTCACAGTGCTGGAGGCAGGACAATTCGTCAGGACGTTCTCTGTTGCTCCTGTGGGGGATGCCTTCATCGAGGCAGAGAACGTTTCGATTCAATTGTGCCATTTCAAGTCAGTACCCTGGGTAAAGGGGGAGGACGAAAACGTATAGCGAGTACCAATATTTATTATAAGACCCCTTAGATGGTTCCCATGTTTCCTAGTCCTAATTTGTCGCATACCTACTCCTTTAGAAATACAATAGCAGATGCCAATATTACTAAGCGCTGGAGATATGAGACAGTGGCTAATATGAGTAGGAATACAAATATATTGTGGTGCTGATGCTAGAAAACCAAGAGTCAACATCATCCATGTTATATAGAACATACAATAACATCCTTTTGCATTTCCCGACGATTAAGCATTGAAATAATCCTCCACTCAGTTGTCGCCGACCCAGGATCCGGGGATGTTGCGTTGCGGGTTATCGATCATCCTCCAGAACTCACCAGCAAATAGATCTGTGGGCTCACTCAGATAGACCACCCAATCCTCTGGGCTCGGTCCGTAATCAAAGCTAATAAGCCGGAACGACGCTCCATAGTAAAGATATGGCTTGGTTTGTCGTCGAGGATAAGAAACGGCAACCTCCCAGTCTCGGTAAGTGTCCTCCTCGCGAAGTATCTCGAGCTCCCGTCGGCCGTAGCATACCAAGTCAACACCCTCCTTCTTTAGAGTTCTTAGCCAAACTCTTAGTGTTCCCAAAAAGTGGCACTCCCACCACTGAGCCGAGCGCCGATGAGCGGTGAAATTGAGTGCATGGAATAGTAGTCGAGTCAGGGCGGTGAACTGTTTATTCTCCAACCAGCACATGCATATCGACTGAGTAATGTGGATATCGGGTGTCTGCTTGATCGCCGTCTTTGCTGATGCGAACCATTCTTCCCAATCGAAGCTGTGGGATCGACAATTCCGACAGGGATATGGGCATATTGCGCCACCCAGTGTTGATACGACTAGCATGATTGGTAGAGCAACTGCCATCGCCCTGCGTTCGAAGACGTATGATGTGTCTTCTGCGCACGCTGGCTGTATTATAGCCCGGAGAAGCCGGGGCGATTGTAAGCAACGAAGAAACCACCTTGAAACCCGGAAGTCGAACGCTGTGGAAGAGATCTCTCCCGAACTGGTCCTGCGGGTGTTGCTGTAGTAGGTAGTATTGTCGTGATTCGAAAGAAGGAAGTCGTTACCAAAATTACGATCTGACCGTATAGTGTTAATAAACTCTTCGGCGTCCTTTTCACTGCATGGAGAATCAAATGTCTTCGCAATGGGATATCTGAATCCTATGTCAGCCATACCTGAGCATTATAGAGAGAGAGCGCGAGAACTTCCTTACAATCCATAATTGTCGGCCTCGAGGAAATTCAAGCAAGTCGTCACTAAGTACCGAGCTGTGCCGACATTAAGGCCGCGCACCGCTTCCTAAGCTCAAAATATTAACGTAGCTCCGCACTATGACTTGCGGGTTCCTCACGTGAAATAGTGTTTCCCCATCAATAGTCCGGTCATAGGGGGATGCTAAGCCTATTTCAAACAGGTTCCGAAGAGAGGCGGGTGACCCAGCCCTTGCGACTTGAAACACCTGACTATCCGAGGGTCTGGTGGAATACGAGCGTAGCTGGAATGTCCAGTCGCCTAGGGCCCGAGTGCAACATATCTCCCACACCTTCGACGAAATCCATCTCGGTACCCGTAGTGTGATCTTAGAACTGTGTGAGCTTTTCGTGATTGCGTAGGTGGTATACCGTGTTGTATTAGAAATGCTCTCGCTGGTTTGAACATTGCAAGTTGTGTAAGTTGTTCTGTTTTCGCTTGAAATTCCTGCATCCTGGGGATCGATATTATGACTGGAATGGGCCGACCATCTCTGGATGATGATATCAGGCTGTGCCCGCGTGAGAGCGCTTGGGTTTTATCAGCTTTAACCTAGCCACCTTGTCAATAGACTTACATAAGATATGTTTGCTGCACTAAACTGAGCATACTAACGGCACTCCCTAGCCGATTCTCGATCTTTCCAAGCGAATCTTTCTCTAACAAGATTCTGAAGCAAGTAACCTTACCCTTAGTTGTATGGCTATCAATTGAGTGGCTCATCTCCGAAACGAGACTATTTAGATCATCAAGTGCCAGGCGACAGTAAGCGGTAGTCCGCTTCAACGCGAGCCCAAGGTAGGTCGTTTGTTCTACCTGGCTGGGCTTGAAGATGCTTTCGATCTCCAGTAGAGAGGGGTCAAGACACTCGAGCCTTTGTGTCAGATCGATGATATTGCGTGGTACATCGTTAACCCGAGCCCATAAACGTCCCAATTTGAAGATAGCTTCTCCAGTTCTCAGGGTAACTTCTCCGATTGTTAATATACCTGAAATAAAACTTACTACCTCGGCCATAGTGGATTAAAACGGTATATGGTCTCATTCCTGGCGAATAAATTCAGCTGTCACGTGTAAAAGAAATCGAAGAAAGTGCGAATAAGACGGCACTTGGCTAAAACGCGTTAAATATCATTACGTTTGCACAGCCTACTAAGTAAAATGTACACAAAATAATCTTGGACATACGATGGGAGTGGGGGTTGGAGGGGGCGGAAGAGCAAATGGCTGTGTATCATAGGGTACCTAGGCTACGTGTCATAAAATCTTTATATAGAAGGATACTACCCTAAGGTTAAGAACCAATAGAGAGAAAGGATGGACTATCTGAAAGGTGACGGATGTTCCCGGCGTTTTCGAAGATCCGGTTCCTCAGCCCGAGTTTGGGGCTTAGCCGGCTTTTCTGGTGCAACACAACCCATGCTCAGGAAGTTGGGGCCATAGTCGGTTGGCTCGTATCACGAAGGAAGGATCGGGAACGAGGCCGAATTCATTCCCACCCTATCTTATACTTGGCATTACATCTGTCCAGCAAGTACTTAGGCAAACTATATTTGTCTTACTTGCCTATTCTAATTATATACGCGACTCAAAATCGTATTGGCTAAGTACATGCATACAGCTCTATTGCAAGATGGGGACTTTCATTTCCAAACAAGCAAGTACTTAATCATGCCTGCTAATAGGTAGAGTTCCTCTACTGGGTTACTCCGCGACGAAATACGTGTCGAATTCATTTTATTGCGCTGCCTTATAATGTGAATTGGCTAGCAGTAGACAGAATGCCAAATATTACCGGGCGGTTTTCTAGATGACTAGCCTGCTTATCAGCCTCTAGATATCAAGTGCAGCACGGAAGAACCTTCCAGTGTGAACAATAACATTTTCTCTTACCGCAAGTGGCATCAAGATTCTGTCCTTAGCAAAGCTTCGTGGCTCATCCCTGTAAGTAAAAAAGCAAGGTTTCTGCTGGCAATCATAATCAATTATTTCATCTAATATAAAGCATCTAATTTCACGTTACTCAGACTCTAATATGTGCTCAAGTAAGTAGTTTTAGGTGAAGCAAAAATATTAATGAGAACAGAGGGACAGAGATACGTGATGCGTTGAGCATCCCTTTGTTTTTAATACAATTGCCGAAAGCGGAAATCGCAACAATCGAATAACAATCGGTATAAAGGCTCTTTTACGACCCACAAGAAAGCCTTGTGAATTGAGCGTCCTTAAATCGTAGTAGTCCATGCCTCCCAAATAGCTAATTACGCCGCTCTCTCATGGAATACGGTTAATATCCATGAGCTCTCTTATATAGCGATACCGTTATGAGGTTAGACCGAGAGGAGGAGAAAGTTGCCAACAGGGTTAAAAGTTTCTTCGCAAATGAGCCTAAGTACGAATTCGAAAAAGTCGCAGGAGTTGGGGCCTTTGCCGTTACCTTATGTTACCGAAATAGAGATGCGGGGCCAAGCGAATATCGAAGAATTGCCGTCAAAGCTATCACCGGCTCAAGTGCGGATATTGGCTCCGAGATCGAATTCTTGAAGGTGGCTACCATTCCTCTATTACCGTTAAACCAAAGAACTTAATATTAATCAATCTACAGTCCTTAATATGGGCCCAACATATTGTTACGATCATTTCAATCCCCCTACAGTCTAGCGAGACGAGATGGCTTAAGGATAATACTATTATTACGGAATACCTGGAAAATGGAACTCTTGACCAGTTGAAAAAACGACTGGGAAGATACAACCACTCTCCGCGAAAGCTACCAAACCGTGTGCTTTGGGCTATATTTCTTTGTCGTAAGTCGACTAGATCACTTTGAAGCTAGGAAAACCTTTAAATCATCCTCGCAACTACGCCACGTGGGGGTATGGCATGCTTGATTTCGCGAGGTTGAACATTCGTGTATACCAATTATTGCAGGCAGCACGAAAGGGTTTATCCTGGAAAAGATCCCAGCACCGTTGGAGACCACTCTGTTAAAAGAATCCTCTAACACGGCCTTAGTTGCAAGAGGTTGTGTTGGGATGGCTTATCCACCGCCTGGCCCCAGGAAGGCGCCCAGGGGCCCGAGAGATCAGCTACTCGAAACCATACCAGATGAGGATAAATATCGCACTCCTAACGATTTAGCGCATGGTGACCTACACAGCGGGAATAGTAAGTCTCTTTTCTTTCTCTCAATAATTCAACGTAATGGTATAAAACAGGTTGCTAATCTGCAACCTTAGTTATGCTTGGAGATTTGGGTCGAGATGAGCACAGTCGCTTTCCTCTGTTGAAATTTATCGATTTTGGATTAGCCTCTCGTGGTACTGAAAACGCCGTTGAGGAGAACATCTCGGCGATTGGTGCTGTATGTGCCAAAATTGCCTCGTGTTCCATGCGTTGACCTTTTGAAGATACGTTGGTGGAACCATCATTAACCGTGACAACTCAATTCTAGGTTATGTGCGAGCTCATCTTGCAGAGCGGAGACATTCACCGGCTCATAGACGATAAACGGGGTGCAAATGTCCAGGATCCAGATCTCGACCCCGAATTACTGATGATCGTGGCACAATGTGTTGCCGAGGAACCTGCTCGTCGACCAAGCCTCTCCCGCTTGCTCTCTATCATACGCTCAATGTTACGGCGAACCTACCCGGATATCCGCGAAGAGACGGATGCGTACATTTCAGAACTAGTCCAAAACAATATATTCAATGCTGCCTGATACTTCCACAGCTGGCGGAGACACTCCGATTGCATAGGGGTGCAGGGATCCAATTAATTTTAAAGAGACGTAACATTTATGATGACTACTGACTGTAAGAGGAACTTATGTTTTATATGACCCCCTCGTAGCGTTCTGAAAATATATTCTTGACTGAGTAGCTGCCAGTTAAAGAATTTATTTTATGATGCCCCTGATAACCAGCAAAGCCAAGAGTTAAAAGATAGGCTTATATCAGGTAATATAATTAACTAAATATATATACATTGCGTTAGGACGGCGGAGATTGGGTTTTACTTCGCCTTGCCGCGTTTAAGCCTTTGGCTTCGTTCTCACGCATATATACATATCGTGTTAATGTCCTTTTAATCGGTGTCACAACCGCTTGTATTCAAAGGCTCAGAAAGATATTCTTGTTGCGTAATAATCTTCCCTGTTAGTTAGGGAGCTCTGCAACCTTGTCCTCGTAGATTTTCTGAGCACGGGTCCAGACTCCTTCAGTTGCGCGCTGGTCTAGTGTGAGTAAGCTTGGTAATAAGAGCCTTGAGAACTCGTCGCTGGCCTCACGCGCAACCAGACTGGGAAGGTGGTCAATGCTGACAACTGATAGCGCAGGACCATCACCCTCGAGAGGTATTAGCAGCGTCGGCTTAATAAAGGTAGTATAATCCTTATATACAGGAACAGGGTTGTTTGGGTTGTTTGGGTCGAGACTGACGTCACAGATAACACGGAGATTCCGTCCAGGCTGTGATAGAGTTTCGAGAGTTGTAAATGGCGGAATGGCCATCGAGCCAATATACACACAGTTGATGAATATATCTGAAGAGGCTACTTCAGGAAACGGTCCTCCATGGGCTGTTTCGGCTAGATCCCATTGCAAGATGGAGTCGGTCGGGATACCTACTGCCTTAAACAGGTTGATAGTACCAGTACCGCAGCGGCCATTGGCGCCAATGACGATTATGCGAGGAGGCTTCGTCGCGTTCTTGGGAAGAGCCTCGCCAACAGCAGTCTTCACGGAGCTAACCAAATCTTGCGCGGAAGGGTATAATGGGATAGGCCCAAGGGGGGTATTAGGGTCAGGCTGTAACAGCTGATGAGACCAGGCTAAGAGAGCGATGGCAGCACCGGCATAGCCCGCCCAGTACCCAAAGGCTGAGATGCGCCGGCCGTCTGGGTTGGTAAGAAACTCAATATCGTAGAGGAGCCCATTACCACGCGCAAACCGGGAGAGATAGGAGGCCCAGCCGTCTTGTTTCTTGTAGCAATGTCCAAACTGAATATGGGTATGGTTCAGCGGGCCTACGTAGGTCGAAAAGCGGATTGTGCGACGTTAGTTGGGTTTGCAGCGCAACAGCAGCTATCTCGGGGCTGGTGTTGGTGCCAGACTCACCATTGCCTTCAGGCAGCTCCTTCAAGCCGACAATGATGCTGTCTGTGGGAGCATTGACCCAAGACCCTTCGGGCACCATTTTGGCGCCAATGGAAGTGAATTCTTCATCACGATAGATACGGCCGGGGCTGTGTTCGACGTTGAGGATATATCCGGCGTCAAGAAGCACCTTGGCAGTGTCTGGAGAGACTAGATGCCAACCGTACCAGTTAGTTCGGCAGTCTACATAACACAACATGAAATAACACGACACGTGGAAATCCCAACTTGGGTATTAAACCTACTTGGTGAGCGCCTCTCCAACGGCTTGGTCTCAGAACGGAGATGGAGGGTTGTGGGCATCGTGGCAAAAGTCTGGTCAGCTGTCTTTTAGATATCCCGTAATTATGAAAAAGCGCGGAGGAGGAAATAAACCAATTAGTGAATATACAGATACAACGTGTCAAGGAGAGTAGCACGGCAGATTTAGGAGATACTTGGGATCAATCAGGTGTTTAAAGGTGAGTCAAGATTTCACGTTTCGCACATCGCCACGGTTTAGTCACCGACGCAAATCGGACCTATCGGATTAAGTCCACCCCTAGAAGCACATAACCCTGTTACTTTTTTTACATATGAAAGAGGGAAAAGGAGAAAGAAAGAAAAACGCACAAGGGTAGTCAGGTACTGTTGCAGGTTAGGGTTAGTCATTTAGCTGCCGAGCGACAGCGTGCATTTGGCGCTGCATCTACCCCTTAGGGGTAGGGACCCTCTATCTACCCAAGGTTCATTAGTTAACGGTTTGAGACTGCTTCTCTATTCCTAGGTAATTAGCTCCCGTCTTGGCGACCCTCGTTGAGTTAGAGCATCCTTCACACTTCGGTGTGCGGGTGGGATGCGGGGCATGACGAAGTTGAGGCTCTCCGATTTCGGCGAATATATACCATCACAATGTACGTCAAGTAAGTAGGCAGTGTTCATATATTTGCCTCGATGATTACTGCATCTTTCTGTAGATGCATTTGGTGCCGGGGAGCGAGCTGAAGGGAGACTTGACTTGATGGATGTATTAGTCACTATGGATTCTATGAGGTCACTCAAAGTGGGTTGGATCTGAGGTATAAAGCGGGCGCTTATATGAATTCACTGAGGGAACGAAATTGTAGAGGCGAGCCAAGATGGTGGCCGCATTCAGCGATGGAAGTTGCAGCAGAATCTACTCGTATCCTAGTCTAAAAACGCTATGAAGCATCCAAAATTGACGCAAAACTATCCTTGCGAAAAACAAGAGTGCTGCAAGAGATAACCTTCCGCCTATCTATACCAATCCAAAGCCCGTCAGCTTCTGGTCCTTCATCCACGAATACACCCGGCCTGCTGCTGTAGAGACCGTCTTACCCCCCTTCGCTTCTGTCACGTCTAACATTTCCTCTACCCACGCAAACATCGAACCTATTAGAGACTGGACATTCTCTTCAGTATTACTAGCATGCAATATGATTCTAAGCCTGCCATGGCCTACCGGGACTAAGGGATGTTCCACGGGGAAGACGCAAAAGGACTGCGACAGCAGGTGGAAGAAGAGCCAGTAGGTGTAATTCTGCTGCGTTGACACGGTGATGACGTGGGTCTGGAATGGGCGATCCTCCCAGTCGTGAGCTAAAGGAACCGACAGCAACCCCTTCTCTCGAGCCAAAGGCCAGAGAGGGTGGCTTTCCAAAGTCTCGAAAAAGACAACAGAGAGCCTTTGAATCTTTTCCTGCGCCTGCGGGAAACGCGTAAGCTTAATCAGGTCCTCATGTCTTTCAAAAATTAGGCATGGGTTTCTTCAAATTACCTCGTTCATAGAACCATTTGAAAGCAGAGTGTATCCGGATTTGATGGCGGCCACGAATGCAAACGACGGCGAAGTGGTGTACATGACTGAGCGCGAGAAGTTGGCTAATGCGCTCTTGATTGTTTGGTTTCCGAGTATAATAGCTACGCACAATCAGCACTTGATCACTCCCTCCAGACCAGAATCATATGGTGAAAGAATCATCCTGTCTTGTTTGAAATTCATCCCGTTGGGGCTTTGGTAGGGAGGAAGGGGTGTTGTGAGTGTTGGTAAGTATGGACATACCTCCAGTTGCGCCGATTGCTTTTCCAAACGAATGGATCACGACTGCAATGTCCTTCTGGAGCCCGAGCTCACACACCAGTCCAGCTCCTTTAGGGCCGATCACCCCAACGCTGTGTGCTTCGTCGATGATGAACTGGATATTTCCATTGGGAAACACTTCCCTTGCGACTTCTAGGAGCTCGTCGAGCGGACACACATCTCCGTCCATGCTGTATATAGATTCCAAGGCAACAAGCACGGACCGCTTCCCCTGACGCACGAGGGACTGCGAATCTAGAATCTCCAGAAGCGTAGACCGGAAGGCCTCGACGTCACTATGGGGAAACTCGATTTGGACACTCGCCAGACTTTGTTTCATCCCCTCGTGGGTGCTGGCATGGACCAGGGAGTCATACAGGATGACATCTCCAGGACGCGGGATCGAGCTCCATACAGCTATGTTGGCCTCGAAGGCCGAGCCTACGATAAGCCCCGTCTCCGCGCCATGGAAAGCAGCTATTTCCTTCTCGGTCTGTTCGAGATACGTGTGATTTCCATCCATAAGCCGCACGCCGCTAGATCCCGTACTGAAGTCGGGATGGCGGTCGAATTCTTGGAGGAATTCAGCCCGTCGAGCTGGGCTTTTGCCCAGCGCGAGGATATCTCCGGAACAGAAGTCGACTGCGCCACAGTTCTGCCAGTTGTTTTGCACAATTGAGTAGAAGCTGTGGGATGCGCGACGGACGTCCAGAGCATCTTCCAAGTTCCGGTAGAAGATGGGAAGGGTGCTAGTTGAGCTTTGGCGCACACGGTTGCCCTCGATACGAGTAACGATAGTCCCATCGCCCGAGAGCAACGGATCGGGGTTAGAAAGGTCTCCCATTATTCTGACTGTGAGGTTTCACTGACCGTTTGGATAATTTCTCGACATGTCGATATTGACGTATTAAGTAACAAGCGGACAAGTCAGGGTGTCTTGAGCACTTGATAGACCCACGCCCGGCAACCTTTGCCGATATTAATTAACAGTGCGTCGAAGTGCATATATTTGGGATCAGTTGGTGAAACGATAACGTAACAATGCAGATCATCCGACAGCGTAGGACTCCGCCGTAACATCGCTCAATAATGCTGAGAAAGGGATGGTAACGTTCTGCAGTGAAACCCACCGCCTTAGCCCCTATCTGTCAACACCGCCTCTGTCAAATCTTGTTGCTGTCATTGTGGGTAGGAGAGGATGGGCAATTTGGGCTTGAGCCTCATTGGAGAAAGTGCGTCTCAAGCTGCCAGTGATGGACGGGATTCGACGTCTCCGACCCCCAACGTCTTTTGATACTAGCAAACACGTAAAAGCAGAGTTGTTCATTTTGGTGTTTAACGGATATCAAGGTTTGTTAAGCCCATTTGACCAATCACTCTACGAAGCGGATGCAGTTTGAAATATATCATTAGAAAGTAGATTTCAATTGAGAATGAAGTGAATATATTCCTAACCATTACAAGCCCTTTCCACCTTCGCGTCTCGTAGCTCAGGGAGATGTCGAGCTGTGCATAGGGCCCTTTCGATAATGTTTTGGCTCGTCTGTCAGCTCTACTCGCACCTCCCTGGTAGGAGAATCCGGCGATGTATTCCCTTGTCCAGCGGGAGTGTCCACCGTAGCCAGATCGTAGGTGTCGAGCTCGCTAATCTCCCACAAGCCACGTCGCTTTCTCGAAATTGGCCTACCCCATGATCGAAAGTAGCTACGTACATCGCCACCTTCCGACACCTTGCTACGTGTCAATGAGTGGAATAGTGATACAACAGAGTCAGAAAAGGGTAGGCTTTTGGCGACTCGAGGAAAGGCCGGAATGCCTATGATGAGGAAACCAGCCGTCATTTCTCCAATTCCCCAAAGACCAACCTCTGTGATGTAGTAGAATGCGTCTGATGACTCTAGGATCTTTAACAGATCAACTAAGCGAGCTATACCTGCGGCAATGGCGCTAGTTGCACAAGCAGCGTTAATATGTAATGTATATATAGACAGGCCAGTCGCGACAAACTCACAAGATTCCAATGCCAAAAATGAAGGATATACCAAGCTTCTTCCCTCGCGTCATGTTCAGTTTCCATACTACAAACTGCGGTATGGCCAAGATGGCGAGGTCGGAAACGAGGTTAATAATAGTAGATACGAAATTGTTGGCGTCGATGTTGATAGGACAGGTGCCTCCGACGAATAGGGGGTCCCAAATCTTCTGTCGTGGTGAACATCGGAAGATCTCGAGGAAGGTTCCCGAAATGTAGTAGACCGCATTGCTCCACATGAGGGCGTGGATGGACCAGAACATGACGTTCCGCTGACCCGGCAATAGGAATATACGGAGCCAGTCCATAAGAATAGCAAGCTTCAGGAATAGAACTGATAGGCCGTAGTATATCGATGCGAGATGGGTTTCCTAGATAGGATAGTGAACTTAGAAGGAGTTGCCACAGGTTGAACGTTGGCTTGGTGCTTACATAGAGCCAATGCTTCAGAGTCCTCAACTGAACATTCCATTGATGCACTTGGACGCCAGGAAATATCGAAGTGTCGTAAATTGTTTGGATGTAGGCGACATAGATGCCCTTGGCTCGTCAACCATCAGGTCTCTAGCCATGGTTATTTGGGCTTGGCGTGTACTCACAAACGCGATGATCAAAAAAACATCCTCAGAATGAAACTTTCTGATAACATATCTAGAGGCCAGACGCATGAGGACGGCAATAGTGGAGAGGACAGCTCCTGTGATGACAGTAGCGTAGCCTAGTGAATGACTTCCACCTGGATGGGCGAAGTCCGATGTCATTCCTGGTGGGGGGTCTAGGGCAGCGCCGTCGAGGAGCTCCTCCATGCTTGGCCCCGACCCATCCGATCGCAATATCAGCATTGGATGGATGGTATGATGGAGAACAGAACAGAACAGAACAGAACAGAACAGAACAAAACAGAACAGCCACGCCGCAGTGGATTGGGTAGCTAGCTGGTGACTGAGCTAAGCGCGAGAAGAAATCCAGAAGGCACGGATCTGATCTGAAAGTTGCACAAGAGCAGAGGGAGCAAGTTTTGGCAAAATGATGACGGTCAGGAAACTAACGATTCGGGTCTTGATCAATCAACCTTTGGCTCGATATAATACTGCAGGCCATATCGGCGGCGTGGTGGGGGGGGAACTCATGCGACACTACCGCAATGTTGGTCGGACACATGGATTCGAGGGGGCGGCGCAATAAGTAAGAATCCTGCAGGGTAACGTCGGTGATGCAACCGCGGACAGTCGGTCCTATTGCGACGGATCTTACCAGTCGGTTACGCGTGTGTTGGTGGTTCAGGTCGACCTTGGCGAGCAAAATACGATTACAGCCTGCCTTAGGTAGTACTGTAGGTACATACCTAGGTAGGTATCCAACACGTTTTACTGGGTGGGTATATGGGAGGTGGGTGGGTGGATTGCTACTGTTACCTCTAGATAGCATGTGTACTGTACTAGTGCGGCGTAGTGATGCCACCCCCACCCAGCCTGCTGCAACGAGACGGGATGAACAATCCAATATCAGTACGATTTTTAGGAGTCTACATGTATATATCGCTCCTATCTTTTTATGAAAATATATGCGTTAAAGGCTATTAGTATATTTCCCCCATGCAAATTGTCATGGGGCAAGAAATATCAAGGCCATCCATCGATAACCCCTTGTTGATGGTGTTCTATACTAGGATCCAAAGTCCCGGGAGCGCTGGCTCAATTGCAGCACTAGTCGATGGGGTAGGCGGCCACTCCCGGTGGGCTAGGTAGCCCTAGGCAACCCCGCTGAATTTCTAGATGGACTCTCGGCTGCTTCTGTCCCGTTAGCCACACTAACGGTCCTACATGTACGGCGTATGCTCCCATTCAATAGGCCACCTATGTATGTACTCTCTCTCACTGCTTTGGAGGTTATCAAAGGAACAGATATACCCGTTTTACAAATCAAAACGACCCAAGACGACAAGCGGAATTAAGGCCTGTCAGAATTAAGGGATTCTTCTGATCGACTGCCAGATCACTGGCGTAGATCTCTCCACACTCGGACCAACTACATTACCCCTTGATTCTTCATTTTGATCTTGACAGGGCAATTCAGCTAGCTACCCGCAACAAGAGAACCCCATCCATGGACGCGACTGGAGATATGTAAGGCACTTACATCTATGCTAGATAAAGTTGAATGTACTGTATGTGAGGTACTTCGATCGTTAATGTCAGGATCATACATACATATACCTGACTTGTGGCTCCAAGGTAAGTAAGTTATCGCTTTCGTTTCATTCCTGTTTGGGTTAAGTAGCGGCCCCCAAGTCGCATGGGCGGCCAGCGTATCAGTGCCTACCATCCAACAAACTACCTACCTCCTACCTCCTGCCTCCTATCTCCTACCTGACCTACCTAACCTTAACCTTAACCTTGGGTATTCGGTAGCTGGCTTCGAACCAAGCTTCAGAACGTCGAGGTCCCTCTGTTGACAGGGGTTGGACCGCCATGTCTGCTGGCCACACCTGGCTCCCTTAAGTACTAAAAATAGATTGATCTTGCACTTGTGCAACTCGACGGAAGTTGGCGCCCAGTTTTTCGAGAAAATAACGACCACCTCCTTTGGTTTTCAGATTCGTCGCATCTATCCTCCCCCTGAACTATTCTCGAGTTCGTCCTCCATAGGATCATCTTGCAGCTTCTCTCGCATCCCTCCTAAATCTTCTAACTCTCTGCGATGGCCGAGCAAGAGACTGCAGTGGCGCCGAAGATGGATCCGCCACCTACGCTTCTTCGAAAACTGGGCGGCAAGTCAGTCACCCGCTGCCCTTCTTTTTTTCTTGTTTATTGTCTGTGAGCTGACACTATACAGTGAAGGCTATCAATTAGCAATGTACATCCTAGACCAGTACCGCGGTACCTCGGTGTCGTGCCGCTATACCATACCCCCTCACCTTGTTGGCTTGGATGCGCGCGCCAAACTCAAGCAGACGGTAGAAGCAGCAATCGTCGACGTAGTTCTCCAAAATGCCGTCTTGCAATTGGGAATCCTCAATGCTGAGTCTTCCAAACCGACTTGGGTTCAGTTGAAAAGTCTCGATCTGCGTAAGCACATACAATGGCAGCTCATCGGCGATTCAACAGAGCTTGACGATGCTTTGCGAGAGCTGACCGAAGTTCAACTTGACACTCCATTCCCCAACATGGACACGCAACCAGGGTGGAGGGTTATTATGCTCCAGAAGTCCAACTCGGATACTCTTGAAATCCTTTTTAACTGGAACCATCCACATTGTGACGGCATGAGCGGAAAAGTCTTCCAAAGACACCTTTTCCGGAGCCTCAATTCAAAAAGAGAAGCTACCACGCCTCAGGGGGTTGACACCAGTATTGTCCAACTCCCCGAGTCAACACCGAAGCTCCCGCCCCCAATTGATTATCTAATGCCGCTGCCTCTTGGGTTGGGGTGGACTTTAAGCACGTTATGGGAAGAGAACAAGCCAAAAATCCTCTGCAAGAGCCCTTATCAGGCTGACTGGGCTCCGATCGTCGCCTCGCCTTACAAGACCCAGTTCCGCGTCTTTACGCTCGATAATGTCATACTTACTGGCTTATTGAAAGCTTGCAGAGCACATCAAACAACAATAACGGGCCTTTTCCACGGCCTAACCCTTGTATCTCTTACGTCGCGGCTAGAAAAGCAGGCAGCTACTGGTTTCCGGGGCGTAACAACGGTAGATCTACGAAGATTCCTCCCTTGCAACCATCCCAAGTACCCATGGTTGGAGCCGGAAGAGACCATGGGGAACTATGTGACACAGTTGAATCATGAATTCGACCCCCAGCTTGTCGCTCAAGTTCGCTCTTTGCTTATGTCGAGAGACGTGGCGGATCAGAGTCTCCCTGCTGATATCGTGAGTCTCGTGTGGTCTGCTGCGACGAAAGTACGAGGAGAGATTTTGCAAAAGCTGGAGACCGGTGTCAAGAATGACATCGTCGGGACGCTGAAGTTTGTTCCAGACTGGAGGGCACAGATGAAGCAGGCAGCTAAGAGGCCGCGGCCGGCTTCCTGGATGATCACAGGTCTCGGTGCGTTAAACAATGAAGACTTGCCCGAAAAGGCATCGAAGGACAACGTCTGGACTCTTCGTAGGGCACAATTTGCCTTAAGCGCCGAGACTACAGCCGCCGCCATCATGATCTCACCTATGAGTGTGACGGGCGAATGTCTCTCCGTGGGAGGAAGTTGGCAGGACTGCATTTTCGATGTGACTCTGGGAGAGGGGGTCATGAATGACCTAGAGAGATGGCTAGGACAGCTTGGTGCCTAGGGAGCGCGAAAGCGGCTACCTATGTAGGTAGGTCTTACGTGCAGTTTCAATATTGACATACCCAGTAATTAGTTCAAGCAGCTTTTACAGCCTGGCTACATCGGTAAAATGTACCTAGAGGAGAGAGGCACATTATGAACAAGAGAGAAAGGTTTAACACTAATATCTCAATAACTTATTATTTTATTTTTAATAGTAATATAAAACTTAGAGGGCTTTTAATTAAACGGTACATCACTTGAAAGGGTTAGAACTGATGTGTTTTGGCCATGCAACGTTAGAATAACCACGTCGTAGAAGGGCAGCGATAAAAGCACGGACATATTTGCCTTAAAAACCACAGTACATCTGTAAGTACTGTACATATATAGGTCTCAGGGAAGTCTCGGCATATCATAGCTAGCTCTTACTTAAGCATGACAAGTGCCGAGACTTTTCATCAGCCACACTGCTGCTGACACTCCCACATTAATGATGTAGTACTCGCGCGTACTATAGCCAGCACATTCCCCTGCTTCTTGGGTGCATTCAGGCACCCACAACACAAAACTCGCCATACTCAGCCTCTAGCACATGACCATGCCTAGCTAGCTTAGGATTCAGATCGGCTCTTTACCCCGAAGAATCCTTCTCTCGACCCACCAGTCTCTTGGCTCCCATCTCTTGGCGCGCGTTGGGATGCACCTCATCGAATCACACCTCAATTCACAAGGAGACTCGAAGCCTGCCGGCCTCGTCAACCCAATGTATCTGCCTGGAGGTGATACCAATCTCGGATTCTATCCTATAAGATAATGGTTGCACCCCAGAAACAACCAAGAAATGCCAATGACTCAGGTCGGATTTTGAAGCAGGAACCTAAACCCCTTCTAGCACCGAACCTACCCACGCCCCTACAGTCTTTATAAAAGATTGGCTTACATAGGTATATAATCTGACGCGCAATCGCACCGGTAATTGCTGCACAGCTAAGATATAAAAATCTGACCTGCCAATGACTTGCACAGGGGAGCCCTTCCGCTTGCGAAGGGGTGGGACGGTAGGATTGTCTACACTTACTGTATGCATGGTACTTGTTATGAATCCTATCCTCCCCGCTTATGTAGGTAGTATGGTGCGTGCTTACAGATTTCAGCTAACCCTTCAACCATTCGATTCGGGTATGTCCTGGCTTGGCTATGGCAAGCTCCGTGTAGCATCAGACAGAGGGTTTCTTGTGCAACTACAAATAGCCGCGCTCATTCGCCGGGGGCTGAAGGAAGCGGAATACCTATTCAGTGTAACTGTGTTTTCATGCGTTATCGTGGTAGCAACCTTACCAACCGTTGGCTATGTCACCCCCATGACCAACACATTAGTGTGCTGTATATGCCCATAAATCAAGTGTTAGCTGTCAGCTATGTGAATACAAGCTAACGCCATCTCCCATATGCACGTCATCCTTGTCAAGCTGTCAATCTCTGGGTCTGGTGGTAAGGCATACCCCTACGTCCGGGCCGGGTCTTCTACAGTTGAAGTACAATACAGGAGCTCAACCCGACAACCGAAGCAACACAAAGCGTCCATAAGTATGTACCATTTCCATATCGCAGAACCCGACATGCCATTGATGTGGTGGCAACAGGAGCTTGCTGCGCCATCACAGTAACTAATCCTTGCTTGGCATGCATTCGGATCCCGCTTTTGATCGCTTATTGACACTACTAAGGGTGTAAATCTATAACTCATCAAGTCCCAATCACCATCTCGCTGCCATAGGACCAGCGACATAGTAGGTGTTGTGGTCGACTGTTCTACAAAGAAACCGCTTCACATGGTGCTACAGACTATGATAATCCTAGGTAACCAAAGTCCTCGGCAAATGGCATGAGTCCGCCATTATATGAGCTTCCCAGATAATTCCCACCTATATAACTATAGGATCCCGCCCCATATCCGAAAACAATACTGATCAAAGATCTCAATCGAATCGCTTAAAATTACAGCCTGCTCGATATCTTATACATTGTTAGATATCCTAAAGTTCAGAGGTTCCTCCCTGATCGTCAGATTTCATTGTTCAACTTTCTGCATTAAGCGATCTTACATTACTTGACGTGTGTGCAGACATGGAACCAATCGCAATCATTGGATTTTCTTTCAGACTTCCACAAGGGGCTGAAGATGAGTCAAGTCTGTGGAATATTCTTGAGAACCGCCAAAATGTCATGAAGCCCTGGCCAGCATCGAGAGCAAATATCGATGCTTTCTATAACCAAGATGCCACCAAAATGAATGTGGTATGCTTCATCCCATAACCGAAAGTCCTGTCCGTAATATTAGTTAATGCATCTATCAGGTACCTTCAAAAGGGGCGCACTTCTTACGGGGCGATCCAGGTGCATTCGACGCCCCTTTCTTCTCCATCACGGCCAAAGGCATGTTCCCAAGAATACAATCCATTCTCGAGCTTCTAACTAACCCAAAGAGAGCAGAGGCAGCTTCAATGGACCCTCAACAACGCTGGCTGCTGGAAGCGTCATATCGAGCCTTGGAGAATGGTATGAAGCCTACATCCTGAATGTTAAAACAATCCTTCGTATTTCATCCCTAACTTACAACGAACAGCTGGGATACCAGTCGAAAAGGTCGCTGGAACCGAGACGGCTGTATTTTCTTCCTCTATGTCCGAAGATTTCATGAGAATCGTTGCCAAAGATCCAGATCAAGCGCCAATGAACACCCCTACGGGAACCACGCCATGCATACTAGCCAACAGACTGAGTTGGTATTTTGACTTGACAGGACCCAGCATTCAAGTCAATACGGCTTGCTCTTCCAGCATGATTGCCATGGACCTTGCCTGTCGTAGTCTGCAAAGCGGACAGAGCTCAATGGTAAGAGATCACAACATTTTCTAGTTTGGCACAACTTTCTAGCTTATCCCCTTATATACCGGCACTACTATTGAATAATACTAATATATACAAAGGTCCTCGCTACAGGTTCAAATGTTCTTTTGAGCCCTGAAACATCCATGTACTTAGCAAATATGAATTTCCTCTCGCTAGATAGCGTCTGTCATAGCTTTGATGAGCGCGCAAATGGTTACGCAAGGGGTGAAGGGGTAGTCGTTCTCGTCATGAAGAGGCTATCGGATGCGATACGGTCTGGAGACACTATTCGTGCTGTGATCCGGGCGACCGGTACAAACCAAGATGGTCATACTCCCGGAATCACGCAGCCCAGCGTCAGTGCCCAAGAGAGATTGATTCGACAAGTATATGCAAGCTGCAAGCTGGACTTCAAATTGACGCGATACGTCGAAGCTCATGGTACGTTACACTTGGATCCCATTACAGAAGAATGATGTTCCAGTCTAACGCTGTGGCAGGTACCGGCACGCAGATCGGAGATATAACGGAAACCAAGGCTCTAGGCCGCGTTTTCAAGAAAAGTCGTTCCAGCAAGGAGCCTCTGTATATGTGAGTAGAGAGCGTTTCAAAGGAGAAGATAGTGTATTGACTAGGATGGCCGCAGTGGTTCTATAAAAGCAAATATAGGTCACCTAGAGGGATGTAGTGGGCTTGCTGGCATTGTCAAATCCATTATGGTTCTGGAGAAAGGGATCATTCCACCAACTGCGTTGCTTGAGAAGGTGAATCCGAAACTCAACGCAGCATCGAATAATATAAAAGTAAGTCCAACGGACTCGTCACCTCTTGTTTGTATGATAGATGCTAACAGTTCCTTAGATTCCAACGTCAAGTTTGCCATGGCCCACCGAAGGCTTACGTCGGCTTTCCGTCAATTCATTCGGTCTCGGAGGTTCTAACGGGCACATTATCATGGACGATGCGTTTCACACCTTAGGGTTGTTGAGTAGAAACGAGGCCTGGCACATGCTTCGCTCGTCCATATTGCCAAACGGTGATCATGAGGGGATAGATGGACAGTATTTGGATTCCAGCTCATCCTCCAGCTGCAGGGAATCCTTGAGTGTGTTTTCTAATGAAACAACGGGCACTGGTAGCGGTACAGGGATCGACGGTGGGGAAAGCCCTCCTCGAGCACCACCCAAAACCAACGGCCACTATGGCAACTCAGATTCGATCAGCACCAGCCCCCTTGCGGACACGATGACTGTTCCCTCTATGGAAGCGTCAAAAACAGTGGAAAGATCCTTACTCAAGAATCAGCTTTTAGTATGGTCAGCGAGGGACGAAGACTCGTTGAAGCGGGTTCAGCAACAGTACGAAGAGTTCTACAATTCACACATTCGTGGTTCGGCTCCCCGTGTCAGTCAGCTTGCATATACGCTTGCTGAGCGCAGGAGTATCATGGCCTGGAGGTCTTTCGCTATTGTGGATACTGATACTTCATCCAATGCTCTGAGCCTAGTCACCGTGAAAGGCGTGCGTTCATCCCGCAACACCGGTCTGGCCTTTGTCTTCACGGGTCAGGGTGCGCAATATGCCAAGATGGGGGTAGGTTTACTTTGTTATCCTATTTTCCAGGCGACACTAGAAGAAGCGAACGGTATTTTCCAAGCCCTCGGTGCGGACTGGTCATTGCTTGGTAAGCTACTTGATTTCCTGGTATGTAGCTTCTGGTTACTAACATCAGAAAACTAGATGTGCTTCAAAATGGAACAGACATAAGCCCACCTCGCCTGAGCCAGCCTATTTGCACCGCGCTACAGATTGGTCTTCTTGAGTTATTGAAGACATTCCATATCAGTCCCCAAGCTGTCATCGGCCACTCCTCCGGAGAAATAGCAGCTGCGTATGCT
Source organism: Xylaria telfairii (assembly GCA_022495065.1). Taxonomy (NCBI): domain Eukaryota; kingdom Fungi; phylum Ascomycota; class Sordariomycetes; order Xylariales; family Xylariaceae; genus Xylaria; species Xylaria telfairii. The sequence goes on from MU383866.1 coordinate 66,364, forward strand.
TCTGGCGCCCTTTGCCTTGAATCCGCCTGCAAGGTTGCCTTCTACAGGGGCCAGTTGGCTGAAAAACTTATCATGTCAACTACAAAGTCAGGAGCCATGATGTCGGTCAATATTCCTGAAGCCGGCGTGCCGTCTTATTTGGCAAAGACCGGGATCGAAGGTGACATAAGCATTGCTTGTATTAACAGCCCGTCCAATGTAACACTCTCTGGAGACGAAACAGCCATTGACTCCCTGAAGAAAACTTTGGATAACGACAACATTTTCGCGCACAAACTCAATACGGGCATTGCATACCATTCGCCTGCCATGCGAGCGATCGCCGAGGAGTATCTAAGCTGTTTAGGGAGCCTTACGCCAAAGGAATTGCACCACAATGATATCCTGATGGTATCATCTGTCACAGGCCTAAGAACAAATGTGGACTCATTATGTCAACCGCAGTATTGGGTCGACAACCTTGTCTCTCCTGTGCGATTCACCGACGCCCTACAATATATTGTATCGGCAGCACCTCGGGCTGATGGAATGAAGCCCATATCACATTTTATTGAGATTGGCCCCCATTCCGCACTACAGCGCCCCATCAAGGACACCACGATCCAAGTCACCGGTGGGAAGGGATTCAAATATCTCTCGACTCTGCATAAGCAAGTTCCGTCTTTGGAGAGCATCCTAGGCTTGGTTGGCCAGTTGTTCTCTGACGGGCACTCCGTGTCCATCCAAACCGCGAACTGTCCGGCTCTTCCAGACTCAGTGTTGCAGCCTCTTGTAAACACTCCAGAGTACCCGTTCGACCACTCCCAGGTATACTGGTATGAGTCAAGGCTGAGCCGTGACTGGCGATTGCGTGGTTCGGTCCCGCCAAGTCTCCTTGGATCGCGTGTCACTGACTGGAACCCACTGGAACCGCGCTGGCGGAAAATCCTAAGCGTTGACGAATATCCCTGGGTTTTGGATCATGTAATCGGCGAGGAGATCTTCTTTCCCGCGACTGGGATGCTAATGATCGCTCTTGAAGCAGTGAAGCAGTTTCTAGCGTCAAGGCCTGGCCCTTGCAAAGTCGTTCAAGGCTATCGCATCAAGGAAGCGACGTTTATGCAACCAATTACTCTCCAAGACGACGTCAATGTCGAAGCCATAACACAATGTCGTAATCTACAACGAGCACACGAGAAAACCTCGTCGCGTTTCGAAGTCCAAATATTCACGTCTTCCACTACGGAATCCAGTTGGAAAGAATGCTTCAAGGCAGTAATCCACACCGAACTCTGCGAACCCTCTCTGAACGACGACAGCGACTACGAAGCCCGTACTGCTGCGGATAAGTTTGCTCGTGAATATGAGGATGCGGAGTTAGTGTCGACGAGCAAAATAACAAAGGAGAAATTCTACGGGTTCATGGACTCCCAAGGACTAAAATATGGCCCATCGTTCTCCTTGGCAACGGATATTGCATGGGATAACCGGGATACGTGTATAGCACATATTGATGCTGTACAAGCTGGACCGTTTGACGGGATTGTTCATCCTGGTATCATCGATTCCTGCTTTCACACTTCTGCCACCGCGCCCTCTCAAGGGATTTCCAAGCCGTTGTCGACCATGGTTCCTCACACGATCAAGGATGCATGGATCTGCGCGGGCGGGTGGCGGGGGGCGGACCAACTCCGGGTGCTCAGTGTCTCGCGACTAAAGCCAAATGAGACCGGTATAAATTGCTCCGTAACCGTAACCGCCTATGACGGGTCGTTGCTCTGCCATTTCAAGCATCTGGAAATGCTGTCCATTGCTGGAAGCATTGTCGATGACAAAGCACAAAGAAAGGCCCATGCTATCAATTGGCAGCCGCAACTTTCCCTTCTCACCACTCAACAACTGCAGGAGCAATGCAAGGTCGGCAAATTCTCATCTGATGACAATGACCGTGTAGGCGACTATACAAAACTGGACATGGCGCTGTACGATGTGATGAAGCATCAGATTGGGGAATTGCGGGAAACCGACTGGTCGACTGCGCCGCTGGGCATGAAACAATATGTCGCCTGGATGGAAATGCAGCTTCAAGAGGCATCAGTCCCTCATGGGGATTTTGAAAGTCCAGAGGACTTGGACATGCAGCTCCAAGAGCTGCTAAATAAACGACCTTCCTGGAAGCTGTTCATTGAAGTCAGTCGAAACCTCACTCGTCTCGTCCGTGGAGAGATCAGCGTCGAGGACATACACGCCCCATCGCTCGTTCGGGGTTTTTACGACGCCGTATTTGATACCACCTGGCAAAGAGAAATCTCTTCTTATCTACGACTCGCAGCACATCAAACCCCTCACCAGAGAATTCTAGAATTTGGTCTTGGTCCATGTAACATGACCGAGCATGTACTTTCAGTATTACAACAAGTTGAAGATGAGACAGGAGGCATCTCTTTCACTCAGTATACTTATAACGACATATCTACTGCGACCCCCGTCCACGAGGCTCCAGCGGAATTTGCGCAGTACAAAGATCGTTTGCAATTCCAGTCTCTACGTCCTGCCAAAGATCAGGGAATCGCCGCAAGTCTCGGGTCCAAGGAGTATGATCTCATCATAGTCAACAATGTTTGGAGCATTACTAAGGATGCCAAAGCTTTCATCCAGAAGCTTGGCAATGCGCTCAAGACTGGCGGCCACTTGATTCTGTTGGAGTTCGTCCAACCAAGTTGCCTTGCCCTTAATTTTAGCCTTGGCATCCTGCCAAACTGGTGGCCTGAGGTCAAAGAGGAGTCAATCCCGCACACTTCCGGGCGTATCCTCTCAGAGCTGGAATGGTGCAGCATTCTCAAGGAAAATGGATTCTCTGGCAATGACATGGTCATCAGAGACTGCGAGGATGCCAATGCCCATTATGCCAGTATTGTGGTCTCAACTCGGGTTGAAGACAGTGGAAAGGTAGTTCCGGACTCGGGGAGATCCATATTGCTTGTCATCGATGACGATGACAACGAAATTCAGGGAAATATGGCATCCTATCTCGCAGACAGGACTGGCATTTTCAAGAACAACGAAGCGACAGTTTTCACGATATCGCAGCTCGCGGAAGTAAAAGCACGCGCGGACAGTGTAGTCATTTGGCTCGCCGACATAGGTAAACCACTCCTTGCTGACGTGACAGCATCCTCGTTCCGACTGATCCAGGCCTGGATATTCCGGTTCAGCAATCTCTTCTGGGTGACCGGGACGACGAAGCCCGACTCAACGATAATTGATTCCCTCCTTGAGCCTTATCATGGTCTCAAAGATGGGTTTCTGCGATCTCTCCGTGCGGAGTTAGTCAACAAGCGCATTGTTTCACTCACTCTAGAAGACGCCTCAGCGCATGCAATCACCCGAAACGTTGAACACATCTCCACCATCTTCACAGAAGCTTTTGACTTTCAGTCTCCTGAACTCGAATACATGATCCACAATGATATCATCTCAACCGGGAGACTAGTCGAAGCAACTGATATGAACAAGGCCCTCCAAGATTCCCTTCATCCTCAAATCAAGACCAAGCCATGGCTCTCCAGCCCACCCGTCATGCTCGGCATTGGAAGTCGTGGGTCACTAGAAACCCTTCATTTCAGCGAAGATCTGGAAGCTGCTGGCCCATTAGGTCCCACCGAGGTTGAAATCGATGCTAGGACATGGGGCGTCAATTTCCGAGACGTCTTTATTGCCCTAGGGCGACTCGAAGAGGCCGATTTTGGGTCCGACTGTGCCGGCGTGGTCACGAGAGTGGGAACTCAGTGTACATCCGTAAGACCAGGCGATAGGGTCTGCATGGGTGCAATGGGATGCATGCGGGCACGCCCGAGAGCAGACCAGGCTTCAGTTGTGAAGATCGCCGACTCGGTTTCATTCGAGACGGCATGCGGAGTCGTCGGTCCGGCCAATACCGCTTGGTACTCGCTGATCGAAGTCGGACGGTTACGAAAGGGAGAAAAGGTACTTATACACGCCGCCTCCGGAGCCACTGGCCAGTTGGCAATACAGGTGGCGCAGCTCGTTGGCGCTGAGGTATTTGCTACGGTCGGATACGACTTTAAAAAGCAACTGCTTGTCGAAAAGTACAACATCCCTGCCGACCACATTTTCTATAGTCGGAATACTACGTTCGCAACGGGTATCATGCGGATGACCAATGGTGCCGGCGTTGATCTTGTATTGAATTCTCTAGCTGGTGAAAGCCTCCTGGCCTCGTGGGATTGCGTTGCGCCGTATGGCCGTTTTATCGAGATCGGGAAGGCGGATATCTACGCCAACTCCTCCCTACCAATGAGTGGATTTGCTAAGAACATCATGTTCGCAGCAGTCGACCTTAGGCATATCATGATGTATAAAAAGGACATAGGGAGACAGTTGTTACAGCAAACGATGGATCTTGCTGAGTCCGGGAAGATAAGATGCCCAGAGCCTCTACACGTATATGAAATCAACCAGGTGGAAGACGCATTTCGGTACATCCAAAACGGTAAGAATACAGGGCGAATCGTCATCAGGATCGATGGCACAGTTCCAGTACAGGTAATCGCTTAAACCATATCCCAAACACTGAGTGTAGGGCAAGAGCTAACTCGAATAAATGTACAGAAATTGAGTATCGACCGTATATACTCGAGATTCGAAGAAAATGCCAGTTACCTTGTTGCTGGAGGACTGGGGGGCATCGGGCGATCTATACTGAAATGGATGGCTACTAGAAACGCCAAATATCTCATCATCCCTTCACGATCCGGGAGCGTGGGGTCTCAGAAAGCCGAACAGGTAGTAGCTGAGCTTAGACAAAGGGGTGTCACGATAATCACCCCGCAATGCGATGTGTCATCCAAAGATGCACTGTCCGACCTCTTAGTACAATGTAGCAAGACGATGCCCCCTATACGAGGATGCATCAACGCTGCCATGGCTCTTCATGTAAGCTCCCCTTCTCCACATGCTATCTTGTGACTGAGCTGCCCGCAAAATTCCCGATGTCAAAGTCTTGCCACTAATCAAACCTCTTTTACTAGGATTCTGTCTTCGAGAATATGACGCACCAACAATGGGAAGGAACTATACGCTCCAAAGTACAAACTTCGTGGAACCTTCATGCTCTCCTGCCGCGTGATCTCGATTTCTTCATCTTGCTCTCGTCGAACGCGGGGATTCTGGGAAACATGGGACAAGCTAACTATGCGGCCGGGTGCACGTTCCAAGACGCTCTAGCCGCCCACCGAAACTCATCTCCCCTGTACGGTGGCAAGACTGCCTTATCCCTTGACCTAGGGGTAATGAAGGGCATCGGCGTGATAGCAGAGTCAGCGAGTCTCCAGAAGAGGTTCGACGAGTCGCAAGGCCACGCGCAGATCGAGGAAGAAGAGTTCCTCGCCCTGCTCGATATATCCTGCAACCCGACGCAGTCAGTGCTGTCACATAGCCAGCTGACGATCGGCCTCGTCACGCCGGCTGATTTATTCCATCGCAAACTCGAGCCGGCCGAGGCGCTGCATCGGCCGCTGATGGCGCACTTCGGCAAGCCGCGCACGGGCATCGCAGCGACACATCCAGGGGACAGCGACAGCCCCGCGGTGCTGTTCGAGCTGGCCGCGACAGCGGAAGAAAAGGCCGTCGTGATCGTCGAGGCGCTGGCCAAGAAGCTGGCGCGCGCTCTCGGCATCAAGCCCGAGGATGTGGATACAGACAAGCCGCTACATGCCTTCGGCGTGGACTCGCTAGTTGCGGTCGAGCTACACAATTGGTTGAGCAAGAACTTCGCTGTGCAGGTGCCAGTCCGTGATATCGTTGGGGATAAAACGGTGAAATTTGTTGGAGAGCTTGTTGTGAGCGCTAGCAAGCAATCGAAATAACAGGGGTTCTAAGAAGCAGCCGAGGCCTAAGTATGTACATACATGTAGCTACAGAACAGGGCACGGCGTCGTCAAATAGAATGTAATCCCTAAGCAAAGTTAGCCAAATAGAGACACACCACAAACACTAGTTCTTAGCGAGGAGTTGGAGAAGGATGAAATTCTACCCGCATCGTTGCAGGGGTCCAAGCGACCATCATCCTGATATGGTACCTCAGCTTTGACCCTTAGGTCCTCGAATGGAATCTACTACACTACAAAGCTCGGCAGAACTAAGGAACGCGTATGAAACAATATCAGGTATTTTTAACTTTTAATAGTTTCCCTAATAGTTGTGGTTTTGTGATCCCGCGCGATTGTTGTGTATTAATTAAGACGGCTATCATATGCGACTAGATAATCGCCGACATTACTTACATCAAGATTAGGCTACAAATAAGCATACACTGGAGCCGAAGCATAGTACCGTTATTCTGCTTGATATCAGGGGAACGCAGCTTATTCCTGCTGCACTTAATCGGTAAAAATTATGTTCTGCGACGCCTGCACTAACCAATGATTACCTAGCCCACGTCAGTGCTGTTGGGAGTGGTGCTCATCATCAACACCGACGTCTACACATAATACGCTGCAAGGCACCAACACCGCGACTACTTACAGTAGATAAATTCCGACATGTGCAGAGAGTCCAATAATCGCTGATATAAATATAGCCAATATCACATAAATCCTTCAATGTCACCGGCATCGCATCATAGCGAGAATTTAGCGCGATTTCGAGCTTGTGGCTATGATAAGATCTCTTGACCTCAGACAACTAATAGGTACAACGACCACCTTCAACAAAGACATGTAGCTAAAGTAGAGTTACAACTAAACTACCTAGCAAATAATATTAAATCTTCATCCCTAGATTTCACAAAATATCAAGACTATCAAAATTACGTGAATATGGAGCTGTCCTTTTACTCGTCAGCTATATACTTTATGGGAGCATTCGCTACCTACGTAAGTAAATCTTTTTATTTTCCAAGTAGGCACTAACCTTGCGTTAACTGTCATCAAGATCGCGCTCTTTTTTAGCTATCGTCTTCTGCTGCACTCTCTACGAGACTATCCGGGTCCTATCCTGGCCAAGGTATCAGATGTCTATGATGGCATTCATGCCGCATCTATGTCTCTTCATTTGAAGACTCGCGAGGGCCTCCTTGAACACGGCTTGGCACTTTAGAGATCAATCAAAAGCAGAACCACTTCCTTTCCATAGAATACTCGTCAATCTTACTAGAATTTACTCCAGGACCAGTTATACGGCATGGACCAAATAGGCTCGTATTCAGTTCACTTGCGGCATTGACCGGTAAACGTAACTGCCCACCCCCTGCTCAATCAACACAGCCTAACTAAAATTAGACATCTATCAGAATGAAAGAATAGTGAAGTCTCATTTATACAAGCATACCGCCGTCACCGATGGCGTATAGCATGTATTCAATGTCATCGACAAAGCATCGCATCGTTTCAAGCGCGGGCTAATCGGGCAGGCCATTTCGGAGCGCTCGATGCGAATATTCGAGCCCACTATGATTCAACAGATCGATGTTTTCATTCGCATACTGCTCTCCTCCGCTTAGTCCTAGAGTTCCGTCAGCATGATAGAGAAGCTGAAGCGCCTTGGGATTGATACAGTCAGCCTTCTCGCCTTTGGGTACCCGCTCAACACCTAAGTTGATCCAAAATATTAATTTCTGATCGATGCTCACGCATTAGGCAATCACCGTGTAAACCTATTCATGCAGTTCCCACTTCTCAAGAAGATACGGATCTACAGCTTCCTAGAATTATCCTTCGCCAAGGAAGTGCGCAAGTACTTCACTGCCATTGAGCATATGATCGCGTCCAGAGTGGCCGAGACAAGCACGTCCGACATGATCTGTATTCAATAGTTGCCGACGATATGAACCCCGACGGCGAACAGTACCTTAAAGACAGCGAAATATAGGCAGGAGCAGTGTTTTCCTTCCCAGCCCGGGGTGACACTACATCTACCTTGTTGGCTACGACATTCTTTTGCCTTTCTCGCAATCGCTCCGCGTACGAAAATCTAGCGAGAGAGATCCGCTCGTCATTCCAGACGGGCGACGGAATAAAAGGGGACCGGTGCTTGCAGGGTGTAAGTACCTTCGAGCATGGGTCGACGAGACTATGCGTATGTCTCCGCCTGCCCCTGGAACGTTATGGCGAGAGCTATCTTCAACGGACACGTCTCCCGAGCCATGGATCATGGATGGCCATATCATACCGCCCGGAGTCCAGGCCGGGGTTAATACTTATGCAACACATCACAACGAGGAGATATTTCCGGATTCTTTCGAGTTCACGCCTGAGCGCTGGAATGACCCGGATCTTTCCCAACAGCAGAGGGCCTTATGAATGCCACGTTCCAGCCCTTCTAAATCGGCGCCCGTAGTTGCGCTAGGAAAGCAATAGCATATGTACAGTCTAGTATCGTCTTAGCTAAAACCATCTAGTACTTTGACTTTGAGACTATTCACGGTAGCCTGGGCAAGCTGGGCGCTGGGGGGCCTGACTTGGGCAAAGGGAGAGACAGGGAGGAGGAGTATCAGCTTTACGAGGTTCTCTCTGCGAGTCATGATGGTCCAAGCTTGGAGTTTTACACTCGTAGCGAAGTAATCGGGGAGCTTTCCAATTAGGGGTCGTGGTATTATTACTGGTGAAGAGGCCACAGTCAGCGCCGGTTCATGTTGGCACTTTGAAACTCGCGTTTCTCCCGAATCAACCGAAAGCTTTCCTAAGTAGCCATGCTTTCTCGCGTATTTCCAAATCTTGATATCTGCGTCTATCCATATTTAGCACAAATCCTAAGCCAACAAAATACGCAATTAACCAATCGACCAAACCTCTCCAGAATCCTCTGTCCTCTGTGACAAGGGCTTATGTAAGGGCTTGGAACAGTGTTCACATTCAGCTAATGATTCTCTTTGGGTCTAAAAGGTCCTGGCCTTCCTAATCCATCTTTTGATGTAACCTCGCCCTTTGCCCTTTATTTATAGACCTGGGGCGTCCGGTACCTAACGGACCTACCCCTCCTCGGCTGCCTCCGATCATGGCTCCTGTGCGAGACTTGTGATCCTCGCCAACCAATAACCTCCGGCTTCAAACTGTAATGTACAGTATGTATTGCCGGAAGGCGGGCAGGCATTGGCACTCAGCCTTCAGCCATATAACACCTTCCATAATAACTACTCCCTAACATCCCGGCAAAGCGCCAATCGCGTCACGAAGGCTGTGACCACCACCTTCTGTCCTGCCTCCAACCCATAAATACTCTTAGCTGCAGCCTTATGCACCATTTGCCCCTTATCAGGGCTCTCTAACAGGATAGCAACCGCTGATTTCACTCTTTCCTCCTCCTCAAAGGTACCCTCCTCCCCCCAACAGCTTTGGGAGGCGCGGTGCCGGCAGGAGTGTCCGTCTAGGCAAAGACGCCCGCATGGCTATATACCATAATATAAACTGGTACGCCAGTCGAGAAGGGAGTCGAGGTGATGGAATCGACAATGTTTTACGCTCATTTTTAGCCGCCACTCTGAGGAATCCAGTGTCTTTCAGGCAGCCAGAGGCGGCTAAGGTCCTAGCTCGTGAAATCGGAAAGAAGCTTTTCGCGTTCCTGCTTAAACCGGACCAGGGGCCTAACACTGCCCTTGGGCTGGTCAAGCTGGGGCTAGATTCAATGGTCGCCGTCGAAATGCGAGTGTGCTGGAAGCTTGAGCTGGGGTTGATAATTAGTGTACTGGAGATATTGGCTACGGGCACACTACTAGGTTAGCGCTTGGTGAGAAAGTAGCGAAGGAGCCAGCAGATAAGTACGAAGTAATTATGATGGCGCATAGATGCCTTATTCACTTTACCAAAAGGCATTATATCACAAAGAAGAGAGCTTGGCCGATGCAGTCAGACTCTTGCATTTTTCCTGACATGAAACTAGGGATAGACAGACGCTGGAGCCATTTAATCCGCGCTTGACGTAACTCAAGCTCCCATGTTCCAGTCACCAGGTCCCCAAATCGTTCGTTCAATCCGATCTCTCCGAGGATGAAACCAAACGCCAGGATCATTCGGCTCATCCTCATCACGGAAGGCCAAAATGTAGCCAGACTCTTTGACGATGCGACGGGCCTCAAAGCACACATGGGCGAGGGTCATCTTCAAGTCAGAGCGGTTGAGCAACTGCATCTTTAATCCGGCCGATACCCAGACTAAGACGTTAAAATCCCGAGGCTCCGGGAGTGCGAATCTCCATATTATCTCCCGGATTTCGAGCGGCAGATCAACGAAGGTGACATTTGAATTAGTGTCAGGTGTGATGACGAAACCCCGCTCTTGGCGAGGTCCTGGGCTATTCGATGGGAGAGCATTCAGTGAGGCAGAAACGTCCGCATTGATAATATCAAGGGCCACATCCGGGTGTGGGAGACCAAGGGCGGATGACAAGCAGATGTCATCACTCATCTTCCAAGTTCTTGTATATGAAGATTGACTAAGATGATGGGGTGAGCTAATTTCAGGGGCGAGCAAGGTGGGATACACAGTCCCCGCCACTAGGTAGGTTAGGTAGGTGTTTACGCAAGGAGCCTAACGTGTTTAGCTGCATTAATGCCACAATGCTTATCGTACTAAGTTGTATAAATATATAAATATATAAAAGTATATAAGTTGAAGGGTAGGTAATGGATGTTTATGTCCCAGCGGCAGTCCTGCCAACCACTGCGCCAATACAGTAGATCAAAAGATCCAGCAATATCCCAAAGTGGAATACCCATCGGAGTAGACGGTCCCCCGTCTACGCCCGTGGTGACAATTCCCTCCTCACACATATACACATATAAATAAATAGATCCGTAGACTTGGCGCCAGCCATTTACAGTAGTGACCCAATTCATTCCTTCTATCTGCTTATTTATTTCCATTCGTGCCCCAAGTTGCCCCCCATCAGTACGGAGGTACAGTAGGGCAATTAGGGTACCTAGGGGGTAAGGACAGGGGTTAGGGGGTCAGATGACCAAAAGCGGTAAGAAAACTTTTCGAAAGCAAAATGCGAGAAAAATGTTAGGAACGAATGGGAATTGAACCCATGACCATTCGAACTGCAGTCGAATGCTCTACCACTGAGCTACCATTCCTACACCATGAGATATGGTGTGCCATGCTTCCTACTTGTAGTGCTAGCAGGGTACTCAACAAGCAAGGGAGTGGAGTGTCCATTCTACTGTAATAGGTAAAACAAATTCAGTACATATTATTGGCTGCATGGTTAATATTCGGGACTGGGCTTAAGCAACCCGACCGTAGAGCTGTTCGGCTCTGTTTTATTGCTACACTGAGCGCTATTTTCTTCGACCGATAGCTAACAAGTTATTCTTATTCTTCAACATTCATCTACACAGTATGGTTGATGTTATGTATATCCATTCTATTAAGGTCTTATATATGGGAAATGTATAGACATTTTATTTCGCGCAAACGGTCCAGACCACCTCCATCTGCTGCCAGTCCTTGGCAGGCATACGTATCTGTCCTTCTTTCCAGGGACGCACCCTGACACAACCAATATATACGTTGTCCAGTTCCTAAAAGAGCATTTCGTATAAGTCTCAAGTAGGTATGGCGCATACATCCCCACAAAATTAGAGGGTAAACCGGAACGCGGGGTGGTAATCGCCCATGTTCTGGACCTCTTCAGCTGGTCGACAAAGTCGATCATCCCTCTCCCCGGCATCACGCTTTCGATTCTCAAGCACCAGACCCACAAACAGAGCCGTAGCGGCGGCACCCGCGAGCCAGGTCAGGCCTAGCGCAGTGCCGTACCCAGTCGGGTACCGCGGCGCCTCGCGGTCAATGAAGACATTCGTCGCCAAGAGGCCGACGAGATTTCCCACCGTAATCTGGATTCCAGCACTAAATGCGCGCTTCCAGTTTCCGGACATGTTATTCGAAAGCCAGGTAATAGCCAAAGAGGGTATGGGGTGAGCCCCCAGGGCAATAAGGAATAAGGCGACGTATTTCACCTCGCTACTTAGACTCTCCTGGTGGAGGAGTAACGCATACCCAACGGTAGCAAGGCAACAACCGAACATGATGAACCCGTAGCGGTGCTTGAATCGGTCCGACAACGTTGCTATGAGGAACTGGAAAGCGGCTGTTGCCGCATACACGGGGATAGTGTGGATCTGGGCCTCACGAGCCTGCCACCCAAACTCGACAAGGATGGTCGGCAAAAAAAAGGACAACGAATAGCCCGTTATACCTGCGCCAAAGGATATCAACGAAGCAAGCCATATCTTCCAGTCGGTGAAGATGAGCTTGTATGCTTGCTTGTTCAAGGTATCCACTGCGGTATCGAGTTAGCTATTATCGCCTAAGTGTGGAGAAGTATTTCGGGAGCAAAAATGTCTTCAAGACTTGATTGGATACAAAATAGACGTCTCTGGGGATGCTCCTGAGCGAGAGAAAAAAAATGACTTCAAGAGTTACTCACTGCGGGCTTCGGCCGTGCCATCCTCGGCCATAATGCGGCTAAGTAAGGCTTTCTCTTCAACGTCCAAGAACCTGCATTGCGAAGGCCAATCGACGATCAGGAATACCGCGATAAGTGCAGTGAAGGCCGTCGCTGCGCCCTCGATGATGAAAATCCAACGCCAGCCGTGGATATTAAAATGGCCGTCGAGGTCGGAGATAGCGTAGGCAAGGAGCTACATGGAGATAAAACATGATAAATTAGATTACCAAATAGACGATAAATATCCCGGTAGGCAATGCCTGTTTCGGTATGATGAGTCTAGTTAGGGTCTGGAATTACTTACACCTCCAATTCCACCAGCGGTAGTAGCCCCGGAGAAGATAATTGTCATGCGCATTTGCATTTCATGGCGCCTATAATACTGGGATGCCAGGTAAATAATTCCAGGCAATACTCCGGCCTCTAGAATGCCCAGCAAGAACCGCAAGGCGACGAGTTGATGAAAGTTCTTTACGAAGCCCATAGACATATTCACGATGCCCCAGCCGAACATGAGACCCGAGAGGTAGAAAGCTATATTTGGTTTATGTTATTAGTCGTAAGCAATTTCAGTTGCAGGATATTTTCGCATGGCGTTTGAAGAATGGGGAATGAGATAAGAGATGATTTTTTCATTATCTCGAGAATAGGACTGCACTTACAAGGGCGCACTTTTTTGATGATCATGTTGCTGGGAGTCTCGAGGAGAATATAGGGAATGAAGTAGACCTATAAGAGATATTAGTAGGGGTACCGCCTATAATTGGAAAGCAACCAAGAAAGGCCCTTGGTGATTTTGGAAGTGCCATGTTGGGAAAGACCCGGGAGGGGTTAGGGCGTGACTTACGAAGAGGGCAATATTGTATTGATTGCCATGAAGGTTAAGGTCCTCCTTCAGACCCTGAATGCTAGCATTGCCGATATTGATGCGATCCAAGAACGAGAATAGATAGAGAACAACCAATATAGGGAGCATATGGATATCGACCTTCCAACGTAGGCGCTTTGCAGCCTCGGAATTGATTATGTCAGAACCATCACTGTGTGAATCCAGTCCATTGACGCTATAAGCTTGTTTCACACTACCATCGACGATGTGAGTCTCGCAGACGACAACATCTTTCTCCAGGTCGAACCTCGAGGTAGATCCCTCGAGATTCATAGTTCGGTCTTTTGAGGCGGTTAGGGGCGACATTTCATTCAGAATATGCTCGTGGGCTACGCTGTCAGGGCTTTGTTAGGAGATGGCTCGTAGGCATGTGCAATGACTTCTATTTTTTGCGCAAAGAGCTAATCCAACGAGGCTACGCGACATCCATCTATATACATATATGCCTTCCTTTTAGGTATGATCACAATTATCGTGACAATTGGGTAGTGAGTGGGGCAAAAGAGGCAGTGAGAACTGGGGGTCATGTTGCATTTTATGCAAGATACGTTACTTAGATATCAGGTCATTGATATCAAGAAGCGATGTAAGACAAAATATCTATACGGAGCGATTTTTCTTCCGACTTTGTGCTCTAAGGGCCTAGATGGTGATAATGTTTGGTACCGGACAACTTTGATGGATGCGACTTGGTTGATAGGAGGGCAGTGTCGCTCAGGTCTATATGCCACAACGTATTATACCTTTTACTCGATAATTCCTTGGCTAGATTCCGGTGGAAGCCGCGTTTCATCCTCCACTCTTTAATTACACGGTGGAATGTCTCCTCGGGCGCGAATCGCCCATCGCCCCTTACTACTTGTAATATGCCTCACGTGTAATACCACATAGAGTAATTATAAGCAGAACAAAGAGTCTCTAAGAGCGTGGTAGGTTGTATTCTATGTATATTTTTTAAGTCATGTAACTACATCGATCGTAGTGCCGTAGTCAAGCATGTATCCCTAGGCATTAAGAAGTCATTCTGAGTTGGAACGTTATCTCCATCAACTCGAGTTCAACACCTACTATGTATAGGGATGGGGCTACGAATCATCGTTGCGAAGTCTTTCATGTCACCATACTCGTTTAACCATCAATTCTAGCAATACGACTTCTCTCTAAACTGAGGCATTAAACCCCGTGCGGTATTATCCTTCGTCCTTCGGGAATTCGATTAATTATATCAGTCTGCCTGGGTTGTTCTGGAAAAAAAAAGTCTAATACAGTAACTTTCCAGGCTTCTATGTGTCGCGTTCTAGCTTAGGTTTATTAAATAGATTCCAGTGGACATTCGACATTGCGTCGAGAAATCGCAAAAGGTAGAGCATGCCTGACTCCATTTCTTACTTGTAATGAAAATGTCACTGCGCCTAACAGCTATTTATGCGGTTACATCAATGCTGCGTGGGGGTTGGTTATATTATCAAAATCTTTAACTGATATATCTCGAGCCCAAGCTCAGAGAATTGTCGATGTTCACTATGACTTCGATGAGTAGATATTGAAGTTCCCAAAGTGGGTGGAGTCTAAGTTCTGATTCGTCCAACTAGGCCCTAGGGTAGGACCCCTGTAACTCGATGCGAGCGTAGACTTAGAGAGCATATAGAGCATACCTAAGCCAACCTAACTTCTAGTAGCCCCTTTAATCCGACAACCAATGCTGGAAGATCTATGGTTTTTTGCAAGGTATGGGATAAGAACCAAGGGCTATGAGTCGGCGCTAAACTTTTCGCGTATCTCCACGTTGTCTTACCTAAATAATCGTTATCTAGGGCTATTGTACTCCTAGGCCTCCGGAGATGCTACCCATAACGAACCATTGTACGCCCACTCATAGCGTCAGACGCCAAAAAACCTCCCATAGTCACGGTTACTAGTTGCACGAACGAAGTGGCCTTAATTTCTCTGCTTGTGCGCTGTTGTTTTCTTGCCAATCAATGTTTGTAGTATGTTCCTAGTTACGTAGATAGCCGGTTCACAATGTCCAGGGATGATGGTGCAGACTCAGGTAGACCCATAGACCTCTATAGGATAAGATAAAGGGACATAATTGATATAACGGATCGGCTTATATTCATACGTTTCACCACTGGTGATTGAAACGACAGAATGACAAAGTAGAGAAAAGGGAGAGGAAAGGTTATGTAGATTCATTTGAGAGAGTGATCGAATAGGTCGCGATCACGACGCTGTAGCACAACATCGGCTCACCCCCTCTTTAGTGAGTATCACAGATTATATGTTGCACTTATTCGAGATCACGAGCTGAGAAGTAGGTCCAAATGATCGAAGAATTGCCTCTCATATACAACACTTAGTCATCTCCCTTTGGAACTCCCCTAGGACAAGCTTTCGGCAAGCCGTCTCGTCTTTATTGTATGGTGGCTGGCTCGGTCACTCTGGGGACTGTACTACCGGGAGTTTTGTTTTTGCCGCCCGTTCTTTCTCAACCTGATGCATCAACGGGAAGTGGCAGTAGGACCTTCCAATCGTGTACTGAACTTTACATAGACTAGACGATTTCTCATATGGCTGGCGTGCCACGATGGTCAACCATGGCCAGTAGAGACATTTATCTTTACCCCCTTTTTCACCAACACATGAATGAACCTAGTCGGTACCATTCGACTTTACTAGTTTAATCATCATCGAAATCAACAAGCTTTCCTTATCTCTATTCTACCTTGCGATTCCACGACCTTGCCCACCGCCCACAGCGACCAGAGAAAGTTTTCTGCGCGCTGTGTTTGCTCGATTTTGATAAGACCGAGATTTATTCTACGGGAACTTAGGGGAGTTCCTGCCTCGACTTCCGACAATATCTAAACCCAGCAATTTTTTGCTATATATTGGGTTGGATTAGATCAGTCAAGCCTCTCATGTGTATAGGCTTGACGATATGACAATAATACATATGTTGGAGTTCAGGGGAGATGATGTTCAAATTGTGGATGATGGGCGGAAAGTATATATCCCTGCTTGGCTTTTCCTGGTCCTCTGCTTAGTTGTTGTAACTGCGAGAGTCTGGTCCAGGAAGAGAACAGAAGGAGGTCTTGGGGCGGATGATTATACGATCATAGCATCTCTGGTTAGTATGGCCGAGAATCACGCATAAGAGCCAAGACTTGGATAACTCTCTAATTCGCGTCTAGGTTTTTGCTATGGCAGCTGACATATTCACTTTATGGGGATGCGCACACGGTTACGGAAAACATGTCGCCAATCTAACGCAGGATCAAGCCATCACAGCGTTCAAGGTCAGCCCCACTACCTATGGCAAGTATGCCGTTAATTTTATCTCACTCACATTTTTTGCAGTCATTCTACTTAGGCCAGATTGTATACAAGGTATCGCTCAACTTCACCAAGGCGTCAATTCTCCTGCTCTATTTACGCCTCTTCAACCATGTCAAGTGGCTTAGATGGACGTGTTATGTTCTTCTGGCTATCGTAGGTTCATACTCTATCGCCTCAACTGTGGTCACCATATTCCAGGTATGTGTAAACCCTCCCATGCCTGATCCTTGAGCCTCTTTTTTTCCTATGATCTCGCAAGTTCTATATAGAGGGACTTTGACATCTCTACTAACATGTCCCTATGCACGCAGTGCAATCCAGTAGTCGCGGCATTCAACAAGTATATTACGGACGCAAAATGCATCAACCTTCATCTTTTCTGGCGTACGACCGCCATTTTCGCTATCGTCACTGACTTTTTTATCCTTCTCATTCCGATCCGAATGATATACGGTCTCCAAATGCCACTACTGAGAAGGCTCGGATTGATATTCCTATTTGTGCTTGGTCTCTTGTAAGCTACCCTCACTCATTACCATGCTCTATATGGGCTTATTGCTTATCACTTATTAGCGTCACGATCGCCTCCGGTTTCCGCACCGAGGCATTAACAATCCGAGCGGACAGTATCGACCCCCAATACTATGTGGAAACGACTATGTGGTCTCTAATTGAAATGAACCTGGCCATGATATGCGCCTGCCTACCGGCGCTCCGCTGTTTAGCCACCAGACTATTATTCCCTAAGGTCAAGTCGGCATACTGTGACGCAAAAAGCAAACTCGGCCTCGGGAAGCCCGACGGCAGTTGTCAACAGGCGAGCGATACAGAACAGAAAGAATGGAACCAAATGGTATCTCAGAACGATGCCGAAATGACGAGCACTGTTTGTGGGGGAGATGTTAGCCCAGAAGAAATACTCTCGATAGAAGAGGGTGGCGGTCATAAAATGAGGATTTTGAAGACTATGGACTATACTTTGGAGTACTCGAAGTCTGAAGAAAAACACAGTTGCAATAATTCCCACCTCCAGGGACATCAGGCATTGGATCGAATACATTAAGCAACATCGAAGCGGTACCCCATGTTGTTGATCTAAATAGCAGCAAGCAAAAGTTAGACTCTTATTTTTTCTAGAATTTGTTTTCTTTGTTTTACTCCCGTTCCTAATCTAATTGAATACTATTATATTTTATGTCATGCACGCATACCGGATATTTCGGACAATTGATATCATGTACATGCCCGACAAGTTGACTATTGGACCATGTCCCAAGACTTGATCTGATCGCCTTAGCTGCATACAAGATTATTATTGCAATATGAATACTCTTCCAAACCCTTGATCATAAGCCCTTTTTACATATTACCATTGCAGCAAGGGCTTGCAATTTACTCGTGCGTGTAATACCAACTACACCATAACTTAGGTGCTCACGGCATAATTTAGCTTAATATATAATGTATGGTCCTTTTTAAACATCCTTATTCGCTTCGTGTATTTTATCCTATTCTACCTACCGGACGAACCCGCGACGGTAGGTGCCGCAATCAAGACAGGGAGACGAACGAACCATATGGCTTGCAATAGGCGGCTTCAATACGAATGTGAGTTCAGAAATCCGCTACTTCGGTTATGCGGTCCTTCTAAAACTCCCGATTTCACGAGTGACGTTATATTTAGGCTTCCACTCACGCAATGGTACTAATCTTATGAAGTTTTGCAAATTGTATAGAGAGATGCATATTCGCTGCCTAGATCGGCCAACCCTAATAGCCACATATCTATGATATCCCTCAATCCAAATATCAGACCCTAGCTGTACTAAGCATTCCTAACCAGAGTTTGTGTGTTGAGGTCAAATGTCATGCTGGATATGACTAAAGCCTGTAGCCAAGACCATCCACCTCGCTAAACCATGGCTACGATTATTCTCATTGGCCGTAAATTACATGCACAACCCGCATTAGTGCGGCCGCACACCCAATAGGCGATATAGAGAGCCGAATTTGGCAACATGATGGGGCTTAGCCTGAGGCTTGGCGGGAATGATTGGCTGTCATCAAACCCGACGCGAAGTGCTGTGCGCATAGAAGTTAGTAATAGTATGATGACCTCAGCGCGCACTTCTCATCTAGCTATCTATAAGCCCAACAATCAGTGCAAATTGGTGCAAAGGGAGCCGTAGCTACAAGCGGCGGGGAAAGTCTGCCTAGCTATCCAGGACGAAAATGTCTACTGTAATGGACAGGCCTTGAACAGCTGAAAACGTTTCGCCTGGCGCAGGCCCACGACCCAATAATAGTACTAAGAACTCTAAAAACAATGCAATGGGATCTAGATAGGACCCCTTTTACCTAAAATATAACCCAAGCGTGTCTTTAAGAGATTACCGACAGCTCTTAGTCCGATATCCTACAAAGCGCACCTCTCGGCTGCCTCACTATAAGCTAATTATCTCGGTAACTACCGGTCAAGGACTGAGTCAGAACATTATTCTGGAACATTTAATCACAAGCATATTCTTGTGAGGCGTTTTTGTCGATCGAAGCTGAATACGATGCCCTTATTAGCCTACCTGCTGGAACGTTATCGGAGCGATTAAGAACGGCCCGATTCCTCCAGTGACATCACCAGTGAAACCATCCCCGAGTTAGTCAAGCTTGTAGACTCGAATAACTCATACCAAGAAGATTCCAAGGACCTAGAATGTTGCTAGGGATGTTAAACATAGAAGTTTTAAATTTTTCACGTCGATGACGATTAGTTTATTATGTTTAGTCGAGAGTATTATCGGCGCTAACGGCTTCCCCATACCATTCCTGCACCAAAAAGGAAACGGGTCGCGGGTCCTTCAGCCCTACGGCCCCAGATATGCAGATCCCGACATCATGGTTCAGCGAGCCTCATCTCACACTGAATCCAGCAAGAATCCTCATCGTGCAACACACTACGCAGTATGAGCACAAAAGGACGCAGGTAAGCAATGCAGGGGTAAGCCACGATTATCACCCGCGAGACTCGTGAAGCTACTACAACGGTTTCAAATGTGAAATGCGGAACAAATAGTAGTCGCCGATTATGCTGTTGGAATCGTTCGTAGGCTGTATTTTTTTCGCCGAACCGTCGTTCCCCTCCGGACAGTCATCTCCCTATCGTCAAAATAGACACGAAAGTCAGCAGCCATCCAGCGACGGCCCATCCGCGCTTGTCATCCCATCATGCTGTTAGCACCTAAGTGGACACATGTATGAGAAAGGAGAAAAGGACACGAAGTATCACAGATAATGATGATGATTAGATGATATATAAGAGGCAGATGATAGCAGGAAGAGATGAAAGGACAACAGACAGACGAACTCCATCCACTAGATTTCTAATAAACGATTTCTAGGTCACCAGATCAATAAGTGAGGAAGATAATAGCACCAACACGACGAACTGGAAGAAAACGAAGATAATAATAATACCACAGTCTGCACGGATATCGATTTCGACGTCAGTGCTCAAAGAATTAAACAACGAGGACTAAACCGAAAGCAACAAACACCACCATCATGCCTCAATTCATCTTCATCGAGCTCCCCACGTTCCGCATCAAGGACAAGAACGGCAACACAGTAACGCTATCCAGCCGGCATCTCGGGCGTGTGATATCCCTGCTCCAATACGTGCGAAGCTGCCTACGCACGAGCAGCGAGTACACGCCGGACCTCGCCGCCTCCTTGCTCTTCAGCAACCAGGAGACGAACCTATGGAGCGCAATGCACACGCCGAGCAGCCACCACGCAGAAGAGAACCTCCTACTCTCGTACTTCAACAGCTTCGACTCGCCGGGCGCCTTCCCCATCGTAGACGCGATGCTGCTACGATCAAAGCCATGCAGCAGCTGCATGGAGTACTTCTCGCTGAACGGGAAGCAGCTCCGGCCGCTCGATGACGGCACAGGGACAGGCACGCTGACGGCGTCTGGGCCGTTCCGCGCGAAATTCACCCCTCGCGTGGACAAGACGTACACCCCCGTGTTCTACCTGTCTCGCTCGCTAGACTCGACGCAGCGCGGCAACCTATGGCTCCAGCTGGCGCAGATGTGGACCGGGGGGTTGGGGCTGGTTCTCGAGTCATCGCCGGCCGTCGCCGTGGGCGAGATGTACTATCTCTTCGGCGACGGGTCCGCGCCCTGGTTCGCGCTCAACGGCCAGGAGAACATGAGCGACACCGATGTCGCCGAGGCCATCGCGCGCCAGGAGCTGAGCCCCATGTACTGGATCGGGCGATAGACGGACGGACGGACGGACGGACGGACGGACGGAGTCTACAACTATTTCCGTAAGTGCATGTTTGTGAATATCCTTATCGTCGTGGATGGGTTACTAATCTGCATAGGTAGTATGTATACATCATTGTACCATCATACACAGACACTACGCGAGGAGATCGGCTATGCTGGTTCGTAGCCTCCCTTGTTTCACGCATTTCAATCTGCATTATACGAGCGACAACAAAGGTGTCACGGTGCATAGAAAATTTGCGGGAAAGGTTTTTCATGGCAAAAAATCCGGGGGCGTTCCGGGAATCCGGGGTTAGACTTTTAGAATAGACTACATAGATAGATAGATTAGACAAGCACGTGCTTTAGATGGCGGGGGATACTGTAGATAGACTTTCATCATACGGCGCATAGACGCGGAACTTAGACATTTAGACAGGCAGACAAGCGAGGGCCGGTTCCTTGCACGTACACTTCAGACACGAGTATAGAAATATGTATAACGGGAGTTTCTCGTCCCTTTCCCGTGTTCTCTTCGCAAACGCGTGTCATTCTCGTGTTATGCATAGTCCTAAGCAACTGAGCTCATGGGCACTACATAACACGAGGCCCCCCGGAAATAACCTCGTGACACGGTTAACTCTAAACCTATCAGACGATATCGCTGACTCTGCACGTCAAGCCATGCATCGTCCGGCGGTAGCCGATCTATATCGTGTTTCGAGAGTAAAACGGACATATCCGCGATGAACATGTTTACTTGTTACAGATTCCCTGTTGTCACACTAGCGTCGATATGCCATCACATTTGACATGCATAAGGCAGTGATGTAGCAATATTCGTATCCAATTCACGACATGCGAGTTAACTCAACTATGCAACTCCTACACTACCTAGAATTTACTTTCACTTCGCAGGTCATTCATATAGTAAGCAGAGTCGGGGACCCAAAAACCAAGCAAAAAAAATAGTAAACACCTCTGCTATATATTATAACTGATCTAGTCATGCATAGTAATATCCGCTAGAAATGCCCTTGAACCAAGCTTCTAGAATCGCTGGGCCTACGAAAGCCACAAGTGACTCTTCAAGCCCCTTCTGTTCACATCCTCACGTCCACGAATTTATGGTAACTACTGTAATTGAGAAAATAATTAACTAAGGCAAAATAATTAGTGATATTCCACTGCTAAACTACGAAATAACCCCAGCGGGAACTATTTGTAGAGCGAGTGTAGAATAGGGGCTAGAGACACACTGTTAGAGATAATGTGATTACGTAGCCACATATCCATAGTTTCGAACCAGACATTAATAATAACAGACCCAAGAAGAGCACCAACTAAGAAATACCAATTCAGAATAAAGACAATCACAGTTTACCAAAAGCACAACACTCAATTCCCCACCCTACGCTAAAAGGAGGGATCGCGTAAATAGGTAGGGAGGTAGATAGTTAGCTACCTAGCCAAGAAACAATTTTTAAACGCCATGATATATATGTATGTATATCCCATTATCAGGCAGGATATTAGCAGGAACTATATCCGGCCGTTCCCGCTCCCCCCCCCCCAAGATCGTTCGCCCAGCCTACCTAGCGCAACGAATTATGTATATGCTAGAAGTATTAATCTACGAACGTTAGAAAATATACAATGCAAAACGCCCAGCACCATCACCATCACCATCACCACGTTATTGCTCCTCGGAGTCAGACGAGGAAGAGACGCAGCCCGTAGACCCGCTCGTCTCGCTGCCGCGATCGCTCGCCGCATCATCAACAACAACAACAACAACGCCATCGATTTTCTTGCCGCCGGGGTCGTCGTCGTCTTTGTGGCTACGCTTAACATCAACGTGAACACGGGCGACGTCAATGCCGGCCTTCATGTCCACTTTCTTCCTAATACACAAACTATACGCGACCTCGGCGCTCAGTATCCTGGCCTCGAGTTCTTGATCATCTTCGCCCTTGCCCGCATCCCACATGCGTCTCAGCAATTTCTTCTTGTCCTCGCCGCCGCGGATGACGACGTCGAACTCGAAGGGGCGCGGCTTCGCGATGAGCAGGGGGGTGAAGTCGTTCCAGTGGACTGGGACCTCGACGCCCTCGCCCCAGTTCCCCTCGTCTCCGACGTAGTGGTGCCGCCTCTTGCGGCGGATGTCAAAGGCCCACGCCATGCCCCCCATCGCTAGGTAGAGATCCTGCTCTACCAGCGGAATCCCTTGGCACGTCCGCCGCCCGAACCCGAACTGGCTGAACCCCTGCAGCTTCGGGTGCACGGTGAGTGGCTCCCTATATGTGGGATAGGACGGTTCCAGCCACCGCGCTGGGTTGAAGGTATCGCCGTCCGGGTACGTCTTCTCGTCCCGTGTCATAGACCTGACGATGAGTGAGGCCAGGGAGACGGGGAGGGAAGGGTTTGTCACTCACCATTCCAATGCGTGGATGGTCGCCCCCGCGGGGATGAAGTAGCCGTTGTACACGTCGTCTTTTTCAACGGCGTGAGGAATCCCTACATGTTTCTACGTTAGTACCAGTCTCAACCATGTCATGAAATAACGCGTATGTATTTTCCATGCCATACTCAGTTGATCTGTGTTGTCATACCTGTCGGGACGGGAGGTCTCCACCTAATGACCTCTTTGACAACAGCGCGCAGCAACGGCAGCTTTTCCCTGTCCTCCCACTGCGGACAAGCGCCTTCACAGACCCTATCGACCTCGTTCTGAAGTTTCTTCTGCCACTCTGGGTAGTGCAGCATAGCTAGCAGAAAGCTCTGGATGGGGCTGCCGATGGTCAATGCCCCCGCGATGGCCATCTGGCCGACGACGTATGATGCCTCAGTATCGGGCATCTGCCACATCTTGTTGGCGGAGAACCTCTTGTTCTCGATGAAGGTCTGAATGAAACTCGGCTCAGTGGAGCCATCCTTGACACGCTCATGTGCGTACCGGACGTTGTCTCTCAGGAGCCTGGCCTCCATCGCGTGGCGCGCGTTTTCCTTCTGCTTCCAGGGGCTCACGCAAGTCGGGAGATACATCAGCCACGAGATGACGTTGGGCAGCGCTCCTGACGGCGATATGGTCTCCAACAACCCCGCTGTTGTGACGCGGAGGTCCTCCGCTGAGTGTGGACTCCCCCAAGACAGTCGTGCAACTGTGCGAGACGTAAACTGCTCGATATATTCGGAGTATTGCGACGGGTTGGTCGAGAGGAGGTATAAGAAACGATCGCGCTCTTTCCGCGGATAGTCGTGTAACGAAGCATTAGATGCCATCAATTGCTGAGCCAGTCTGCGTTGCCGCTTCCATGTGTCTTAAGAACTTTATAAGTTAATATGTCCCTGTTAATGTAGGGTGAAAAGCATACCGTTGTAACCCGTCAAGGCCAGGTAGTCTCCTTTCGTCCTATTGTCGGGAAGATTGGGGATCTGCGGACGGTCCGAGTAGATAGCGGATCGTCGCGAGAGGAGATCGTGGGCAACCTCTTCTGAGGAGATCCAAACATGGACGGTCCCAAACATCTCTGTTTGGTAGATTGGTCCATATTCTTTACTCCATTCGTAGAATTTGAGCCATGATGCCTCAGCCGGGACATCATGCACCCTGCCCACGATCGGGTAACCTATCGTTATTAGCATCGCATGAAATCAATACGATGGGCTCGGGTAGTAATATTTATAAAAGACAATCACTTACACTTCGGGCCTGGAAGACGCTGGATGCCAGGGGGGATTTTGGATCTGGCAAGTCTTTTTGAACGCATGCGAAGGACCCAAAGTACTATCCCAGCAAGCGTTAAAAGGTAGACTGCTGTCATGGTCACTACTTTAAAAGGTGAGCCAGCCAAGCATTCAGGGAAGCTGACGAGGCATGTGGTGACAAGCTTTGAGCTTGTCTAGCAACTGGATGTTTAAGATATTAACTGGGAGCCCCTCCATAATAACCGAAACCCGGGTTTGCCATTTAGACAGACCGACTGCATATTGATGTTATCGTGGCCTAGTCGGGACATTGAAAGTTTGTTGCGTGCAAAACTATCAGGGGTCTCAAAACCCCGTGAAATCGGAAGTTGAAGCAAGGTTGCGGCTACACAATCGATGAGTGGCTGGCACTTAAAATTGAGAACTCCCCTGCCTTAGTCCAGCTCGTATTTTCGTTGTGCTTCAATTATGATGGTATAATGACAATACGTTCGCACTGATCCGGAGAGCGTTGGTATACTACTGTGTGGTTGACGTCGTACTAGAAACTAATCATACTCTAGGGCGTAGGGTTGGGACGTAGCGCCATTGCTGCATAGAAGGGCCGCGACCTGAGAGAAACATCTCTCATGCATTTTTTAATATGCCATGGAGGCCAAAAAACAGGACCTGGTGAAGAAGTATTCCCTGTTAGGAGAACTTTCTAAGCTTTTCTAGGATCCCTGGATCCGGCGCCCGAACTAATAGCGTAAGCCAAACGGGCTCACGTGGCTGTCAGTAATTCCGACTGTCGGCGTGTCAGGGTTAAACCTAGCGCTGCCCATGAATTTTAGAGCTCTGTCGCGGCGAAAAGGAACATCGAAGAGCCGACTCCAAGCTATAACACATACACCGGAGTAATATGGCCTTGTACCGACCAAGAAGTCGGAAACGACTGTGTCCCGTCTCATCGTCATAAGGTTTTGCTCGTTGACGAGCCGTTGACGAGCAGGATTAAGACGACTTCCATCGTGTTCAACGGCTACGGCGATTTCGAACGCGAGGATAATCTACTAGAATCAGAGCCGACGATGATCACGATGAATACCCTGGGTTGAGGTGTCGCGTTTACAACTAGACATTTCTCGCTAAGTTCGCACTCATTTGTAGTGACCAGGTTCGCCAACTTTGGCGAGGTAACTAATTCATCCTCGTACGAAAAATGCTATGACAGAACCCTTGCTCATGAAGGTTTGCGGAATGAAGCATGAGAAGGCAGAGAACGTAGGTGGAGCGGCAATACCCGGAACTCACTCTAGCACGCGAGATAGCGCCACGCGAATCTGTGCATAAAATCATAAAACATTTCGGACATAGAGAATAGTTGGCGCACGTGTACAATCGCTGCAGCTTCTAGAAGTTAGACTTCAGTGGTCGTCACCTGACGAACTAGGGTGGCAGCACACTCACGTCTTATTTATTTTTCTACCAACAACTCTCTATCGGCTGTTAATTACCATCGTTTTCGACATAATTGTGCTGGTTCGTTCTACGATCTTCGTGCTACGAAACACCCACCAGCTTTTCTCGTTCATGACAGGATCTGATCAGGCCCTGAGGAGTAGCTCGTATAGTTGTACCGCTTCGTAGGTGGTATCATCTTACTGTAATAGTAACGCGTTTACATTCTAGTGAATAGTAAGCGCATTGCTGCTAAACTTGATGAACGTTTTTGACTTCTTACCTGTCGACAGGCGTGAGTCCAAGCAAGCGCATGCCGTTGTTGAGGACTGTCCGGGCTGTGTCATACAAAGCCATACGGGCCTTCATGAGGCCTGGCTCTGACCCCACGATCCTCAGGTGATCGTAGCTGGAACTCAAGGCATGAGTCATCTTGAACAAGTATGTCAAGACCGTCGTAGGCTCGCTAAACATTACATCAGAGAAAGCTCTCTATCCAAAAACTGAGCATAAAACTTACAGCGTACGAAGTGTGTTTTGCACGACGTCGGGCCATTGGGCCAAGACCCGCACAAGGTTAACAGCGTGAGTCTCTGTAAGTAGAGATAAATCCGCTGACGCGATATCCTCTTTGCTAAGATTGGCCTTGCGGGTAATGGAACATAGTCGGGCGTGGGCGTATTGAAGATAAGGCCCCGTATCGCCCTCGAACGAGGTCATGACAGCCATGTCGAACTGATAGTTGTTGATTCTAGATGCATCATTAATCTTCGTGATAAACACGGAGTAAAGCAAGGCAATTCAATACGAACCTCTTGCCCGCCATGTCTTGGCACATAACAGCGCTAATACCGAGAATGTCAGCAACAGAATCAGGGTCTTCAACCTGCTGATATTTGTCCTGGTTTTTCTTCATAACCTCGTGCATGTAGTCGCCGACATCCCGAAGAATATCATTCAAGAACTTGACAGTGCCCTTTCGAGTACTCATGCCCAAGACCAAACCGAAGTTAATGTGTTGTACCTTGGCAGCAATGTCTTTATAGCCCATTAGCTCAACAATCTTGAAAAACTGCTTGACGTGTAGATCCTGCTGGGAAGCTATGACGTATATCATCTGGTCAAAGCTGTACTTTTCCGCACGATTCAGCAGTTCGCTAATATCTCGAGTAAGGTAGAGAGCGGTGCCATCTTTTCTTCGAACGATGGGCTTCTCCAGTGACTTGCCGGCTTTGCCTGGTACATGCTTACTAAAGTCAACAATAAGCGCACCATCCGACTCCTCGGCGATACCCTTCTCCAACATGGCCTTAGCTGCCCCGTTCATGGCGTCCTCTGACACCTGACTCTCGCCTGAATATTCGTCGAATTGAATATTCAGTCGTTTATAGGTCTCTTTATATCGATCGATGCTAAGGTCTCGGAACCGTTTCCACAGGGCAAGGGCCTTCTCGTCGCCATCCACCATTAACTTGAAGTACCGGCGAGCCTGTTCATCGGTGCCATCTTCGATGATCTTCTGAGCCTCGGCCGTCTTGCCGTCCTTCTGCAGTCTCTCGGTCTCTTCTTTCTCGTCGGCAATCTCCTTATTGAGCTTGACATAAATTTCGAAGAGATGATTGATGGGGTCCTGAGCCAACGCCTCCTCATTACCGTACCTCTCATAGCCGACAGCCAAGATACCGTACTGTTTTCCCCAATCGCCTAGGTAGTTGATACGGACGACATCCCACCCCGCGGCGGTATACAGGTTAGCTAAGAAGCCTCCGATAATGGTGCTTCGCAAGTGACCTGCGTGGAAAGGTTTGGCGATCTGTGGGACCAGTTAGTAGACGTATCAGGCACTGCGTTCGCCCGGCACATCTCACATTGGGGCTCGAGAATTCAACCAGCATGCGCTTCTTGCCTTTGGAAGGATCATGCGGGTCCTTGAGGCCATTCGCAGGGTTTGCACCGAAATCGCGGCCCAGTTTCTGAGCGGTCGGTATCAGGGCTTGTGTTAAGGGGCCTGGCTTGAAGTAAAAGGGTATGAAGGGACCTTTGAGTATGGGTGTCTCGACGAGCGGTGACTCGGGCCACTGTACATCTCTCTCTTAGCACACGAACAACAACAAGATGGGATGGGCGTAGCAATCAATTGACGCATACTTTCTCTAGCCATTGCTGCCCGAGCTCGTTGGGCTTCCCCTTGACTCGCAGGGCAGGAATAGCGAGCACCATGTCGCCCTTGTCGAGGGACATGGTCCACTGAAGCGCATTGTAGATGATGGCATTGTCAACGCCGCTGATCTCGTGGAGGATCGAGGTAATGTGTGCGCGGTAGATATCTAGGGGGTTGACGTCGGGGTAGCAGTTGGGATACTTGTCGAGCGAGCCGAGCTTCTCTAGCTGGGCGGAGAGCTGCTGGACCGGGTCGGCGGCGGCCATGGCGACGGCGCGCGTTTGGAAATGCGAGTGGTTTCGGGGCGGATCGATGCAGAGGGGGATCGGGCGAAGTCGAGCAGAAGAAGGGGACAGCCAGCCAGTGCTGCAGAAAGAGTGGTGATCGCGATAGTGGTGGTGTTGATGGTGGTGTTGGTACGGGTGCGGGTGCTGGAAGGAGGGGTGGTATTTTTGTTGGTGGGGTAATGATGAATAAAAGCTGCGTCGCAGGGGCCGGCCAATGGGACGCATATGTCGAGAACACAAGGAAGAAGCGAAGGGGAAGGGGAAGGGGAAGGGGAAGACGACGCGGCACGGCGGTGCTGTCATGTGTGCGGCCACTCAAAAACCAGCGGTTGCCAGTCCTAGCGCAAGCGCAGTCGCAGTTGCAGTAGAGAGCATCGAGCCGTCAGGGCAAATCGCATACCTAATGCAGGTGTGAGTCTTCTGGGCAGTGAACCATCAGTATTTTTTTTCTGTTAGTGAGTCAACAGGCGCCGATGCCGTCGCACTATGACTACACAGTACCTATGTTACAGCGTAGAAGCTTCAGATCGCGCCAAGAATCACCCGGGGGGATGGGGGCTTTAGCGGGGCCTGCAAGGAATTAGACCTGCATCTTGGGGGGCAGCTGCTGTAGCAGAAGTCCACCTAAGTTCGCCGGTTCTATGATGACTTAGTATCTCCCTGCTTGATAGTAGGGAGTTCGTAAACCACTGCTTGCAATCTCGTAATATTTCTCTATTTCGCCAACGTTGTTTCGTCGCGTCTATCTCATTCACCCATATGATAACCGAAGAACATTCAATGCCCATCATTAGGTACCTGATGCTATAATGCAAGAAATGGAATCGATGATGCAATATCTCCTGCTGTAAAGGGGGTATATAAGGCGGCTTGTCCGAGATGTCGCAACCCTGCCTACCTAGAAGCTGTACTCTTCGACATACAAATGTATCCCCTGGGCACCTGTGCCCTTATGGACGGCTCGCTCGTCGCTCAGCTTCGCCACGCTCGTCCTGACTTGCGCCACTAACGACTGTCCACCACACACCACCACGCCCGTCTCGCCTCCCGTCTCTTCGACTGCCCCGCTGATGAAGTCTGCGATGTCGGGTCTGGTTGCAGAGTGCAATATGTGCGAGTCCATGCTGATTTGTGACAGCCGCTTGCGGGGTGTTAGTCTACCCGTCGAGTTTGGCGCAAGCCTCGTCGTTGTCTCCGCACCCCTCATGAGCCCGCCCTTCTCCGTGTCGGTGTTTGAGGCTGTAGGGGCCAAACCCAGCGTCTCTAGCTGTCCATTCCCCGTCACGGCGATATGCACAGTCAGATCAATGCCAATCGACTGCGCCTTTTCGATGGCTTCGTGAAGCCGTTCGTGATAGAACTCCACCTCTTCACCTTGTCTTGCCGCTAATAAGAAATCCACCCGCTTCGTGCATTTTGTCACTTTCGACTCGAGAAGGCTCTCGAGAATGGGTAGTGTGAATGAGGCACCTGTAGATGCCGAGATGAGAAGCAGGGTTTCGAAGACGTCCCAACGCGGAGGTCGGCCGTAGGGCCCTACCACGAACGACCTCACTGTCTCTTTCTTGCCGGCAGCCTCGGCCTTCTGCGCAAACTGATTCAGCCTCTTCGAGAACCCGTTGTGGGTTCGTACTACCAGTTGGATACTATTGCAGATGCAAGTACCGGGTAGGGGATGGGACGTGGCGATGGTGTAGGGATGTGTTTCAAGCAACCCGATTCGAGGAATCCATAAGTAGAGGTGCTGTCCTGCAGACCATTCAAAGTGCACGTTGGTAATAGTCAGGACCGTCATCGAGCTTCCGATAGCTGTGATCTGTGTCTGGTGGCCAAGTCGTTGGGCACCCTTGCAGCATGTCTTCTTCGGCTGGAGCTTCAAATTCTGCCAAACTAGCAGGACGAAACGGCAAACCCGGTCAAAAGAGATGGCAGCGACAGCAAACCAAATGTTATACCTGGCAGAGGAGGGGATATGGACGTAGACCACATACAAGAAGAGGACGGCTGCGATAATGTGCTGGATAACAAAGAACTCGTACGCCATAGATCGGAATGGTTTAAACGAGGTAATTGTCATCCATAACAGGATACCCCACGCCCCAAGACCATAGGGGACAATAGTAGACAGCGTCTCTAACTCGTCTTTCACGATGTCATAATGTACCCACTCGCTCCAGAAGTGGAATCCGTGGACGGTCGCTGTGACGAACATGGTTCGGGCAACCCATCGGTGCAACCAATTTAAGCGTTCGTGGCTCGTGCCGATGATAAGCCCAATCATGTTGGTCTTGGATGCAAGAAGATAAAGTAGCGGGACTTGCGTTACGGTGACCCAAGCATTCCGATACCCGATTCGTTCCCAGAAATAAACGTCTTTAATGATGGCACCCGCGACCATCATATAAATGATGATAGCCCAGTATACAAGCATCACTAGGACACGGCCCAGAGGAGGAGGGGTCGCCCATGATAGATATCGGATGGGGACGTAGACTTGGGGGTAACTCATCTCCCGCCCTACCGCCGTTAATGTCGCCCATGTTTGCAAGAATCGGTTCGATGGTTTCGTGGGATTTACAACTGAAGCGGTTCTGGATCTACGGAGTCTGCCAGTACAAGGTCAACATCAGGAAGCTTTAAAATTAGTCATTGAACACTGAAGTTAACGCACCTAATTATGTTCTGAACGGAGTTGATGCCGCGAACCAATGCTAATAATACTATGACGGACGCAACGATATACCAATAGTCCCGAGCAAACGCCTCGTTCGTCGCGCTGAATATGGGGTTTGAAGCGCCATGATCATGCCTGCGCTCCATCCTGTGCGAATTTCCCCGCCCGTCGGCTTTCCTATATCTGCAAGACAGTCTAGACGCGGCTGGCTAGGACTCAGGCGGGTTGGAAGAGTAGATTTCGAGTTTATTTAACAACGCTTCAGAAACATCGGAAATCTAGTGGCCGCGCGCAAAGATGCGATTTATCAAGAATTCTAGCGCTGTAATCCGACCATGCCCGCAACGAAACCAACAAAATGCGACGGCCCTTCTAGGAGGTGAGTGAGTTTATGCGCGTAAGCGCAGTTAGTCGCGCGCTTGACCTCCCCGTAAAAGAACGATTCCAGGGCAAGTCAAAGATAATGGTGATGGAGATGCCGCGCGAGAATCAATGTTGGGCGATGTTAATATTAGCGGCGGTGGTAAGGATAGGTATGTAGGATAGGTGTTGAAGATGCAGACCGTAATCACATATTAGATGGGCGCGCAGTATAGGTGATGAGCAGGGGCAGGGAAGGTAAGGACAAACCGCACTTAACCCTGATTAGCATTTCATTCCCTCTTCATTCGACACACGCCTCGCTGGCAAGAGGGAAAACTTGCTCACAAGTCAACCGACGGGAAGCGAATAAAGTGGACCTCGCCGCAAGCACACTTGTCCGACGATACACAATGAGCTGTTCTCTCACAAAGATAGAATCATAACCGGGACTCGTCAAAATTAGAAGCGTGCATTTTACATAAAAGAAGATTCTAAATGAGACACCTCTTATATCGTTCGTCTTGGGTGATCTGGGCGACCATACCGGTGAGATGAAGTATAGGGCACGATTTAAAGAGATCAGCGATCGATCGAACCGATCAAGGTTCAGGCCGTGCGAAGATGACGGGTCCTACTGCAGAACGGATCAAGGCCAGGCAAACTATACTAGATATGGCTACACTTATATAGATACGACCCAGCATAGCAACGACGGGTTTGATTTCCGGTAGTGTGTAATAAATTGAATTACCAGTACCGTGGTTGTGTTGGATCAAATAGATGAGTGTCCTGCTGGTTGCTTCTCAAGTCATACTTGTACTATGTACATGATGAGCAAGAATACAGATCGATCAGGCGAGGGAGGGGATGCGGAAACGTGGGGAGCTGAGGGGTATAGACGGCAGGGTATAGAAGCTAAACAGGGATCTAAGACAAGGGTGCTGTCGAATGCCGGGACGCATTGGTTGGCTGCAGTTTGCCACAACTTGCTCAAATAGCCTCAATGGGACGTTTCGAGGTCGCCTACAGTAGAGGCTCTCTAGCTGCAAATTCCGTCAACAAATCCCTGTGCTACCAAGGCCGCTGGCAAGTCGGATCACAGAGTCCCAACCTCAACCAGATACCTACCTACCCACCGCAACAAGCTCAACATGCGCTGGTGACATTTGCCTGCCATTGCTACCTCGGTCAGTTTCATCATGTTGTGAATGTGATACTTAGTTTACACCGGGTAGCAATGTCTTCATACCTATAATTAGAGACCTAAACTACCTACTTAGTCTCCAACCCAGGTACTGTACCCTTGTTGAGTGGAATTGGGTTGTATTGGGATTGGAGAGCTAATCTGCCTAGCTAGTCTGTAATCGTGTTATCTATCACTATGGTCACGTGAGGGGTCCACAGTACTTACACTAAGTAGCTCACCAAAAAACAACAAACTAACTCGAACAGTCTGTAGTGAGCAGATATGGTTTCGGCGGACCAGGGGTTGGGTCAGCCCTTGTTCGATCCCCCGCAGCTAGCGTTGGAATATCTTGCTCATATCGACCTCATCGTGGCCCCGTCTGGTACGCAGCAGAACGTGGACTGCACCAGCACGTGCATACCAGCCTTTGAAATCCCACTTGCAAGGCGCCTACCCAACTCGGCAGGCCGTATACCCGGGAAGGCAAGAGGAAACAGTTTCTACTAAAGTACATTGGCCGAGTGGCGTCTGCTTCGGGAGATTAAGGTGCAGTGTTTACACAGCATCCAGCATCTGAATAGGGTTGCGGGTCTGCTGCTGCATCCCTGGTGCTTCTTTCTCCCATGCCGCATCGCGGAACTATAAGAGCTATCACAACCAGTTTCCTTCCCTTCTTACGTAGTCTTTTAGATTAACACACCTCCTCGCTCGCTACCTTAAACACTTCTACCGGTAGCCCGATCCCGCGCCTCCATTCCAGCTTCGCCTCTCATCTAATCATATATCCATCCCACGCACGCCATCCACACATCAACAACAATGTTGCGATCCGTCCTGGCTACGGCCCTTCTCGTCGCCGCGCGCGCCAATGCCCATTTCACCGTCCAGTACCCGACAACCGTAGGCGAATTCAAGGACGACGACGAGGACAAGGAACCATGCGGTGGCTACTCGCCCAACATCAGCACCATTGAGACGGTCGACTTCCACGTCGGTGGGGATGCCGTCGCTACCAAATCTACCCACCCACAGACCAACTGGCTATACCGCATCACATTCGATGACCTTGCCAAGAACAATTGGACTCAGGTCTACGGCATTGTCCAGCAGAGCGGCCCAGGCGACTACTGCACGAAGGATATCACTGTTCCAGCCGAGTATGTCGGAAAGAAGGCCATCTTGAGTGTTGTTGGTTCCGGTAT
Organism: Xylaria telfairii; assembly: GCA_022495065.1. Lineage (NCBI taxonomy): Eukaryota > Fungi > Ascomycota > Sordariomycetes > Xylariales > Xylariaceae > Xylaria > Xylaria telfairii. Next base: position 100,331 of record MU383866.1, read on the forward strand.
CGATGGTGTTTTATATCAGGTGAGTTAGCAATCGTCTTCCATCTATCGACACAAAGACAGATATACAATTGTTCTCCAATTGCGCAAACCCCACCGAAAATACAAACATGAGAGCAAGAAAAAGGATCTGCAGCTCTGCTAACACCCGACTCCAAATTTAGTGCTCCGCCGTCAACTTCGTAGACGGCACCGCCGACACTCCGTCAGCCTGCGTCAACGGCTCCGCGATAACCGCGTCATACACAAGCGACGACAAGCTAAGCAGCCTAGTTAGCAGCAGCACAGTCGGCGACGGCAGCGGCAGCGACAGCAATTCCACCTCTAGCCCTACTCCCAGTGCTAGCGAATCCTCATCGCCAAGCACGACGCCCAACGCCGCGCCTTCCCTGCAGGCATTCACAGCTGGAGGCTTTGGCTCTTTCGTCACCGCCGGCGCCATGCTGTTGGCCGGATTCGCCTTCATGATATAAGCCGGAGCGATGCTGTGATGAAAAAGTACGGATATTGAAGGGAGGCGGCAGAGCATGTATGAGCAGGCGTTTAATACTAGTCAACCGCTGTTTTTGTTTTTCGAACACTCCGTGTATGAATATCATATGTATGCCGGGCGCACGAGGATACTTACTGTTCTCGAGAAAAGAAAAAAATCACGAATTTGATACCCATGAATTCAATCGCTAGCTTGACCAGTCCGAGTTCCTACCTCGTCCGTCGATCTTACCGACCCATTGTGAATTTTGCCAACTCCTCTTCTCGGATATATACTAGCAACAAGACCGAAAGATGTTCACCCTTGAATCAGACCGGCGGTTATATATACGTTGCAAAACGAATTGATTATGAAAGGAAACTCAATTAACCATTGCCACGTGAAAACGTTGGATAGCAAGGAAGGACCTCCGGGGAGTATCTGTATGTCAGAAACAATCTTAACAACAGGTAAGGTACCCCTCACTTACCTGACAAAACGCTCAGGCCATTACTCAAGTACTTAAAAAGTTGGAAGCATAACAATAAAAAAAAAATTGAGAATAAAGATAGTAAATACAATAGCACTTAAAGAATTAGCAAGTTTTTTATATACGTTGTTATGTAATTAAGGTGGTTGAAAAATGGCCCGTAAAAGCATGGCTTATAAAGCCCTTTGTTTACTTATTAAAAAGACTATTACAATCGTTTTATAAGTAGTTTAAAACTTTAACAGGACGTTTTATAACCTTTATATATATATTATTAAAGCTATTAATTATATATATATTAGCATTAACATTACATTAACGTTAAGTTAATGTTAAATCATCGCTTAATAAACATTAATGCTTAAAATTTTTTAAACGTAAAAATATTTAAAACATTTAAATTAATTAAACCGTTTATTTATATTAATGCCAAAGATTTAAACGCCTACATAAATAAACCATTAATTCATTATTAAAAAATTTCCAACTGTTGGTCAACAGTTTAGTACCTAGATCTAACAGGTCTTGGTACGGTGGTACCCTTAGCCCCTTCTAGGATGGTTCGTGCGTGGATGCTTCTTCCTCGTGTCGACCCTGCCGTCGATAACTCGGTTGTTGGCCGGCGTCTGGCTTCTCTTCTCTATCTGGGATCGTAAGGAACGGTCAGAAGTCGTTGGTTGAGGAGTCATTCTCTGTGCCATCTGCCTAGGAACAGAAGCGCTTTTCAATCCCGGTTGCAGCACTTTTTCGAACATGGCGTCCTGATAATTCTTCTCTGCCGCCTCTGTGATGGGCTCTAAACTGTCTAGTTCCACCTCCCAAAAACTTTCCAAGCGGATGTTTGTTATACCCTCTCGCATCTTATCATTAGTGGCTCCCATTTTGCGCAGAATGTTGTCCAGATCATCAGACAGATGCTGCCAGTAGCTATTAGATTGTTTTTTCGTCGTTGCTTCCGTCGTCAAAGAGGTTCAAACCGTGCCTCCAGAATCCCCCCTTCTCTGTCATAGACGTTATGAGGTCCAACAAGGTCTTGACCCTGTAGAGTTGGTACCACGCGTTTGGAATGTCGTGCCGAACTTGGTCCAGTGCCTCTCCGTTGGGCAGCAAATGCCATAGGCCCTCGCACTGCATCTTGGCGGGCATGGGGCTGGCGTTTTGCTCGGGTGGTGCAAAATCAGGCGTGGCTTGCCTCCTTTCCCTCGCCAGATTTTCCAGTTGCTCCTCGATTAAGCCATACCCAATGTTGATGTATGTTGCTTCTTTTCCGTTGGGGAGGCGTGCCCAAGGTCATGGCTTTTGTTTGGAAGCTGTTCTTCTTGGTTTTTTTTTCTTTGATCGGTACGGAGGTGTCGTTCGTTCTCGGGTTGCTCTTGCTTGTGCCGTTCTTTATCGCGCCGCCAACTACCGTGTCCCTCTCTACTCGTTGCATCCGTTCTCGTGTCGGATGGCCTCGATGGATCGTGTAATTAGGCTCGAAAGGAGTTTTGGTCAACGTGCTGTTTATATGAAGTCAAACGTGCCTGCCAATCGTATGCAGACTGCTATTACCGAGCCGAATAATAGTGGATAAAAGATGGTATGTGAGACACAAGACGCAGACCTCCTTTGATTGTTTTAGATCTAGTCTGTAATACGAGGCTCTTATGACTCTTACGAGTCCTGTGAGAATTGCCGACCAATGGTTGCGGCTCCTTGAGGCTGTGTGTCTTGCCGGAAGGCTGTATGTCTGGACGGAAGACTGGCAGGCGTGACATCAATAGCTAGTAATTCAAAAGGCATGGTATTCATATATAGCGGGAGCAACAATGGATCGTTGTACATGTTCGATGCAAAAGCAAACACCCAGGAAAATATCACGGCGGTACTTGGTGCAGAGTCGTTTCCTATCCAACCGACGCCGTCGGCGACCTCGACCTCGGCGTCCGGGCCCTCATCAATTAGCCCTTCTCCTGCGGCACCGGTCTCTTTGAAATCGCCACTCCCTTTAGGTACCATTTTCGGCATATCGTTTGCCGTATTCGGTGCTGTTCTCGTGGTCAGCTTAATGGTATTAACCCTGCTCCGCCGATGGAGGAAAAGCTCGGTTGAGGAGGGATGCGGTCAACCAGTCCATGGTATGTCAGGGGCAAATTTTTCACTTAGCTGAGCAATTGGCAACCGGCATAAAAGATCAACAACTATTGACTATTCAAGACCTATTCGACTTTGGTTCTCATCGTCCAGCTCGTTGCATCTTATTTCCTAAAGGGAGTGTTACTAAAGTGACCAAGCCGAATGATGCTAGAACTTGGACATATTGTGACAAGGGCTAGTATGAGGGAAAGCTTGCAGATGGTTCCATACCAGCTTTTACCTGGCCCAAGCCCTGTAGACTAGTATTCTAGATTCAAGCGCTTGGAACAGACCTTTGTCTCGGAATTCTTCAACCTCTTATACCCGTACACTCCAATAGGGCTAGTCTGGGCTGAGTTAATCTGAACCAATCTAAGCCATCCTGGCTCCCTCAATAGACTTTCAGCTGTTTGAGAGCCTTCATATCCAGCAGTACTTTATCCCTTTCTATTTTGTTGACCCCGCGGTGCATAGTAGGTCTTCCGAATAGGGTTTAGTCAGGCCTGGCACTTCAGTCCGTGTGACACGTATCGCGTGCTGGGATGTCGTGCTCGGCGTTGTGCACCGGCTCTCGGCGAACATTGGCTGTGATTGGACTGCTCTGATTTCAGTGGCGTGCCGTAGCGTTCCCGTCCAAGCTTGTCGATGAACCGGGGTTGGTAGAACTACCACATTCAATCGATAATATATATACAATTGGATCACACCTGGACTTTTTCGGCATGGTGAATACCAAGAGGCCGTGCTCACCATTTTGGCGCTGGAGACAAGGCTTCTTGGTCGTGGGCTGTAAACGGAAGGTGTTTTTCTTCATGGCCAGCAAATCGATCGTTTATATAAAGGGATGGGCATTACCTGAGGTTGTAAGTAGCTGACCAGCCGTAGCTCTTCAAAACGTCCTCCCATCAAAAATAACTTATCATGTCGCCACGCTCATTGTTGAGCTTGGGCCTTACCGCCGCGGCCTCCCTCGTCGCTGCTACCGGCCCTTGCGATATCTACGCATCGGGTGGCACGCCCTGCGTTGCGGCACACAGCACAACCCGTTCTCTGTATGCTTCATATAGCGGCGCTCTCTACCAGGTAAATACTTCACGAACCCCCATCATGGCACAAGTATTAAATAGTCTAATATCCAATCATAGGTCACACGTGGTTCTGATGGCACCACAGCCGACATCAAACCGCTCTCTGCTGGCGGAGTCGCCAATGCCGCTACCCAGGACACCTTCTGCCGCGGGACAACTTGTGTGATCTCAATTATCTACGACCAGTCCGGCCAAGGCAACCACCTCACACAAGCACCTCCTGGAGGTGCGGCGAGCGGCCCTGAGGCCAATGGCTATGACTATTTAGCGAGTGCTGTTGGCGCTCCAGTGACGCTCAACGGGAAAAAGGCGTACGGTGTCTTCATCCCACCTAAAACTGGTTATCGCAACAACTCTCCTCGTGGAACAGCAACAGGTGATAACGCGGAGGGCATGTACGCTGTATTTGACGGTACCCATTACAACAACGGGTGCTGTTTTGATTACGGCAACGCCGAAACCAACAATCTGGATACCGGTAACGGCAAAATGGAGGCCATCTTCTTCGGAGACCGTACCGCCCACGGGTACGGCGCTGGCTCAGGCCCTTGGGTCTTGGCTGATCTCGAGAACGGCTTGTATACCTCAGGAGGCGATACCGGCTTCGGTATTAATCCCAATAACCCGAGTGTTACATATCGATTTGTGACTGCAGTCCTGAAGGGCAATTCCGGCAACCAGTGGGCCATCCGTGGCGGCAACGCCAAATCTGGAAGCCTATCGACGTATTATAGTGGCGTCCGTCCAACACCTAACTATAACCCTATGAGCAAAGAGGGCGCTATTGTTCTCGGCATCGGTGGCGATAACAGTAACTCGGGGCAAGGGACATTCTACGAGGGTGTAATGACGACTGGTTATCCCTCCGATGCTACTGAGAACTCCGTTCAAGCCAACATCGTAGCGGCCGGTTACACGGCCGCCCCCCTTCAGAGCGGCCCAGGGATAAGCGTTGGCTCTACCGTCACCTTCCGGGCCACAACGGCGCCATGCTGCACGACTAAATACATCACTCACGTAGGCGCAAATGTTCAGCTACAAGTCGTCTCCTCGTCAAGCACTGCCGCTTTGAAAGGGTCGGCGAGCTGGATCGTTCATGTCGGTCTCGGCAACAGCGCCTGCCTGTCCTTCGAATCCGTCGATACCCCGGGCAGCTTCATACGACACGCCAGCAATAAGCTCCAGGTCAACGCAAACGATGGTAGCACGCTGTTTGCGCAGGATGCCACGTTCTGCTCGCAGGAGGCGCTTGACGCGACGGGCACCAACGCCTTCCGCTCCTGGAGCTATCCGGCTCGCTTCTGGCGCCACAACGGCGGCATCTTGTACATCGCCAGCAATGGCGGGCCAAATGCCTTTGATACGAAGTCAACATTTAACGATGACATAAGTTTTGTTGTAGCCGCTGGGTTTCAGTCGTGAGTGGAAAAAGGGGCTCAGTCTGGAAGAGCGCGGCGCTTTGCCGAAATTCCAGTTCAGTCGCAGTATCGCCGATTACCTGGCTTCTTGGATTGCTGGCGCCTCTTCTTGCTTCTCCTCTTAAAACAGTCGCTGGTATTAATGTATATATGAGAATGTCTTAAAAGGGATACTTTAATTGATTGGGTACATGATATCTGAACGTGGACTACAACTGATCAGTGCGTTGCCACGACCCGGATTTGTGATATAGAAAGTAGTCAATAATTTAACCAATCTCTCAATCATTAGTAATAATCATCAATAACCGCGCCTGTAGGTTTCCCAGTTGAGCTAATAGTCCCCATGGAGTCAATACAGGTCGTCCAGTGACTGCCTTATTAACCGCAGCATATAGTCCATCAGCATGGGAGCTATAACCAAGACGACCTTGAAGCAGCAATTCGGCGCCTAACGTTTGATGTTAACGCATATATCTTACAATGTTATTGATTCTCCATCTTCTCATAGTGAAAATAATCACCAATACGATTGGAGAACACCTTGATCAAATAAAACGTAGCATAGTACTAAAAAAAAGCGAGAATAACTAAGGATATCAATGAAATTATTTTAGAGGAAGAAGGCCTGCTAACCTTGTTTGCCGGTATTTCAATGGAATTAAAACATATTCTATATGAAGGCCTAGGCGGAGTAGCTCCTGTAATCCACAACCATGAAGAGTTCCGGACTTGTTGGAGACTTCTCCGGATAATGGATAATTAACGGCTTAGACAGCGATGTTCTTACTCACGAGGCGATTCCAGCAGCAGAAGCCATTGATGTAGTATGGGTTGCTCAATCGGTCGAGGTAGTAGAGGATCTTTAAAATTAGAACCCGAAATATACATTGGAGTACGTGATGGCTGAGGTGGAAAAGATCATGAGCCAGGTATTGAAATGGAGGCTTTAGACGATAAAATAGTACGCTATGGGGGTTCATGGTAGTTGACGATCAGCGATGCAGGCAGCTTCCACGTCGTTATGCTTGCCGGGATCATTTCTCAAAGTCTCGGAGAGAATGCTTAGGCGAGGCCTTAACCCCCAATTCTCTTCATTCTATATTTTCTTGATCGTTCTATGCTGAATTCTAAATAACTGGTACTGGCTTTTATTTTCCTCTGATACTTGAACCGTCTATCAGACTCTTCAGCATTTGTAAGCGGGGTTCCTTTGTTAATAGCCCCTGAGAAGCCCCTGAAATGATCGTGGGTTTAATTTTTAACATGGGTGGCACTCAAAACTGTGGCACGTACTTGTGGCTTCGAGTGCATTGCCACGACATATTGAAATAGCAGTACGCAAGTCCATGGGTCTAGATAATTTGAGTTTGACATCATTACAGTGTGTAACTTTCATGACACGTGATTACCATCTATACACAAAACACGAGAATTGACAGCGCTCACTAAAGTTAATATTATTTTGGTACCTTAATCGCAGAAAGGGACAGTTTACAGTATTATTCTATCTTTTCAAAGGCTCCAAGATCCTCCGCGAACAATCAAGATACGGGGGCATATCCGGCAGGAGGATGCTGGCCATCGGGGATGGCGACCTTGTTATCGTAGTAGACGGGGGCAGGGTTACCCTTCCAGGTCTTCTTGATGCTGGGGAGGACTGTTCGCTTGGCCTTGTTGGTGCACTCTAGGTTGGGTCCGGGGTATCTGTGGTTGCCGCCGGCTTCGTTGAAGATACCAGCATACGACCAGTTGAAGTACATGTTCGAGAGTTCCACCTTGCCGTCCCAGGGTCGAACAACATCGCCCGTCTTGTCAGCGACTAGCTTGAAGACGTTGGCGCCCACGTCCCAGCGACCGAGGGTGTGAAGGTTCCAGTTGGCAGAGACGGTGGCAATCTCGCTATAATGGTTGTAGTAGTGGTCATCTGTAGTGCCCACGAGGTGTTGGGGTATAGCGTCTCCGAGGAGGATGCCGAGGACTCTGTTCTGCGCGGAATAGGTCTCGTTCTCGTCGAAGGTGATTAGGACCAGGGTGTTTTGCATGAACCGCTTGTCGTTGAGCAGAGGCTCGAGGAAGGTGCGTGTCCAAGTCCCAGCAACGGTAACAGTGGTGTCATGGCCGTCGCTCGTCATGTTCGGGGTGATGAACATCCACTGAGGCAGTTTGTTGTTCTCAAGGTCCTTCTGGAACTGAGTGATGTTCTTGATGACGGAGAGACGGTCCAGGCTGCCGGCATTGGCATTGTAGCTCATCGCTGGGTTGTGCTTGCGGACGTAGTCATTCTTGCCGTTCGCGTGGTTGATCCAAGCTTTGCCTTGGAAGCCGCTGAAGGGCTGGTCTTCCTGGTAGTGGCCCCACGAGATACCCCTGTCCTCCAGAAGGTCGATGACAGTAGAGACATTTGCGTCGACTTGAGTGAAGTCATCGTTTTGCATGCCAAAATAGTCACCTCCGATAGAAGCGATACTACAACAGTTAGGGTTAGTTATCGCTAAATGGAGAAAATGGCAAAACTGATAATTACGCACTAATTGGGCTGCGATGGGTGCGTTACCGCGTGGTACCCGCTCAGAGTGATGCCCTTCTTAGCAAGCCAGGCCAGGCTTGCTATAGACATGTTAGTTGGCAATGCCCCAAATGAGCGCTTTTCTTAGATAGATCAGAACATACGATCATTGATAGCCATGTCGTAATCGGTGTTCTCGAGCCAGATGACGGCGAAGCGATCGAACGCCTTGCCTTTCACATGGCTTGTAGGGCTCGAGGTCTTCGCAGTGGCAGCAGCGGCGGCGACCTCGGCGGTGCCTGTGGCCGTGTACATGTTCTGTACCTGAGCGGCAACGCCGCTGGCAAGCAGGAACACGGACGAGATGGAGGAATACATCGTGACGTCCAACGGGCAACTCTCAATCGCTCAGACTCGACCTACAACGTGAACAGCGTCGAGAATGATGCAAAGAAGAAGAAAAAAGCGCGCTGAAGGGAAGCGCGACGCTTTTGATAACCAGGAGGGGGATCGTGCCGATTCACCGAGTTTTCGACCATCGGCCGAAGGAGCTGCCTTAATAGAAATGGCTGCATATGGGATTACCCACGTGGGGTATGCCAAAGCAAGTTACCATCATTGGTGGATGCTACACTATGTGAGATGTCATTCCCTCATCGCCGGGGGGCGTTGTACCTAGCGAGGTATAAATCGGGATGCTACGTACGACGAAAATGCTCGCAAATCATCTTACTCATACCCCGCTCGTTCTGTGATATGTCTCTGATGTCGTGGTCTCCCGAGACAGTATGAGTTGCTTTTGACCAGTTCATATAGCCGTCATCTGCAAGCCCCTTTTCTGTAAGTTGGTACCTGCTGTTGGCACGTCCAATCTACCTGGTCTTCGGGAGCTGCCCTCCTCGAGTCTACTCGAGGACCCTGAAGCTAAAGTGGAATAGTATGATGTGCTATGCAGTGCTTGTGGAGTTACAGGTTGCCAAGATATGTACGGTTGTTTCCATGCATAAGACTTGCCGAAGATGAGCTTGGCTTCCAGCCGGGTATCTGGCAACCTTGGAAGATCTGTACCCAGGTAACCGGTGTACATAGATTTAGTAGTACATAGATTTGGTAGTACATGTTAGTAATACCGGTAATACACATGGTGATAAACAACGGACATACTGGAGTGTACAGGAGAATCCATTATTGCCATCTTGCATTACGCCAGCCCACCTATGCTGGCGAGATGAAGAGGCGGGCACGTGTAGGCTCGCGGGCCAAACATTGGTGGCAGCGAAACAAGGAACCTGCCGCAATCAAGCTCATCCCGGCAACGCCACAAAAAGTGCTTGTCGACCTCCTAATATTGGTAAGGCCCAGTTCGCACGTTAGCCCAGAAACCAGGTCCTTCAGTGCAGCTAAGTGGCGTTCTATGGCACCCACCTCCCGACCGCCAATGGCGGTTGACAGATGCGTCGTACTAACTTAGTTTGGTATTAGTATATGTAATGTCTACGACATGATTTGCTGATTCCCCGGTCTGTCCGGGGTTGCTGTCCCCTGGTCTGCAGCTGGCTGTACCCCCTGTTACTTGGAAGTCATATGCATAAGTAGATATTCTAAGTAGGAGGCTACACAGTACAGTACTTACACTGAGGCACCTGCTGATTGTCGGGAAGCAGATTGGCCAATGTCTCTCTTGTTGGCTGGTCCTTTGGCTGACTACATCTCACCTGAACGTCTCAATTGACCTCGACATTGACCTGGCCGTCTTTCTCTAGTCTCTGCGGCGATCCCAAATTTTGGAATACGATCGTCGCTAAGAGTGGACCATACCATAGTGTACACTAATCTCCCTTATCTAGTTCTAGAGATTAGCGAAGACTAGCATTCCGAGTCCAATCTCAGCCTTGAGACTCGCCGCCGTTTCGCCTCTCATACCTATGGAACAATCGCGAATAGTGCATAGTGTTACTAATTATTCGCGGCTTTTCTGCCAAAAAGATTTATTGGAAACTGCTATATCCTACGCTTCAGCCGTTACGTCGGGAGGAAGAGGCAGGAGGTGATGGAACTGCTGAACAATCTCCGTGGCTGGAGTGAGCGCCGGCCAGCTTATTCCACTTTGCCGACAACGCCGACTGCGGTAACGGATGTCGCGTCAGTCCAGGACAGCGGAAGTCAACATGATGGCGCGGATACCTCCAAAGCCCGCTCCTCACTGTCTCGATTTCTCGCCGACTTTACTTTAGGCTTCGCAGATGGGCTTACCGTACCATTCGCGTTGACCGCTGGTCTTTCATCTCTGGGCCAAACGAATACCGTCATCTACGCTGGCATGGCAGAAATATGGTATGCATAAGAACCTCTCGTGCCTGACCCCTTAGTTTCCCTGTTTCGTGTGGTCCAGCAAATTCCACGACTTGATGATCAAAGATATCGACTAACGTGTTTCTATGCACGCAGCGCCGGTTGCATCAGCATGGGCATCGGCGGTTACTTAGCCGCGAAGGGAGAGCAAAGGTCCAGCATGACGAATGATAACCATGATGTCGAAAGTGAGAGCAGAGACGATGACGAGGAGAAGACTACGTCACATGTATCTCTTGGCCAGAATCAGGAAGTAGGCGATTATGTAGCTCGACTACAACTACCGCCAGATCTGCTTCAGAGTGTCATGGCCCATATTGAGTCATCGCCGGAAATTGCAGCACGAGTACGTGAGAGCCGGGATCGTACCAGACGTGCACCAACAACGGAGCCTGTGAAGATGTCGCCACTCATTTCTGGCCTCTCAGTAGCTCTCGGGTACTTACTAGGGGGGGTTCTGCCGCTCGCTCCCTACTTTTTCGTCGATAGTGTGACTAAGGGGCTATTATGGAGCTTTGGCATTTGCATTCTGGCTCTATTCATCTTCGGATTCACCAAGGAGTATGTACTGCACTTTAGCTCGACAAACCACGACTGGAACTCGAGGACTATGAAAAGTCGATTGCTTCAGTGGGATCTAATTAAGCGTGGTTTGTGGGAAGGTGTTAGAATGGTTGTGTTCGGGGGTATTGCAGCCGTCGCAGCCGTCCTGTGCGTCAAACTTTTCGAAGGCATCGTGACATAGACTACTCGCTGTAACCAGCTTATCCCCATGCGGAGCAACAGCTTTTATAGAGTATGTCTTATCGATACGAAGCTGGCGTGCCGATACATGATTATGACTTGGAGGACCTGTTCCACCTTTCATACGATATGGCTTTGACCTTGCCCGTGCTATTAAGGCATCGAAGACGGTCCACCTGGGCTAATTATTGGTACTATTGGTGGTGGTGGTCCTCCATGTATTGGTGGGGGTCCGCCACCTCTTCCCATCATTGGAAGAGGACCACCATGACCAACCGGCATTCCCATAGCAACTCCAAGTGGACCTGTACCAGGAGGCGAGCCCATAACCCCAGGAGGAGGGAAAGTCCATCGCCCAGCAACTGGATGAGGCATCCCTGGCATGGGCTGTACCGGTTGTTCCCATTCCCCTTCAGCCATGTCTCCGGCGACGGAGCCAGGATCGCCGTCGTGGGATGAGCCACCGGCGTGATCCGAGCTATTTGAGCTACTACTACCTGAGGAGCTACCTGATTTACTTCGACAGCTTGAGCCCCTTGAACGACGCGAGTACGTGCGACCTGTAGAATGATGGTCAGTCGTTGATATCCCTGCTTGGAAGTTCTGCAGGCAGATAACCTTTGCAGCCGCAGAACCAAACGACCAACAACAATATAAGTATAGCCGCGAAGCCACTTAGAATTGCCCCAATGTGATTTGAACTCGGATTCGATGATTTCGAATCTGACATGGTGACCGGCACATCTGTGGAGTATGCAACACCGTTTCCGAGTGTCAATGTTTCAATGAGTGTTGATTCCGGCCTCTGAATTGTCAAAGTGCGGATGCCATTGGCAGATAACATTTGCCTCCCCGTCAAGGTCATCTGAGGCCCGCAAGTATGTAACGAATGTTGGTCTCTGATATCAGCCCTGAAAGACCGAAGAATATCATAGAAGATGACCCAGCTTCTTAGCCTTGAAGAACGCAGACCTTCGAGGCTATTCGCCCCTTGTATCATAAAATATCATGTTTGCTTTCGGGTCCGAAAACGATGTCCTAGGTTCCTGATTATTGAGAGATATTCGCAGGAACCGGCCTACCTAGCTTCCGAGACTTGCATCTGCGGGTTCATCACATATCGGTACCGAATACCATATCCAACCGTTCACGGCGGCGTATGACTCCTAACTAAGATGAGATAGCTGCAGAACCGCGGAATCAACCCTCCCGGCCGCCTAGTCTTTCCGGTGAACAGCGCTGACCGCTTTTCACGTAGGGTCAGGTACTTCTGCATCATCCCGATCTGCATCATTTGGATTACGTAGTTCGCATGTGAAGGCTAGCCAACCACAGTACAAGAACGCGATTGAGATGCGCGATGGGGCGGTATCACTGAGCCGCGCCACAACAGCCTACTCCGCCGTGCTGCAAGCGGTTGGTTTGTTTTTTTGACCCTTTGCCTCGAGCATGCAGCCTTGCCCACTCTTAGGCACTGTTGTGTTGTCGCCTCTCTTCAGTCTCCTAAAACGCACTTGCATCAAGCCAATGGACCTGTTTCTCTTGTCAGAGATGAACGAGAGGTGCCGCAAACGGTGAAAGGCGAACACAGTCTGATCTGATACGGCACGTAGCCGGTGATTTTCTCTAGCGCGACGGTTCGTGCTGGACGCCGTGGATGGCGCACTAATCACCGGCCTGAATCGTGCCTAGAACTACATGCACTTATCCTTATACGTACGGTTTGTGTTACAGTCCCCCCGGTTTACTAGTATCGATCTAAGATTAGGTATATGGCTGGGGTTACGAAGAATGTTCGTCTAGCTAGAACGGCTATCTGCTCCTATGGAGGTGTTGTATCACCTCCTTCTCTGTCGCTTAGGGTTAGCTTGCACTTGGTAGAGATATGGACATCTGACTCCTGTAGTCTTGCATATGTCGTATGACTGAGATAGTTAAACTTGATTCAGCGTTTCGCTGAGTGGTTTGGATATGTCTCTCGTCTTTATATACTAAGAAAAGAGTCTAGCTTACTACTCAAGCTATGATATGATACTACATCTGTGACAAAGAGCGCACGTGTATATAGCCAAGAGTAGGCTTATAAAAGTGATTCAGATGCCTTCGTGTAACTACAACGGTCTTCATCTACCCCATAGTTGATCCCCCAATGGCATCCTGACTAGCTATCAGACGTAAACATCAAGAAGGGCAACTAATACCACCGGTGTGCATGTTATTGATGAAGTTGGCTAAAAGGACCATGATCTTCGAAATAGTTGGGAGGGGACTCGGTGATGAATAGTGTTGAGCCTTACGCCTAAGCTTTTATCTCAGCAACGACGTCTCTTCACTCTCCACCCAAAGCTCCTAATATGAGCCTCGGGTATAGAAGCTTATCTCATCCTCAGTGGAGAAAGCTTGTATTTGTCAGAAATAACACTGATGATCATCTTTATACTTGAACTGGCGTGCCGCCGAGGAGTTAACGTAAGTGAGCGTCTAATCAAGGGAAGACGATGTTTTGATGAGACAGATAAATACTCTTTTAAGTGACTGTAGTAGGCTACGGCTTTAGTGATAAGATACCATCGCTCGATGTGCTATTTAATTAAGAGATGGGCCGTTGCTAGTTATGTGCTTGTAGACGTTGTTACGATAATTACCTCTCTTAGAATAAAGACGATATACATAGAGTCAACTAACCGACAAAAAGTGCTTTCGACATTTTAATGCATGCCCTGTACTTGACTTCTTCTTAGGACTGGGAGCAGGACAAGTGGCTACAAGTTTTCGTATGAAGAGGAGGTGAATTCTCTAGCTGATGTGAGGCTATACTGTCTAGAACACATTATTAGCCAGCTGGACGCAGATTAGTACATCCTAAAATTATTCGTAGCTACACCGAAGTCTAATATTTTTAGAATCCCTACCTTCACTATACATTTCTTATATGACACTTATCTAGTCAGGTTTTTATTCAAATATGTGTATGTATTATTTAATATGATGCTACTGATAAAAATGCCCCCCTCATATCGGCTTATCAAGTGATTCTGATATTTCTACCAGCGTTTTACTCTAGTCTTTCTCAACTGGCCGAGGGGAATCAATCCTCATATCAATAATTAAAATAGGGTGGAAAGAGTGATATAAAACTGCTCTTTTCCAGGCACAGTGTATTTAGGCTACTCCGCACAGCACCTGCGAAGTAGACACCTCCATAACCTTTACAACCCGCCTATCCAGACCCCCAAAACCAACGATTACAGCACCTGAGATATTGAACCCGTTTAGGTTCAAATCAATGTACATGGTACGCACGGGCCGAGGTTGTGGAGGAATGCGAGCGGCGCTGTTGGTTGGACGCCAAAAGCCCCTCAACTAGGCAGACACATCCAACGGCTGTTTCTCGGCAGACAAAGTTCGGCTCAATATGGAAGGGGACGTCTTGGTTTGGCTCTAGATTTCCTAAACTTCGGCATATTTAGTAAAAGTTTCATATTCTCTCACTCTGTTAATATAAACTCACAAGGGGAGTGGGATGACCGTCAAGCCGAAGCCCCGACCCACGTCGCTGGAAGAACCTCATACCTTGTATCGTATCTATCTCGTATATTTATTTCTCAGTAAGTTTACGGCGTGTCATTGCTAGTTCAAAATACAAACTTAGCAGTGGGTTCCCTACCTAGGCAGCAATATTAATCGGATTTAGGGTACGTACACGCCAGCGTGTCTCGCATCAGCAATATCGCAGCGTATGCACTGTTCCGGAAGGAAGTGGTTTTGCGTGCCCCGAAGACAGCGGCGGAGGGTGCATGAACCACCATGATTATTTTGCTTTACGCATATAATCTTGTTGCGAGCGATGCCGGCGCGGTTATATGTGACGGGACATCTACAGGCATAGAGTATGGGGAACTTCCAACAACGATCTTGGCTGGGGACGTCCAGGGTGAGACCGTCGATAGTCACTTGGTACGCCGTTGTGATTGGGCTATAAGCGTGTGACATTTTGGGTATGGTGTGAGAGAAAATAGCATGGAAGACTGAAAGCCGATAATTATTCGAAGTCTAGCGGGGGACGATATCCAGCGCCAGAAAAGTCGAAGAATAGATTGCTGGCAAAACGTATTCCAGATACCCCAAAAGTGCTGCTGTTGCCCGAATACCTAAAGTGTTGACCATGATGGCGGAGGGCAGGAGACATATAAAGAAATAAGTACAATTGATGGGTTGCATTGTTTGTAACACTGGCGCGTATTCATTGGCGCCCAGCAATAGATACAAGATGCAAACAAAGGTCATGTGCTTTGATTTTAAACAATATAGTCTAGACAGATGTTGAACTCGAAAGAGAGTGCTCTCTCGCTAATGCTGCTGCTACTATTGGGTGGGATTTATTCTCGTTACATCTTGCATCCATCCCTAGCAGAGACGTCGCTAGGAGGCGCACAAAAGCCAAGGGTGTGGGAAGGCACTCTATCCCTTGCTTGTTATCGAATATGTTTTGTTAAATCCGATTCGCCTTTGTGTGTCTATTGTTTGTTGTAAAAGGGGTCGTAAAGGTGTGAAGGGGTGAATTGTGATGAAACAATGCTTCTTGTAGGTAATCGCAGTTCTTCCTCAACCTTTGGCAGCATAGATCTATTGTTTGCTTAGATAAGCGTAGATACTATGAATTATGTACTGGTTGAGGGAAGGTTGTCGTTGTTTGGCAATTCGTCTCCTATTACTTAGGAGGTACCTAAGGTAGGGAGGGAACAAACGAAAGAGACCAATCAGAATGATAGTAAATGACGCTCTGAAGAACTTGGCTGACAGCTCAAACCCAGCTGGCATAAGGTGGGGGACAGCTGACAGCGGGCAATTCTTACTAGCCTTCTTGAGTTAGTGGTAGAATGTCGGCGACCGATAAGAGCCCTGGAGCCTCAATAAGACAGGATCAGGCAGCAGTATTATCAGGCCTTTGCATCAATCTCTCTTATAGCCGATTCCAACACATCCAAGACATCCCCACGGGCATCGGGGCCATATCGGCATCCATGATCCATGATCCATTATCCATTCACCCTTTCACCCACCATTCCCCGCCGACTATTGCTCGCTCCCATTGCAGCATAGCAGCATAGCAGCATGGCAGCATAGCAGCATGGCAGCATAACAGCATAGCAGCATAACAGCATAACACGCCCCCAATATCTCCAAAGTAGCAGTGCACATGCACGCACTTGTATGCGCATCGAGTTGCCACCTGTAAGATCACGCCCTGGACGCATGGGCACGTCTCGATCCACTCACCGTCCGACTTGGCATCCAATGGGGACACCAATTCTAGGCACCTAAATTACCCACTAACGACCACATGCCACTGCTGCTCAAGGCAGCGGTATTACTGATAACTCCTGGTGTTGCCGACACCTGAGGACAGAAAAGAAAAGACAGGAAAGGCCTCGAGGGGCGAGAACCCTTTCATTTATCTTCTTTTTACAGAATTAACCTCTTCCCTTCTCTGGCTTCGGCACATCAATCACGACAGATCATGACGCTGGTTTACCCAAGCAACGCCATCTAATCGTACCCTCCCCAGTCAGCTATATCTGTCCCAGAAAGATACCGAAGTCCAGTCCGATATCCTCTGAGTCTCTCGTTCGACAATTGCCGGCCGCCTGGTCGTCATTTGCCATCATGGAATCTTATCTTCCTAGGGGTAGGATGGCCCTGGGCGTTCATCGTCGGTTGAGCAGGCTCTATAATGACACCAAGAAGTCATCCGACTTTGTCCAGGAACCCTTACAAGCTGCTGATGATCCCGAGATCAAGGCATTACATCGTAAATTACGCATTCAAAAGGATAGGCTTGTGAGCTGGGGACTGGAATGGTCGGATCCCAACCAGTCGGCCGAAATTGATGAGTCTCTTAATGAAGCCGGCCTGACGGACCTTGTCGGGAGTATTATGGGCACTATCAAGGACATTTTGGCTGAAGCAGAGCCTCTCTGGCTTGCCTCGAAAAGGCCTGCTGGAAGTGAGAAGTCGGCCGAGAAGGCCTCGGGGGACCGGAAAGCCCCGCTGATAGTGTGGGATAAGGGTCGGTTCGAGGATCTTGTCAAGGACCTGACGGCTTCCATCGATACGCTCTGTGACCTGTCACGCACTCGTTCATCTGCAGTCATGAATACTGGCGCCTCGGGAAAAACTGCATCTAAACCGTCCATTGACGACCTGCGACCTTACGCATCCACACGAATACAAACTCCTCGACATATTGACCCCCAGAATCTCCTGAGCATGAACGCAATGCAGGCCCAGTCCTTCTCTGAGAGCGGGCGTTCTCCAAATCGACCCCAGGAAATCTTTTTCATGAGCAACACAGACTACATGGAGCTAACACAAAGGCCAGTAAGGCGACCATGGTATCCGTTGTTAGTCGAATACGCCGAATTCGACCCAATATATTCGGCGACAGGAATAATGCCAGAAATGACCCGTTTTGAGAAGTTGAGTGCAGGGCTTCAGAACGAGTCTTCCAGAGCGCCTGGTGCGTGGATTGGTTTACCACTTCTGCTAGGTTATTATGAGGATATGGAACGTTCTAGGTTGGCTCTGATATACTCATTCCCCCCTACATTCAACGCTGTTACTTTCGACAATCTGACACAGCACCCTTTCGACAATCTGTGCACACTAGACAACTTACTTAGCCGACCAAACTTTGAACCCACCCTCGAAGCAAAATTTCGCCTGGCTTATAATTTGGCCAACACAATTTTCGATATGCATTCACGAGGTATTACTCATGGCAACCTCCACACATCGACAATTTCATTCGCCAACACAGTGGGTGATGACTCTGAGACGCCTGGTGCAAGTGAGGTAGATATTCGGCGTCCACTCATTTCATCATTCGATATCTTCCCCAATTCACCCTCAGCTAGCCACTCCCCATCTATGTTCCTTCTGCACCGCCATACACTTGATCCTAGAACTACCAGCCAATCACCCCTGGCCGTCAACAGTGACACCAAAACACTGGACTTGTACTCCCTTGCCATGATGCTTGTATCCATCGGCCTCTGGACCACCCTAGAGAACCTAGTACCTAACTTGGAATCACCAAGCGTCCCTGAATCTGTCCTGGGCCAACTGGCTATTCGATGCGGCACATTATATATGAGGGCCGTGCAAGCGTGCTGGAACGCGGTTGAATTTGAACTCTCACGACCTGGAAATGGTGACGAAATTATCAGACAAGTACAGGTCAGAGTAAGTGGCTACCTGGAGGCATGCTGTATATTGGACGGTGTCAGTGGGCTAGACGACCGGCTGGGTGATGACTTCATGCACTCATCCTCACGCCAAAGCGTCAAGCCGAAAGCCTCTACCACGTCATTACCGGGACCTTCTATGGCTACCCCTAAAGGCCAAAGTTACGACATAAAGCGCGTACTCCCGCAAGAACGATCACAATCTTTTCACATCGACCGCAAACCTGTTGCTGAGTGTAAAGTCATCACCGATACTTCCGTCATGCTATCATGCTAACTTTTATCTAGCACAACCAGTCGAAAGCAAACCTGAGAAACCAAAAGAGAAACAACCAAAACTACGACTGTATCCTCAGATTCCGCTACCGGCAGAGATTGTCGAGCAGTGGAATGAGATTATAATGCCCCAGATCAACCTAGCTCTACGACATTTCTATCGCAAGCATCCAGAATCAGTTGAGATCTCCCTCGAGTCTATCGGCGAGTCCCCACAAAAGACTACACCTACTGTGCTAGTTGTTTGCACCTCTGTGAATAAAGTGCGCGCCATATTGAATAAGAAGCTGGGCATTCTTTTCGATGGTACAACTACCAATATTTCACTCAAAGTATGCCGAGGATCTGTAGTACGTTCAAGGAAAGGTCCTACACGGAGTATGGCAAAGGGTGATAAACCAGATGCTTCGGGTCGACATGGGAGCAATGATGACGAATCTCATGAGACCCCAGCAGCTAATCCTGATTATCAAGAAAAACCCCAAAATGGTGCCAGCATTGGAGCATGGATTGGGGATAAACATCTCCCGCCAGTTAGTTTAGGGGGCGTTATCATGGTTGATGACAAACCCTATGGCATGACTGTACACCATATGTTAGATGACCCCGACCGCCCTTTCCAAGGACCAAATGATTTTGAAGGGTTTCAGGAAGATGCGACGCGAGCCAGTGCACCCATATTTCGAAGCAGTGCAGTGGGACAAGACTTGTCGTACTTGACTGAAGGAGAGACATCGTCTGAAAGTAGTGATGACTTTGCTTGCGAGTTTTCTGACACAGAATCCGAATACTCTGTAACGGATATAACTAGCGATGAGGAGGACGAAGATGAAGATGAAGAGTTTAATGAGCCGGGCGATATCCCTGGGATCGAACCAGGGTGCGGAGATGGTACGTAAGGTTTGGGCGAATAAAAAGTCCCAAGTCCCGTCCCCAGACCGGCGGCAACCTTCCTCATTTCAGGGGTAGCGGAGGTGATGCAAGGCGTCGGACCTAGCAAGAGATGTCACCCCGCTGATCTAAGCTTTGCAGGATATATCGTAACACAGCCTGCTCTCGACGATGTCCCCGAAGGATTCTACCCTTCCCCTGAAACAGAAAATGAGGTACAATATACTATTTAGCCCCTTTTCTCTCCTATAGTTTTCTAGCCGACGTGCTCCATTGGGTTATTCTGTGCTAATCTATCTATAGGATCACATTGATACTTACGGCGTAGGCGAAGTCTACGCTTCTTCCGGGATTCGACGAAGAACTGATAATAATCTGGTCCACGAAATTGATTGGGCTCTATTTGAGTTTCAAGATGGTAGGCTACCTGATAAAAACCTCTTCCCATCAATCACAGTCGGAGGGCACTGCCCTACGACTCCGGGTAACTTGCAGCCTGTGGAGGTGGCTCCTGCAAAATCGTTACCCGGACTAGACGTACAATGCATGGCCCGCACAAGCGGTTCACAGGTGAGACCTGACGACTAGATAGTCGCTGTCCACATTGAGCCGAGCAGTAGCTAACCCGTTACAGGCTGGTCGCATTTTACCTGCACTCACCACTGTCAAGATCTACGGCCGAGCATCCCCAAGCCATTCATATCAAGTCAGCGGAAGAATACCAGGCATATCGAAACCGATCCTGCCCCCCGACCGGGCAGGACGGGGAGTGTCTCTTGGTATACCAGGAGACTCGGGTGCTTGGATTGTCGATAGGCTTTATGGCCGCCTTTGCGGTCACATTCTAGCATGGAGCGAACGTAAGCAGGTTGCGTATATATGCCCTATGGACGTCCTCCTCCTCGATATTGCAGAAACGCTACAGGCGACAGACGTACGACTTCCTTATGGTGATGTCATCGTCGCGATTGCCGACAATAGGAGTCATAATGAGGTGGTTGAAATTTCAGGATCGGAAGCGTGGACCGAAGACGATATTCCGGATACCGAGGATATCTTCCAGTCGTCGCAGGCTCGTAGATCTGACATGTTGGAGGGGGAGGTGATGAGAGACAATGTAAAATCACCGGAGAGATTGTCTTCGCCTGAGCCTGGGGGACGGTTCTCGTCGGGCATGAACATACTAGCAAGAGATATGGACAAGGTTCATATCCAGGAGGCGGAGGTTCGATATGAATGAAATGAGTTGCTATATGGTTTTTTTAGAACGAATTATGATGGGTTACGACGATGAGGATGGTGGAGTTCCAGGTATGGGATGGGGCTTCTTTTGTACCGGATTCCTCTCTATCTTCTACTTCTTGTCCTCTCCCATCAGTCATATATCCCCCACCCCGACTCAAAACGGTCACTTTTCAATAGTCTGCATCGATACAGTATACCAACTAGCTGTTTATTTCTTTCATACGAGTAACTTGGATAGCTAGCTAGCTAAATCTGGACAGCACCAAGAGAGAAGATGAGAAGCAGAGTCGACATGAACCTGTGATGAACGTGAGTCAGTGATATGATTACGATGTTGGTTTGGCCCGCTTATAGTATTATTGTTATACAACAGACAAGGCGGAATTAAGTGGAAAGGAGTGTGGTAGACACGCAGCAGAACTCACCCGTTAGCAAACATATGCGGCTCTAAACGCCCGCTCGAGCCAGACGTGCTGGACCCGACTGAAGAAAACAGCGACGTCACGGTCACAGTGGGCCTGATCGTCGTCGTCCGGTTGCTCGTGATCGTTATCGTTACTGTCGACGATGGCGTCTCGCTATCGCTGGTTTCGTCGCCATCGCCACCGGTGCTGGTTTCATTGTCATTACCCTTAGCGCTGGTTGATGTCGGAATCGGAGTTGGAGTCGGCAGTGTGACTATCGACGTAATAACCTCCGACGTCGTCCTCGCTGCTACCGCGTACTGGCGCGCCTGGAACCTCTTGGCGACGGGCGCTGCGGTGGGGATCTGTGCTTCTTCTTCTTCTTCTGGGTGTCGGACTAGGAGCGTTGTTGTGATTTGGCTGTCTGCTTCTGCTTCTGCGGTTCTGGTGATGGTCGCCGGTTCTTGTCCTTGGATCTCTGCTGCTGTGTTTGTGCAGATCGTGAATGCTGGATAGGAGGCTAGCAGGGCCACGAGGAGCTGGCGAGGTTTCATTTTGGTGATGGGACTACGGGGTTGAAGGTTGATGGTAGAGTGTGGTTTATCCTGGGGCGAGATCTGGATTGCTTGGCGGAAGATGAGATGGCTGGGAATCTTATCTTGCTGTGTGGTCGCGTCAATGTGTGTTTATATCATATCGTGAGTCCTTCTGTGGGCAGGTCGTAAAACGTAAAAGACGAGAAAAGCAAAATCACCCTTCCTCTAAAATCCCAAGCGAACATCCTTTCATTTCCTTTTATTGCGTTTCTTAAGTCTGGGCGCCTCTGATATATATCCCACCTACTTACCTACCTACCTATTTACCTACCCACCTGGTATATATCCTGTGCTATTGACCTCTTGTGCCCCGGGGAAGCAAGGTTCCGGCGAATTGCCCTTTTTTCATGTCATGCCGTGCCTGCTCGGCATAATTGTTTCGCGATAATAGCCGGCTGGGGGGGCGGGTTAGAAGCGGAACTTACAGTACGCGGCTGGGTTCCTTGGTGAGAGGGAGGCTCTGGTAGGCCGCTTGGTAAATGTTTGGTAAAATTGCTTTTGTGCAAGCGTGATTTGAGTTCATTTAGCTGTGACGGGGGAGGCTCGATTGATAATACATAGGCTTCACGTGCTCAGAGGAATTCAACAATCAGCTGCGCGAAGCTTTCAATCTAAATGCATCATTGGTCAGGCTACCAGTGACCGTGAAAATAGCCCCAAGATGAGCTGCGACCGTAGCCTTGGTGTAGATAAGACTTCAATTCGCCAATTCCAAGTTACACCGGAATTCGACTGTGATCTGGAGTTTTTAATATGATGCCCGACGGCTCAAGTTGCAAGCACCGGACTTCATGCAGACCCTCCGGTACTATTGCGCTACAGAAGTGACCGTAATTTACCCCCCCCAACCCAATACAACAACGGACAGTTGCGAGTTCGCTATACACAGAATCGAATTTGACTGCGAGGAACTACAATCTACGAAGGAATACCCCACTCCAATAACTAACACCTTTGACCACGTCGTCATCCAGCTTACCTGCGTTTGAATCCACGTCCTTCGGTTATCCCACACCCATAACTACCTGTCAGGCACTAGGGTATATAACACATAGAAGACTATATAAGGCAGAAGGGTCCCCCAATTCAAGAAAGGAGACCCAGGAATCAATAATATTGAACCCTTACCGCTACCCACTACCCCGCGGCGACCTACTAGTGACCCGACTTTACTCTAGATAACCACCATGACACTACCCTACTCGGCCCTTATACTGCGACCGTGTCATACCCCATGTCATTCCTTCGTGTTTGAACACTTGGCTCCCGACCGTCGACTATGTCGATAACAATTTAATTGTTAACTTTTAAAAAGGCTATTTAAACATAAAAACTACAATTTGCCCGCCCTTAAAAAAGGCAGTGAAAGATCTACATAGTCCCCTTAACTGCATTAAAAGATTATTACTCTTAAATAATTATTATTCCAAGCTCGACATAAGCCCTTGTGACAACTAGCTCCAACGTAAATGATAAAATGACGAAATAAGAGGATGACGTATTGGCCCCTGGTCTCCTGCAGGTATATATAAGTAATATAAGGTCCTGATTCTGAATACGCGATTGTCTACCTGCTCGCTTGTATGCGCCTCCAGTCTCTTTGACACCAAAAAAACCTCGGCTAGTTTGAGGCTAGCCGCACCACCTCTTCCCAAAGGGACTTTAAAAGGTCTCGCTGGGGGTAGCCTCATTTCCAATTGACACTCTTTGAATCCTCTGTGGGGCTTACGACGTTTGGGTCATCGTTGTCATCGCCCGGCCGGGGGGGCAGAGGGGATTGAGATTGAGGTTGAACTCAAACCATCTGACCAGTAAGATTCCCAACCAGAATCTTTTCGCTGTTCACTGTTACTGATTTTCGAAGAACCTTTAGGTCTGGCTTTTCCGTCCGCCTTTATACGGGGTCCAAGTAGTTGGATGCCCCGTCGCCGACTTGGAGCCGGAGGGAGATCACATCAGTCATAAGACCGGCCACAGACAGAGGCTCACTACCGTAAGATTAGATATAGGCCGATGAACTGATGATACTTGGGTGATAAATTATTCAACTTGTGAAGCTAACGATGAAACCACCGAGAGCCGATTGGACGAGGGGAGCGATGCACACGTTGCCGGCAGCATTGTAAATATCCCAGAGGAAACGCAGTTACTCAATTACTGCCTATTCCATTGCCACTTCTTATCGTAGTTCTATTCCGTCCGAAAGGGCCGCGACCGCCTGCTTGCCCATGATCTTTACTCGTGTGGGATAGCATATGATGTACTAGTAGAGATGGTAGCACATTGCCAGTGAGGAAAGTTGGAGAGTATAAGCAGTATAAACAATGGTCAGCGTCGCTGCGGGCTGCGTAGTCTTGCGAAAACAGAAATGCTTGCCTCGTATATACAACGTACTCGTCTACGGCGGAGAATAGTAGCTCTACAAGTTGAAACATCCTCAGTAGTAGAGAATACTCGAGTATTTGGTTAAGCGCAAAGCCTAGCAGGCTAGGATCATTCTTTCCATCACTCAATTCGCAAGATGATATGCGGAGACAGTTTTATGGGTGAAATAAGTCTATTCCCCGGCCACCGCAGCCGGCCCGGGAAATTCCCAAAGAGCGACCGCGGCGGGAAAATAATGCGTGATAGAATGAGAGATTCGGCAAACAACGTCAAATACGGTGTTGTATGATGTTTATTAGGGATATATACTACCTACACAGGACAAAACCACATCCTCTCCGGGCAACTACTTGTAAATATCTCTCCCAACACTGGAACTAAGTTAGTGACTAATTAGCATCATAAGATGGTTTATACATCAACGATAAACCATACCACTTTGTATCCCTCTTCCCTCCTCTCTTCTACGCGGTACTATTCGCAGCTGCAACCTAGCAAAAGTATAACAAAAGATTGTGCCCAAGGGAAAGGGCCTAGAAGGATATTTAAATTGCAAGTAATATTCTCGGGTATCAAGGGGGCCGCGAAGTCCTATCCCCCTATTCTACTTAATTAGAAGTCTGCAGCCTATATATCCTAATGACCTCACTTCTAGTTGCTAACTTCGCGTCCCCTTGCTTCGCTGTTTTCGATAACCAGGTGATTCATAAGGAAGCTTATTAGTAAAGCCTTGAACAGAGCCTCACATTCATATACCTAGGTAACTATAGATATTATTACAGGACCGAGTCTCAGATACAGCACCGTCTTTCTGAGTATGTGTAATACCAAGAGACGCCAATCCGCCCCCGGATATGCCATCCAAATTATCTCAGGTCCAAAAAAGGGGCCGGGCGGGGATCTCCCGGGTGACCCAATGACGTGACGCAACCTAGACCAGAACTCATACACACTACAAGCACCACAGCATCCAAATCTTCAGCAGCACCTCGTCCCACGTAACCCATCACTCAGTACAACATCCCACCCTTCTAGATCAGATACACGAGCACGCACCGCGTCACCCGCCGGCACAGACCGATCTCGCCCGGCACATCCGTGGCAAGGTAGCTCAACACTCGTAGCACAGAAGCGCACACAAGTACACAAGCCCAGAAGGCGCGATTTCCGGAAACGCATCGGGGCTACGACAGACTACCTACACAACCTACCTAGGTAGATAGATATCCACGTTCCATAAACCAAGAGACGCTCAAGACATGACCCGCACTCGCCACATTCACATAGGTAGGTAGGTAGCAACACGCAACGAACCTACCTCGCCATAGTCCACAGCGAGGATCGATCAATTCTCGGCTGGATCACCAATCGTCTATTTAACCGTGAAATCATATACTCAACGAGGTGCTCGACTATACTAATAATATGTACAAAAGGAAACCATGGTCTCACCTCTCGACTGTCCAACACCCCCCGCCCTCTCAGCGGTAATGAGATGGCCAACGACGAGAGCACGATGTCCTCCAACCAGATCTCTGAATATCATCAACTAAACTATATATTTAGGAATATAAATAAGACAAAATCCGCGGCCAATGTAGCGACTCATAAACGACTACTCCGGGCGTCGCTCAGGAGCGCGTGATTACCTCGAGGATTATTAAACTGAATTGACCCCTATCTAGTGATACAAACTTACATCTCTCGATATACGACCCAGGCCATGACTAAGCTTGAAGAGCCCAGCCCAATTTAATACTAATAACTACGGGACAACACTTCAGCGCCTCGAAATTCCAATCTGGATCATCCATCAGAGCATCAATAAGAGTCCTACTCAAAAAGCAGCACGAATTAAAAATGATCACCATTTAAGACATCATGAGTTAGGTGATAAGTCAATTTCTAGTCGAGGTAGCTAGTACTTCCCCCTTTTCCGAACCTAGCAAGTTACCAGCCAGGCTCATAGACCAAACCATCTCACCTTTTGTGCTCTTAATTTCATTCCCATGCTCGATTTTTTGTGTATGCCAAGAATCGATTGAAAACCTAACCCCTGCCCTCGAGCACAGCAGCCAAACCGAAAGTCAAGTATAAAGGCTACAATATGTATTACCACCCCAGTTCCGCTTTTTCCTTTCAATACTATGTAGCCCTGTGCTCTGCCAATCCGTGAAGACCATCAGAGATTGTGCTAGCCCCCGCTTAGTCGTGTACATGGGGGTATCATGAACCAGGCCGCCCCAAACGCCAATATGCACAGTCCGAAACACCGAAGCCATCCGAAAAATTATCGGAAAAGATGGAACTTGGATTAAAAAAAAGGATCGAAAAAATCCTGGATTGAGTAGAGAATCTAGTCTTGCGCTAGACTCTTCAACCATATGTAGCAACTAATTGCAGATGCGAATGAAGAGCGATCTTGCATACGTCAAACGTGGTAGTATCGGGTTCGGTCAGGGGCAGATCCATTCGAAGCTGCATTAGGTGTGGCTGCGTAAGTTCCCATTGGTGTATTCGCACCTGGTGAGTTGGGCGATCTGCCGGAGACCACAGGACCTTTTAGGGACGACTCAGCCGATGAGGTTCCACTCGTTATGAGATGGGTATATCTATATATAAAGTATGGTGCGCAGCTCCATGATGGGATCTGTCAACGTTGTTGGGATTTCCACCGAAGCTTGAATATTTACTCGTAGAATCCTGCGTTAAGTACTCATCAACACCATCGTATCGACCGCTTCGTAAAGTGCCGTCCTTCAGCTGAGGGCTAGACTGCTTAGAACCATTAAACTACAATGACGGAGCTGTTAGTTGTACCGAAAAGATGTTATATCGAGGAGGGTATCTTCAGAATCCATGGGCGGCCGATAGGCGTTTTATGTACGTACAAAGCAATACTTATTGAGAATTTCCTCATATGATGCGGAGGCAATGCCGGCAGAGGGCGAAACCGTTCCAGGACTTTGAGTGATAGCTGTGTATATCGGCAGTCCAGCCAGTTGTTGAGCCGAATGTGAGCTAGCTTGGGTTACACCGTTTTGTGACCGAGGTACCTCCGCAGGTGTAGGTGACCCTCCAGTGTTTCTCTGATGAGCCTTCATGTACAGAGCGTCATTCTGTCGTGGGCTCGAGTTTGGACTCCTTTGCGCTTGCTTAGCAGCAGTGAGCGAAGCGCCGAAGTCATAGCGATTAGCAAATGCGACACCACTCGGAGTAGACAGACGGCCTGTCAGGTTGTCACTGGGAAGACTTTTTGTTGACTTAGAATTCTTGAGTCGTAGACCAGTCGGCTCGGATTCTCCAAGAAACTCGTGAATAGGCTGATCCATGTTGCTCATCTTTGCATTTTGTCCAAACTCGTCTAATGCGCCGGCGGGCATGGATTTCGGCCGTGGTAGTGTCGAAGGATTTGCCCGACGATTGCTACGAGGCAGGGTGTTGGCGGGTCGTGAGGACGCCCCTTGAATACGTTTCTTTCCGTTCTGAGGGAGGAACCGTTTACGGAAGTCAACTTGAAAATTCATATGGTCATTATTGTCCCAGTATTCAAGTCCATTAACCTTGTACCTGATGCAAAGGTATAGTGTCTTAGCCTCGAGGTTAGCTATATCGGACAACTTGATGTTAAACTGGAACCGGTCATGACCACTTTCTGATTCCCGCGGTCTGATCTCGTGGTGGTACTCTGCGCCGATTTCGGAAGTTGTCTTCCAGTAGTCGAAGGTAAATCTGCAAACCACAGATTTGTGGAATGCCAAGTTGGCCACAGACACTGAGCCGATTAATGACTTTTGATCATGCGACATCCACACTCTTTCCAACCTGGCGGGTAGGCCTTTCCGGATTGGTGTTTCGGCGGGGAAATTGTTCGTCAGAATCTCCCATTCGTACGGGGGTGAGCGTACTTCTGGCTTATCAGCCGATCTGAATGGATACTCTGTATCACTATCATAATTGTCAACAGGCGAGGAACCTGTACTGACAGCAAGCGGTCTGTCGACTTGTAGGAAATGCCGAACGTGTTCTAGGTGAGAATCAAAGTGCACAGCTTTAGAGAATGTAGGAGTTCCTGGCATACTGGATGGGCGCCTTAAATGGGCAGGTCGTAGTGCAGGTCGTACCAGCTCACCAGACTTTTTCCGCACCATGGGAGGCTTCTTGAATGATTCATCTTGTTCAGAACTATCCTCCGACATGCTTGACAACGCCTCGACTGATTTGGAGAGATAGATGTTAGTATCAGTTTTAGATCTCGAATGAGCTGAGGCGCGTCCCATTTTGAGACCAGTTGTGCGGATGGTAGGCTTCGTCGGCGTCTCGATAAGTTGGTCGATTTGTGACTGGAGCAATAGTAAATCGCCAGGCGAAGCCCTAGTCGGCGAACCGACTCGACACTGTGGTATCGCACTGATTGCCTCTTTCAACTCTTTGATATTCTTAATTTCTCTCGCCCGGCTCTCCACCTCCGTTACTCCTTCATCCTCACTAGATGACTCTGGTGGTGAGATAATGGCACCAGGAGGCATTGCTTTGGCATCGGCAATAGGTGGGGGCGATTGACGAACAGCAGACGGAGGAGTGGTTGCCATCTTTTTCAAGTTGTCTGAGGTGCCAGGAGGCGTTATATCCGGAGTCGATCCATGATTGGGCGCGGGTACGGGGGTAGCGGAGGCAGAGCGCCGGTGTCTTGTAAGGTATGAAGCCGATCGTGGCAACGCCGGTCTCGGCTGAGTTATACCTGTATTGAACGAAGATCTCCGGCTGAGGTTCGGCGAGTTTGGAGCTGAGGAAGGGGGTGAACAATGGGAAGGAGGCGTATAAGGCATTCCCAAAGGTATGGGTTGCCGGACGACACAAGGTGATGGGGGGAGGAGGGTGGCGAAGTGGAAATCGGCAATGATAACACTATTAGACTTAGGGAGAATATGTTTGGTGCGAGGGAAGCAGGGGAATATTATCGTCGACCAAACTTCGTACCACGGCTCAGATCTGACAGAACCGCAAGCGGCAGCGACAATTTTACGTCCGGCAAGGACGTTTGGGTCTGTGTAAGAGCCTAGGAAGGAGGAGAGTTCCATTAGCATGGTTCTTGATATAAGGTTCCATGATATGACGACGTCAAGACTAAGAAAAATAAGACCAAGGAGGCTGGGAAGGCTAGGAAAACCTGCGAATTTCCCAATTCCTGCCTCGTTGCTTGAAAAGTATGCTGCGTCCAGACCAAACCAATCGACCAAATGGAAGCGCAAGAACAAGTGCAGGAGGGGGGCATCGTGAAGATTTTATGGTGGAGTCATCAAGCAAGCAGCCAAATAAGTTAGTTTTAGTAGGAATGCGATATGAGAAGCAAACACGAGAGACAATTTCAAGGTCTCTTGTCGTTGCCACAGACGACGGCGCCAGGAATGACGTCTCGCATTTTTCTCTCGTAGGTTCCCAAATACCCATCCCCACGTGGCACCCCAGGCCGTCCATGTCTCGGCCATTTCAGCTAACCAACGATGCAGGTCTCGGAATAGAGGGGGATGCGCAGAAGTAGCAAACTGAAGATGAGGCAAACTTACACGGAGGGGATCTGTTCAGTGCACAGACGAGGCTTGACTTGTTAGGAAGCCGAATGGAGGGCAAAGGACCGTGGAGTCGTTGAGAGGTGAATGCAATGGCAATATTCCAGCAACAATGCAAACTCACTCTTTTCAAAGGCGCGGTCTAGATGCGGTCTCCAAAACGGCAGAGGATAGGCGAGTCGAAAGGTAGGGGCTTTCAACAAAACCAGCAGACGGGCGAAGAAACGCAACGCTCGAGATTATGCAGAATCAAGGCTCGTCAACAATGCCGTGATCGTATACACGCACGCACAAGAGCCGTGCCCCGTTCACAATTGCTCCTCGGCGTCGGTGAAGCGCGAGCGGGCGAGGGGACGAAGAAAGGGTCTGGGGAGTGTACAAGCGATGGGATGGTCGCCGGTACTTCCTTTGTTTCGATCCAGTCAGTGTCCTGCTTACGGCATTTCTCTTCACTGTCACCACACCACGGTGTCTGCTGTCGGGATATGATATTGGGAGGGGGGTTCGGAGAGGCAACTCACTCGCAAACAGTGACCCGATCAGCTATGAGTTTTCTGCCCTAGACGTCGAAGCAGGGTGACGACATACGGCGGGATGAAGCTGTGCAGCAACAGGAAAACGAATGGGCAGGCCGGTATAGTACTCTTCTCGTCGCATGCACTGGCTTGACTGACGCCTAGTAGCAACCAACGGCCAAGACGACGGGATGTTCGGATGCTGATACAATCCTAACTTTGGACCTGTTTCCAGAGGTGGCGATGTAGGTCGGGGAGGTTTGGGAGCCAGCAAAGCCTGGTGGGAGGGATGGATGGCAGATCAAGAAGGATGCGCGAGACTATAATACCCTAGGAGCCGGCGAAGGAGCGTTAGTGAATGCTGCCGGTATAGACGGCGTGCTGGAGGCGAGAGCTCAGTGCTGGGGAGTACCTGCGCAGGAAGTACATTACCTCGTACGCCTTTGAGGGTTGTACCACACGTTGTACCACACCTCCAAGCCCTTAGCTGCATGTAGCCAGCCCACTTTCATGCATGCAAGTCAAGTCAATGGGAGGAGTCAAAACCAGCCGTTGGGGCAAGGTGCTGCAGTGTAGGTAAGTAAAGCTAGGGCATGATTCTGCACTGTACCCCACTTGGTGGCACAGGCGGTGTTCGTTTAACATTAGCATCACACTGTATAGCCTTAGTCCAGCTGCAGTAAGAGCAAGGCCTTTTAGGTCTAGTCGGGTAAGTACAGTACCTAGGGAGCCAGCCCAGCTCGCGTATCATAGAATTACCTGCTTCTACACATATTCCTATTGAATAAACAATATGAGTACGCTCTTGCCATAGTACAATCATCACCTGGGACACAAGGAGACCGGTCCCATTAACCGTTGGATTGGTAGTCAGATCGCAATGGCCAGTGAATTCAGTAGCCGTGGCTTGATTTAATGTTGGTTATTCCCAGTGCTACCAAGCTTAACAGCCCTGATGGTGCAACCCTTGGCCCGTTTGTCATCTTCTTCGTTTTCGTCTAACAGGATGGATTAAGAGATCTACTGTACCTACTGGTCTATCCTAAGGGGGAGAGATAAGTACCTAGATAGCACCCTGAGATGCTTATTTGACTTACACTGTATTATCTTGGGACCAACGCAACCCCAGTCCTACCAAGCCGCACCGCCAGGCACTAGATACTGCCGAACTTGCTCTTAATGCGACCTACAGAGTAGTTTCGATTTCAGCTCCTGATACTGTATTTGTATGTTATCCTTTCCTATTGCTAATTGTATGCTCTACAATAAGAACACAACAATGGCTTTTAGTTCAGGAATAATGTGTGTAATGCTCTCCATCCTATGGGTTCTCGTCTATAACGTTTCGCCGCAGCTGTAAAGATATGGCCGAGTTGAGCGTTAGTGTATCAATTATCTACTCATACAAGGACAATTCCTACATACTTGCTCCGTATAGGTACTGTACAGTACTGTGTGTATACTACGTATCCCTACATTACGTTACTTCATCATCTTTGTCCTTTCATCTAGTAGGTATTATCGCGAACAGCCATGGTTCCCAGATCTGAGTTTGCTCCTGTCGCATATACGCATAACATGATTTTGTCCAGTTAAGCAAGTCTACGCTTCATATATAGTTATCACTGATGCTGTACTCCAAACGCTGGGGCAGCATCTAGCTTGCTGAGTGATCAGGTAAAAGTCTGCGAGTGATCAAATGGCACAATTCGACGTCTCGTCAAGGAGGCCGCATGCGGACTATTTGATCAGAGTCTCTGCACTGTGCGCTGCAGATTACTGGGAGGCCGGAGATAGGCAGACGCAGTGTGGGCACTGTCCGAGCAACCCGCGGGGCTGCTTTGGGAAGTAATGACGTATGCTACAGGTGGAGGGGAATGTTTGGTAGTGGATGTCTCAGCGTCGCAAGAAAAATAAGAGCGAAAAATGCGAAAATTTCGACAATACACGACAGGGGTGGCCTGCTTATCGGCCTTTTCTGCCAAGAATAAGCTTTGACAGGGGCAGGCTAACTGGGACAGGGGGAAGTGGGCGGGACACGACGGCGCACACTATCCATCCAGCATGCGCCCAAAGGTAGATATTCAAACTCTTCAATGTACAAAAAGAATATCTACGAGGTTTTTCGCTTGTACCTCGGGCATGTGGCATGTCTCGGCTGCGCAGTATATATGCCCAACATCATGTATAGCGCCATGAGGGGAGTCGCACAAGGTTGTCGTCTAAGTAAGGGAGGTGGTAGCGTGGCAAAAGCAGCAGCAGCAGCAGCAGCAGCAGCAGCAGCAGCGGCAGTGACAGAAGCGTTAGAACTTCTTGTGTATAGCCGCAGCAGTACAGAGTAAACGCTCATGCATTACTTATCGTGCTCCTCCCACCTTTGTCTCGCTATCGCTGGCGAGCCAATCCAGCTGCGGCTTGGGATCTCGCTACGGTAGTCAGCACCAGCAGGGTTGCAAAGACGCCATGTTTTACGCCGCTTTCCCTCAACAAGTCACCATCTGTCGGATATAATCGGTGGCTGCCACGAGATAAACCACACCACACCAGATCATACCATGGTACCACGCCCAACCGGGAGTAGTCGTACAAGCCGTTTTCTCTCCTGGCCCAAGTGGCGTCGACAGCTCCGGCAACTTTGAACTACACTACATACCTACTTACTATCATAGTATACTGCCGATGCTGTAACTATCCATATCGAAAAAAACAGCGCGTTGAAAATTCTGTTGCCAAAACTGGACCTCTACAGCTGAATCAACAACGGGTTCTGGGTCGCTTTGGGCACCTTTCCCCCTTCTCGATAGCGTGTCAAATCTGTAACCCTCCAATACATAAACCGCACTTCAACCCCTCGGTCAATTTACTAGTCCACAGGTATGCATTTCTCATGGACCAATCATGAAACCTACCGGCCACCACGGTTCACGGCCTCCCGTGTTCGTCGATGCCACTGCTACGAATCATACGTTTGCTAGCCGCATCTCAATCCCATCGTTCTAGGCCGAGACGAACGCCGGCATTAGTTGCAGCACCAGATGCGACACCAGATGCGCTTCACTGTTCCCCGACACCTAGTGTTATGTCGTTCCATCTTCGGTCTGAGCAAAGAGTGACACATCTATTAACCTCCTTTATTGACCCTACGCATAGCTACGGGACGGATGTTGCCGCGCGCATCTAAATGACAGTCGACGCGTTTCTACGAGACGGGAGATCTGCCGGTTACCAGAACCGGCAAACAGTAGCAGGTGATGTGATTCCAACAACGCCCCCTAATTGCAAATGAGCTATGGTGATAGTCCGAGACACAGCCAATCGTGAAAACGCTATAATTAATCATGAACTGAGTCGTGGGTTTGTTTATGCTATCTGGTCTATGACCGTGGATCGCAGGAGTAGTTCGTCGTCTTGAGTCGATGAACCCCGTTTGTTAGACTCAACTCCACAGCTATATATAGAGAATCTAAGAGATAACTCTTCGCAAGTGACCCTCCGCCCCTCCATAGAATAGTCTATCTCCCTACCACTGGGGCCGATGAGTCCAATGCAAGTTGACTCGCAGTACTATACTATAGATGGTTCCAAATTTCGGCGCGGGGTTGACAAAATAGATAAGCTATACACCATACAGAGACGGCCTACATACCTAATGGAGACAGGCACCCAAGACATCCAGCAACAGTATACATATAGTAGTAGGCACTAGAGGAAGAACCCAGCCCACCCCGTTTGATGGATGTGTCCAAATCACAACCCAGTACTCGTCGTGTAAGTACTCGTCGCCTTACACAACCCTAGACCTGGTCAAAGCCTCGTCGCTTCGGTATCTGTGGATGAGCCTCTTGCTAGTGTCGTACACAATCTCTGGTTGGGAGCTTGGCAACCTAAGATATCAGTTGGCCTGCGCCGGGGATGTACTCAAGCGAACCGCAACTGATGTTCACAGGGTACTGTAGCTGGGATGCAGGTTCTCAGGGATGGCACGGTTACCGGAGTGTGCAAAGCGCAGGCGCTAGTAACGGCGCGATGCACCAACCAGAAAGTAGCGCCGGGATTGCGAATTGTGATTGGACGCGGGTGGCAAAACCGTGTAGCGTACTGCAACTAACAACTAGGCCAGATTTTGGACGTGCTTAGTGTAAAAAGGTTGCAATTAGACTATCTGCTATACCACTATTACCCGCTCGGAAATGCGAGTAATAAGCGAGTGCGTCTTGCTGTAGCATTCTTATCCTGCGCTAAGGTGCAGTATCCTCGATGAAGATTAGCCCTGAGCGCTACAGGAGGAGTGCTATATTTGGTTGAAAATACAGTGGGTTCCACAAAAGTTGAGAACAGGCAGTTATAGGGCTAGGCGTGATGATAGGTGTTATGTACACTAGAACTGTACTGTACCTGTTGTGAAACCACTTGCAAGTTGTATGTAAGTACAGTAGCTTCGAGACCTGACATGAAGTGCAATAAGGAGCCGCCTTCAAGGCTATCTGTTACGCCTGACTCCTGCATACGTACCTGTCAATTGTTCGAAAAAGCAAATGGTTACACGTCTCCGAAACAAAGGAACGATGTCGAAGCGCAACCATTTCCTTATCAGGTTACAGGATCGCTGCAGACGACGACGCCCACTGCAGGGCAGGATCTGCACAATGTGGACTCAGCCAGACGGTGAAGTACGGGTCTACGGTGGCCTGGACCATTCACGATCCTCCACCACTAAACCCCAAGGAGAGCGCTCGATGTCTGATATAAAAGGCTGGCCCTCCATCAACGCCATCCAGTGAAATATCTTTCCAGGGTGCTGGTATCGTACGGTCGTAGGCCACAACCTTTTCACATGCGCAGTGATGGCGGTAGGGTTTGCTACCGCGACGGATACGAGGCAAATGTTCCATATTTCGTCGACAAATCATAGTGGTGAAGGATGACAGCAGTGGCGAAACCCAGTATCATGAATTAATAAGACGTCCGACTACGGCCCTCCTCTACGGATCAGGATCGGGTTGACTTGCCGCCGCCAACTGCAGTGACTGACTAGTCAAAGGCCGTAAAATCCAACATACCCGTCAAGCTACCCGATGCTATACATACTGGCCGGCCTCGAAAACGGGGTTCAACGAAGGGTCGCGCTCGATAATGGAGGGTGAACGAGGGGAAGTTAGCGCTTTCTAGTGCTGCGATCGACATGAAGACTTGCCTCATTTTTCCTTTTGGGCTCCTTCACCGGTCCCATTGTGCGCACGAAAGCAACCCTATTGCGTCCAAACCTATCGGTCGTCGAATGTACTTTTTGAATAGGTTCCTGTCTAGAGGATCTAACCGAGTAACCTACAGTAGATAGTCCCTGCGCCTCATGTTCTGTTCATGTATCCCTAAATTCCGCCTCCTTTGCAGCGTTACAAAGCGCTGCATCCTTTGACGCTAGACGTTACGACGCTCATGATAGTACTCGCAACGAGGGCTGGCCATTGGCCAGGTGCCATTTTGCACCTCTGCCCTATCACAGTTGGAGCTAGACCCATAGCTACCCCCCATCAGTTCATCAGGAAATGAGTTAGTGAAGCTGCTTGTTCTTGGAAGGGGACTTGGGTGCAAACATGGCACAATACCGAGAGGTCCAAGACTTCAAGCGGTGCGGTGATTGAAGAAATCCTCTGTGGCGGATCAATGCTCACCGCGAGAAACGTATGATTAGTTTAACAAATTGCTTTATGCTTGCGTCAACACCAACCGACACAATGCCAGTAGTGCCGTAGCTGCCCTGCAGGTGCATACAGCCCGTTACATTATATATCAGTATTTTAAAGACCTCCAGTAAGAGGATATTTCCTACACTGTACGTTAAAAAAAAAATACAGTATCTTAGAAATTCATATTTACTGTGTAAGGGGGGCAATCGAGGCTGTACATTGCCAAGAGATATGGACGACTTCTGTATCTTATCAGCCCAGAACCCACACACTAACTCCGAGGCCGATGCTGATAGTGACTGTATTATACTAATAAGATGATTTTCCTAATTATAAATGTTGCACAAGGGCAACCCTTTAGAACTACAGTACCTTTTTAATCAGATAATGATTACTAACATCTCATCTTCACCAAGGCATCGCTAAGCGACTACGGCTAGTAGATATTCAAGAGCTCAGGGCTGAGGATAGCTTGCAGGTCTGGCGAGTCATGAAAGCAATTTACCCGAGTCGGTGAACTCAATATTTGGCGAAATGACGTCATACCGATCCCATCGTCGCCCTTCATAGGACTACTTAACTCTGCCACAACAACTAATTGGCATCAACCCCAGGTTCCAAAAGAACGAAGCGGATACATGCCATCCGCCGCCTACCTTACTACCATGACATGCAACAAGACCCCATGGGGAACATGCATCCCATACTACTTCGCAACAATGATCCAGAGCGGGGTTATGGTCGTTCAGCTAAAGAGCGTCAATAACCATGATGTGGACTCCGGTAGCCCCATGTTCCCAGAGAAAAGGCCTCCCAGAGAAAAGGCCTCCCAGAGAAAAGGCCTCCCAGAGAAAAGGCCTCCCAGAGAAAAGGCCTCCCAGAGAAAAGGCGCTGAGGAGGTAAAGAGGCTCAATGCTGATCAAATCCCGCT
The DNA here is from genome assembly GCA_022495065.1 of Xylaria telfairii. NCBI lineage: Eukaryota > Fungi > Ascomycota > Sordariomycetes > Xylariales > Xylariaceae > Xylaria > Xylaria telfairii. Next base: position 137,263 of record MU383866.1, read on the forward strand.
AGACATAGTACTGGCACAAAAAAACAGCATATCAAGAGAATAGGCCAATCATGTCTCCAAACACATATCATGGATCTCCCTGATCGTCCTCGCCAAACACCTTAGATTCGGGTTTCGGATCTGTACCTACTGGTCTATCCGTAGCCGTGGATCCACTATAACGGCACCGGGGTAAGCTTGATTGCTAAACAACAAAGTCCTGCTCGTTGGAGCACGATACAGGGAATCACTGGCAAACCTCCTCACCGACTTCCGGTTATTCGAGTTTCTGTATGGTAATAAACACGGCCGCGTATACGGCTTCATCCGCCCCGAAAAAAGCTTAATTCCTTAGGGCAGTGCTCGAGCGACAGTACACTATTGCCATGTAGATATTTATGTCAGCCCAGATCTAGATACAGCAGCAGATAATCGTGCCAATCGTAGCGACTCTACTTATCACAAGACGAGTCGTCGGCTTCAAAGTTAATAGGGCAACGCTATAGCCCGGGAGGCACACGTGAAGCGAAATAAGGCCGCAGTTCACGTGCATTTTTCGGCGCCATCACGGCCAATGCCTCAGTTAGCGTCCCATGGAGTTTCGAATTCTGGCACGCAGGAAGACACCAGTTAGGGCGCCAGACTGCAGCGCTCCATGTCACACAATTCTCGAAGCATACATGTGTATGCAAGCCAAAGCTACCATGCAGATCATCCTGAAGAGGCCCAATAAGACGGAGGAAAGAAGGGCACGCGGCACCGAGAAAAGTCTACGCGCCAATCCTCCGAAATGATAGCCATAGAACACAACGTTCCGTGGATGGGGACGCTCAATCTGGTTATGGGGAGTGAGATGAGAACTTACGGAGAGATTTCATCATCTGTACGTTATCATATCCCTCGCCGATTATGATTGGATGTCTACCATGAATGCCTATGTTATTATACATTCAGGTGCTATAGCCCACGGACCAAACTTACCCCAAGGTGTTCATCCGCTTTAAAAGATGAGGAAGGGATGTAGCTTGGTGAGTATGGCTATGCATCCTTGCTGCAAGACATATATTGGTTTCATAGTTACCTATTAATAATAATCGTATTGGTCCTGTACCAGTATCAGTCAGTTGTTAGTTACTTCCAAGGTTGTCTATAGTTATCAGATAGGCAAGATTAAAAGATGCATTTTTTCCGCATGCACTGGATGCATATATTTTCTTTCTAGATTAATATTCTCATCTTTTCTGTAATATAGCACTACCTTATTAATGGGCATATCGAGTCTGACCTGGATACATTCACCATAGTTACCATAACAATAATCATATCAGCAATCATGTTTCGTGATCAGATCAGTGGTTATATCTATGGTGATATCTGTGATGATACCTATGATCATATCAGTGATAAATATCGGTGAGCAGACTGTATGCAAAAGTACATAGGTTATCATATAGTGAACTATGCGTTCTTCCTATTTCGGAAGGAACAGGCTAACGAAAGCCAATGATCATCACAAGTCCGGCAACTTGCAGGGTTCATGATATACTGCTGGTCCAAGCTCGACTTACCGAATTCGGAAACCTAGAGGGCAACGATTGGACCGGATAGGTCACCGAAATCGACTTTTTCAACCCCTCTTCACAACTTGGCTTTTCAGACGTCCACATTCAGATCTACAGTCAAGAGATAAGATTCATTGCGCTACAGAATCAAATAGAGGCGCGGTATCTATGAAGTGACGTTGCTTGGCCTTGAGTATTACTATGCTATAAGCATAGGATAAATAATGCCCGCCTGTCCTGCTTTCTATACCAATCAGAACGTGGGTTCGGCCAAGTAGCAGGACGGTCACAGCACGCCAGCGGTATTTTGCAGCGGCCGTGTGACCACCACCTCCGGTAGGTATTGCGAAGCCTGCCCGCCTCGAGGTACAGGAAGTAGGACCGGAAAGAGAGAGAATGTATGCCGTCTCACGCGACGCATATCGATGATCCGCAAGTCTGGTTCTTCGGCGGGCGTGCCGAACCGAACCGAACCGAACGCACAACTCAATATGGGTATAAAGGAGCTACCTACCTACGTACCTCGTTGGAGCATTCGCGGGATATTCCACAACTGCCTGCCTCTTCCTCCCGTTCCTGAGAAATCCCTCGGACATTCGGGCTCTTTTCCAGCAGCGTAGACGGCGGGCGAAAAGATCAGAGAGAGATCTGCGGCGTCACGCACAGCAGATAGGAACGTAGGTAGGTGGTAGTACCATTGAAACATGGCTTTTCGGATGGATGGACGCGCACTCCGCATGTTACCATAAGCCGGAGGAGGAGGAGGAGGAGAAGCCGATCTGTCAAAACGATGGCGTTTTCGCGAATCCCATGCGTCAATTCCCCATTGGCAGAATCATCATCGTATGGGATACATACCCGGGGGGAGTAACGACGCATTTAAAAACTGAGCCTCTTCTTTCGGCCGATTACTCATGGTACAGAGAGGCTGTCGTGGGCTTGGCCGTCTCGCGAGCCTGCTTTATTAGCGCAACTATGCTAGGTAAAAAAAACCCCGAATGAAAACCCCCTGTCGCGAAACTTGGTCCCAACGGGCGCAAATTTCGCTTTAAATTGCGGGATATCTGTACTGTAGGAATGCTTCGGGATCGGGCTTATTATTACTTGGTTGGTATTTGGGTTCGCGAAACGAACGGGCATTGAACTTTTCTTTTTTTTTTTTTTTTTTGGCGGGCGCTGTTGCTGCTGCAGGTTCGTACTGTACTGCCGACATACAGTAAACCTCGCTGTATCGGGGTCACGGGCATCGGGCTTTCTGGTGGCAGATCGATTATCGGTTGTACAACGTCGCTCGATCGTTACATCAACCGAGCGGGGCGAGGCCATTGGCTCCGGCGGGCCACCAGCGCTAAACGAGAAGAGATCGTCGCCAGCTCCTCGGGTCGCCCTTTTTCTCTTCTTTGCGGTTGGAGCGAAGCCAGGCATGCATGTCTCACAGCAAGCCAGCAGGTGCCCGCTTTCTCTGGTGCCGATATTTCACACGGTATACTAGTTGGTGAGCTTCAGTTCAAGACTCCGTGTATACCGAGTATTACCATGTCAAAGATCTTCAAGGTATAATCCTGGTATAGTAGTATAGTAGTATAGTAGTATAGTAGTATAGTAGTATAGTAGTATAGTAGTATAGTAGTATAGTATGTAGTATAGTAGTATAGTACAGTAGTATAGTAGTATAGTACAGCAGTATAGTAGTATTAGTACAGTATACGTTTTTGCACCGAACCCAGTGACTAGTGTTGCATGGTCTTTCTAATCGCTACCACTTCTCCTAGCTATGTGGGTAGCGTAAACAATTGAATGTACACATGAACGTCTCCTTTGGTTTGATATTTACCGTTATCTCCAACAATTGTACCTCATAACATCGCGCACCGCTAGCGCAGTACCTTGGCCGCAAGTGCCTCATTCCCGAGGGCATGTAGTTGGCATTTGAGATACGATGATACTGTGCTCTACTGCACGAAAGTCACGATAATCCTAGCATGTTCTAGTTGAGCGCCTAGGAATACGCATGCCAGGGCAGTTTCAGGTACGTGCGCCCGCTATGATTGGCGGCACCATTTGATGACAGCCAAGGCTCTCCTCGAGAGCTCAATCGGTATTTAGAGAGGTACTGTACAATAATCTCTGACAAGGGGCTGTATCTAAACCGGTATCTAGAGAATTGTTGGACTATCTAGGCTAGGGTAGACCAGGTAGCCTACGCTAGACAAGGTCCCTAGACTTTATTCACTCAACATTTTCATCCTAGTCGGAAGTCCTCCTCCACCGGGACTCCACGAGAAGGTTCGTGAGGGATCTACTGGAGCTGGGGAGGTGTACCATAACGTCATGATCAGAAATGGGTAACGTGCCAGACTTATTGGGCAATCGTCAGCTGACCAAGCGAATGTCATTTACGCCGCATTCCGGGCTCGCTCCGCGCCGCCTCGGACTGACGACGCCGACGGCCCCCATGGCATCTTGTTGAACGTTAACGCCTCTGGTGCCAATGGCTTACGCCCATGCTCTGCCAAAACCGCGTAGCCGCAGAAATGTCCGGGCAGCTGACCAGCGAACTCAACTAAGACGGACTTCCTTGATGCTTGCTACCTAGGAACTGTAGGCTGACCGCATGTCAGGGGAGCTTGATTGACCACTTAGAGCGATGCGGGGTTACTTCGCCTGGAGAAAACGTTCCGTGGATGTCTTACAGTACTCTGTGCCACAGGTGGCTGTGTGACCACGACGCCGGATTCGACGCCGTCGCCTGGCTTTGGTACCATTCTTCCGCGCCGTCCACGGGGAACCGTCTAGCCTAGCCTAGCCGGCCGTAAGTAGGTAGTCGGCAATGCGAATAGGTCAGGTGTCGTAGCCTTCGTGGTTATTGAGCATGGATATGGTACGTGAATGGGGTGACTTTCACGCTAGGTATCGATGTCTCTGTCGCACCGTGGCACTTGTCGAGAGCGCGAGAGACGTCCAAGTCGCATCGGCAAAGAAACAGTTACATGAAGGTGTTCGGTTCAGTCTTCTTCCGAAACACCCGAATCAACGCCAGAAACGATGACTAACATTATGTGACAACAGGGGGGTATCAATGAAGACCGAGTACTCAGGCCTCGTCTCAGTGCCACAACATAAGTTGAGATGTATCTGTTCAGCTAATTATTCTCGACCTCACAACCCCATCTAAATTTCCCCCAGCCTCGTATTTTTTACATCTGACGGCAATAGGGGTCTTCCTATAGTCGAGTTGCCTTACTATGCCTCATTTTGTTTGGAAATGGGACCCAGTGACACATTCAGGAGTTTTCACAGGGATTTTGTATTTATTCTCCATATACACTAGATACAATTCTCTTTGCCGTATGGTAATAACATGTACCTCTCTGTGAGGAGGATTTTCTCCGGCCAAGTGGTTTTCATTCCTATCATAAATCTGTACGACGAGCACGACATCAATCCAATAAGCCCGTCTGGATAGCTCACTACAACCGTTGCACAAGTTAAATCGCCACTTCATCACGCAATATGTTGAACAGCGGAACAGCTGGCGAATCTCTGTAGCATCCCGGTTAACATTCTTAGTATCACAGCCGACGCCATTGAAGCAGAGATCTTGGCAATCTCTGCCTTTTACGACACCACCCATGCTCTATCATACGAAATAGACCAGTTAAAACTGCCAAGTAGCGGGAGCTTTCTGCCCCATGGCACTGCCCGGCCATTCCTCCAGAGTACATGTATCCGGGGTATGCTGTGTAAAGTCAAGGCCGTAGGCTCAGTACAGTCAGCTTGAAACCTTGTGATAATGATTGTATCAACGGGGCGCTCATAGCCTACTTACGAACCATGTATACCCTCTCAGGTAATTTGGGGAACCTTTCTATTACAATGAATATGACTACGTGTCTCATGCTTACAAGCCCCTATACAAAATTCGACTACTCTCAAATATAAAGGCATGCCAAGATTGCCATTGTGGCAAATTGTACACCGCCAAAGTTAAAGGGCTAGGACTATTTTACGCTGCAGCCAATAGCAAGTAGTATCAACATGTAGACTCGTCGGAACGCAAGCTGGAAAAAAGCGTCTCTGTTATGCATCATCGTCTACTATAGTATTCTGGGTCGTTTGGCTGTGGTACTAGCATACACTGCTCGCCTCTCTTAGGAATCGAGACATTGAATTTCTCTTTTGTCTTTCTTAGATTTTGTTCAAGTTTGAATAGTAAATAGTTACTAGTGAAGGCTCAAGAAGAAAAAAAAGCTAAACTACCGAAATAAGGAAATCATCTATTATACGAATAAAATATCACTACGTTCAAGTGGGTTCCTATGTGACAATTACTGTTCCGCGGGTTTCATATTATCTTGAATGGTACTACAGCTGTCTTCTCGCATTGGTGCTCCTTGTGTTTTGCTGGTATGATACCAAGTTGTGGCACTTTGGCAGGATTGGCTTGTACCCCTGACAACGATAATGGCATCGTATCGTAATATGTGAAATTCTAGCCGTACAGAAAGGTGGTCTTCAAGACCTTCACGCAACTACAAGTATCTATCACCTACCTAAAGCACATGGTTCCCAATTAGATTCAAATAGTCGATTCAAATAGTCGAAAATGGCTAGCAGCACAAAGCTAGGAGTAATAGATGAGTACTTGAACCAAATACACGATTGACTGCAAGACAGCAATGTCGATATTATATAAACCCATTTGAACGGGTATTAACCTCTTTACATCGGGTTTCAATCTATGAAAACTATTAGTCTTTTTTTTACACACGTATTATTTGATTATCCTTTTAGAATTATGTTACGATTTCATTACTGGAGTTCAAGAACGATGTAAAGGCCTCGAGGGCTTTCATAGAAATATACAACTTCTTCCAGTTGTTGAGTATGAGGCGATCCAATGGTGCTGCCTTCTTACCTAATATTGCTAACCCGTGAACTAGGTCCCGGGTCATTCCCTACTAAGGTTGAAGCTTCTGGCTCACGGCTGCTCTAATGATAGTTCGACGAGTGGCAGGGCATATTAAGCATAATAAATAGGACTAAAAGATGGTGGTCACTATGAGTTGTGGGAGTAGGGGGCCGCTAATCTTTGATAGATTCGTGCAGCACTAGTGAAGAGCAACTGTTGACATATCTTTCATATAGTAGACCCCGAGCTGAACAATTTGAAGGCCTCGGACTCCTTCAAGACAGCCTAATATTCATGGGTCTGGGTTTCCCTTAATATACAACATGTATTGACAAAACTCGTATCACATAATGTAAGGCCGCGTACTGCAGCACCACGGCTGCTAAAGAACAAAGGGGTGGGTGTGCTTGTGCTTGGATGGGCCCCAATATAAGTCGTCCTTTTGCTAATACTTCCCGGGCATGGATTCTGAATCTGTCCCATTTTGGCGTAGCTCCAAGGTTCTTTGCGTCTGCATACTTCGAGGCTGCATACAGTTGTTTTAAGGTTTACTACCTGGGGAAAGTCCCGGGGCAAATCCTAGCTCCTATTTTTGGCTCAAAGGAGTCAGAACCCAGGAATTGGGTAGCTTAGGACACTACCTCACTCCAACTATGTGAGGTTTTAAGATAGCCTGGGTTCTCTGATATGTCAGACTATATAGCTCACAAGGTGCCTTGTATATCATGTGTGGTCTAGGGGACTTCAATGAACATATGATATGTAAATTCCGAATTGATCGGGCCTTTCTGCTTTCAGATTAAGCTTTGCCGGGGGTGATAATTATTGGTTGCATACGTAATCTTTCCCGGGGGCAAACATGCATATCAATTCCATAGCCAGAGCCGTGCGTATTAGTCTGCTGTTGAGGAGATCTCCGTCGCTGTTTTACTACTTGGATTGTAGTTGCCGTGATATCCAGGCACGGCTCGCGTAATCACGATTACGTTGGCAATTGAGTTTGCGGGCGCCAATGTGAAACAAAGGAAAAGCTTAAAAAAATACAGTATACTGTATCAACCTCAACTTTGTAACATTAAAACAAGCCAGCCCGTTAGGTTTACCGGGGCGCTCTTTGCACCTGCTTGCACGTTGAGGCTCTGGTACGACTAGTTGTGAGTCTGGATGCACTCTACACCGCCAGAGGGGGGATGGGCCGACCTACAAGCCAGGTTCGCTTCTCCAACCAGGTTGAAATGAGCAGGGGAGAGCCTCGCACATGTATCAACTTCAATACAGAAAAACCAATATACTACAGTATGCTCGTTCGTGGCTTCGTCATGGGTACGTCTCGTTAGTTAACAAATCGCAATCTAGACCACGACTATCAATGCACGAGACGCGCACCATTTCGACGTAACGTCCATGGAACCTTGCAGTACAGAGTAGCAGTACCAGAGAAATAATGGGTCATAGATGAATTCCGCTGGCTTATGTATATTAGTTGGAAGAGTCTGTATATTAGATTTTCGCAGAATGCCGTTGTATTTCTGTCGTAACTTATCTATTAAAATTATCTATACTGCTCTAAAGCTTATAGTACATTACCTTTAGCATTTCGGCCAATTAATGGCAGTGCGGCCACGGTTCTGTTAATCTCATTTCATTTCTGAGGCGCGGTACATATTCTCTAGCCGCCATGAAAGTCTTAATCGGCCTAGCGCTATGGCCACTTGTAATCGGAACTTCTACCGCCGCAGCCCACAGGATTCCACGCAGGTACGATGAAAGCCGTGGCGATTTTCATGCTGGCAGTGGTAACATTCGACCCGAGTTTAGCCAGCATGGCCCTGGCTATCATGGTATTGGTAACTATGGCGAACCGAATAACCCGAACGTAGCCGCGGATGATGGCTATACCACAACTACTTATACTAGCTATACGACGGTTTCTACCGTGAATGCTGCTGCCACCGCCGAGAACTCTTTTGGTAATTTACCAGGGAATGATTTTGGCAACCATGATGGATATCGTCCGTTCGGTTTTGACATACCTGATATCGAGTTCAAACCTGATATCGAGTTCAAACCTGGTATCGAGTTCAATCAACCAGGGGGCCAAATCCAGGATATAGGAATAGGCACCACAACTACTGCCTCCAGCTATTCATATGATTCTACTTCTACTTCCACTGCAACTGCAACTGCTCCGGAAGGTTACAATCCCGAACAGGGTGGATTTGGCGATTTGGGTGGCCTGGGTGGCTTGGGTGGCCTGGGTGGTTTTGGTGGACACGCGTTTGAAGGGGCCGACGCGAACATTGGCCAAATAGCTACTGCTGAGACAAGTACAAGCCCTACTTACACCTCGACTAGCGTTTCGAAGTCAACACCATCTAATTACGGAAGAAACGATGACGGTTCTCAGCAGAATGATGACAACCCCGGCCTTCAGAAACGAGGCTTCGGCAACGGCGGGGGTTGGGGAGGATGGCATGGGAGCGATATCCATAGTGGTGGGCATGGGCATAGTGAACATGAGAAAGGCGAAGATTGGAATGGTGGAAACTGGGGTGGGGGAGATGGAGGTGGCAGACACAAGACCGGAGGAGAAAGCAGACATGGAGGTTTTGGAGGCATGGTAAGCAACTTCTCCTTATTCTTAATTCCGGAATCATGCTGTGCTTCAAACACAGAACGGCAGCTGACGATATGTTATAGAACCATAATTATGGTGGCATGGATTTCGGTTGTCAGGTCTCAACAGTGACAGTCACGTCATGTTCTGCCTACACCTCCACGGAAACTGCTACGGTCACGGATAAGGATACAGTAACAATTATGAATCACGATTCATGGAGCTGGGGAAATAGAGCGGGTTAGTAGATGATAGCCTAGTTGATATCATTGCTTTCAAACTCTATTCCAAGTCTCCTATAGAAAGTGTATGCTGATATGTATCCTGTAGTACGTATAATCCTATCAAATTCTGAACTCGTGGCTTTCAATGAACACTCCGCCAATTTTCCACACGACTTCCAGCTGAACCTTTCGGTTGGCCGCCTTCAGACGCTGACAGATTTTCGATAGACTGCCCCGACTTACATATCCTATATTACTAAGTCTGTAACGTAAGTAGTTCTATACTGATCCTTCTTCTAGCCCTCTTTGTGCAAAGACCTTGAGGAAGGTGAGGGTTTCGCGTACACATACCCATCAGCATGAGGCATCTTAACACTAATATCCTTCACAGAAAAAAATATATTTCCACAATAACTGCAAGTCTGGGCTACACCTCTATCATCACCAACCCGGCCGCCACCTACACGAAAACGATAATAGAAACGAGCTTCCTGACAGCATCTCTATCGCCGGCCACAATTACGGAAACAGCCTTAGCCCTCACTCAAACAAAAACAGTAACACAAACGAGGTCTGTGACAGCATCTCAGTACGCAGCTACTGTGACAGTATCTGAATACCAAACTACTGTTACAGCATCTCAATACCCAACGACTGTCACAATATCACAAGATCAAACTACTGTCACAATTTCACAAGATCAAAGTACTGTCACAATATCACAAGATCAAGCTACTGTCACGGTATCTGAATATCAAACTACTGTTACAGCATCTCAAAACCCAAGTACTGTCACAATATCACAAGACCAAACGACTGTGACTGTATCACAAGACCAAACTACTGTGACGGTATCACAAGACCAAACTACTGTGACGGTATCACAAGATCAAGTTACTGTAACGATATCTGAATACCAAACTACTGTCACAGAATCTGAATACCAAACCACTGTCACAGCATCTCAATACCAAACTACTTTCACAGCATCTGCCTCTGTTCAAACAATAACGATAACAGAAAATCAGTCCGTGACAGCCTCTCAATCGCCAAGTACAATCACCAAAACTCAGACGAGAACAAGAACAAAGACGGTCACGAGCTCATATTCAGTCTCAATCCTCGGGTCAACAACTACAGTCACTGCTACTGGGAGTGAAGCGAGTTCGACAATAAGTGCGTTTGTCCCAACGACAAGTACAGTAACGGTGACTGCCTCTGAGAGCACAGCGAGCTCAACGTTCAGCTCAACATTCAGTTCAACGCTCAGTTCAACTATAAGCTCAACGATAAGTTCAACTATAAGTTCAACTATAAGTTCAACTATAAGTTCAACTATAAGTTCAACTATAAGCACGTCGATTCCTACAAGTACGATTACTGTCACAGTCTCTGAGGGTATAGTGAGCTCAACAATAAGTGCGACAGTCCCGACAAGTACAGTTACTGTGACTGCCACTCAGAGCACAACAAGTTTAACGATAAGCACATCAGCCCCCACAAGTACGATTACTGTCACTGCTTCGCAGAGCTCAACAGCAACCATTTCAACTTCCACACGCACAGTTACTGTCACTGCTAAAATTAATCAAACAAGTACTACAGCCCCTACATCTCTGCCATAGCCGGCATGAAAGCTAATCAAGGCTCTCTTCAGCGGATACTGTAACTTCAACGGCAACTAGCGGACCGATAAGCTCATCAGGCACAACTACCACAACAATTACTGTTACTGTCAGTGTATCGGAGGTTTTGACGACGGTTACCGATACATTTACGAGCACGAGCTCGGGAAGTACAGCCACAACCACGGAAACATTTACAAGCACGTACACGAATTCTGGGAGCACTACAACAACTACGGAGACATTCACGAGTACCTTTTCTGGTAGCACTACAACGATCACCGACACGGTTGTGATCGTTAATTCTGGAAGTACTGCAACTGCTACCAGCACCATCACTAGCACGTACACGAATACCGTTAGTACTGCGACAACTACGGAGACGCTTACGAGTACATTTTCTGGAAGCACCACAATATTTACCAGTACGGTCACCAATACGAATTTTGGAAGTACTACAACAACTACAGAGACGTTCACGAGTACCTTCTCTGGAAGTACTACAACAACTACGGAGACGCTCACGAGTACCTTCTCTGGAAGTACCACGACAATCACTAATACGATTACGAACACAAGCTCTGGGAGCACCGCAACAGTAACCAGCACAGTTACAAATACAAATTCCGGAAGCACTACTACAGTAACTGATATTATCATTAATACAAGTTCCGGTAGTGCTACAACCATCACCAACACAGTGACGGACACAATCTCTGGGAGCACTGCAACAGCCACGAATACAGTGACGGACACAATCTCTGGGAGCACTGCAACAGCCACGAATACAGTAACAAATACGGGTTCCGTAAGCACAGGGACAGGTTTCGGCCAGGTGACTAGTACTATAACCAGAAGCACGACAACAATCACTAGCACGATAACCAACACCAACTTCGGAGGTTTAAGCACATTCACTTCTGGCAAGACCGTGACCGTGACGAACGGGGCAACCGTGACAACTATCACGTCGATAAGCACCGGGTCCAAGGGTCGAAGGACCATAACAACGACGAGCACCAAGACCGGGACGGCGGCAACGATAACTGGGAAAACATCAACCACATCAGGGACAAGCTCTCCCGCGAACGGATTCGTGTCAACAATCACGACAACGCGCACCGGCTCCGTCAATAACAACGTAGTAACCGTAACAGTCTTCAACACGGGGTCGGGCAGCGCCAACAAGGCGAGCACCTCTACCACCAAGACTTCCAAGACATCTAAGACGAGTAGTGCCAGCACGACCACCGCCAAGTCGAACACAGGCACCAAGACGAGTACCGGGGCCAAGACTAGTACCGGTACCAAAACCTCCACCAGCAACACCAGCTCGCTGACGACGACGGCGATCGGGATCACGGGGGTGACGACGGTGACGGTGACGACCTCCGGCACGGCGGGCGTCGTGACGGTGACGACGACGAGCACATACGTGTCAACAGCGACGCTGACCGCGGGCGCGGGCGCGACGGCGAGCGGTACGGCGGCTTCAAGCGATGAGGAGGACGAGGCGGGGGCGTCGGCTGCGCAGATCCCCATCAAGACGAGTTTAATGGTGTTGGCGGGATGGGTTGTGCTTTTCGGCCTGGTATAAATCCGACTACCTCTCCTCTCGTCCCTCGACGCCGTCTGTCCGCCTTCAGGTGTTTCTGTTGTGCTGTGCCTGGTGATAGCAATGGCATAACATCGGGGATACACCATTCACAACCATGCTCTCCTCCATTCTTCTTTTGGTTATTTCTCTTCATTTATGTGCAGCGGAGGGGGAAAGAGGTATATCAATGTTTTAATAGCAGAGTATATGATGAAGCTACTGCGAGTTGGATAGATGTGGTAGCAAGTAAATACGAGCAACGATTGGCAGACAGATTGAAGTGATGTAGGTTTTGTGAGCTATAATAGAGATATATACATGGATTGATCGGCTCGAAAAGTATTAAACACATCCATTCCAGACTTCTCGGGCATATACCCAACGCCAATGCATCCAACCTACTCATGTCTTCCCTACACTCGATGCTCTCTCAATTGTGCTCGGACAATGCAGGACGCAATCCCCGTTGTCCAGCCAACCGGGAACATCCCCTTCCCAGCCAACACCCGACCGAACTTCGCTGACCTGCCGTACCGTAAGCTGTAGATATGCGGTACGACATGAAATGACGAACAAACCCCGCGCCGAAAAATGAAAAACGACACATCCCAGCTTAGGTAGCATACCACTTAGATGAGCCCTCACCGGGCTTACCGACAGGGTCAGCAAGCCCCAAGATAAGACATTGAGGAATGCCTGCCTATTCGAGAAAGGGTGATCCGCGGGTCTGTCGGCAAGGGTCTTTCCGGCAATAACACCTCGGCCACGGCAACGACTGACTCGATAACGAATCTTTTGGAGCACGTTTTCTGGGGAAAAGAAGTACTTGCTTCAAATGAGAGAAGAAAAAACACGGCAATTGAATTGAACATACTTTGCCAATTGGTCTTATAGGGGAAGAGCTTCTCGAGGTTAAGCCATGTACCGGAAACGGTGGGGAAAAAAAGAAGAAAAAAAAGAGAGAAAAAGGAAATAAAAAACACGAAGGGACGATCTGATCGTCAACGCAGAGGAGATGCATGGTTCACCCTGCGTAAAGTAGGTACCTAGCTCACAAGCACGCAAGGCCTAGCCGATGTAACTATTGTACCTACCACTTATATAAAGCTGTGCCCACAACCTTCTCAAGCAGGTGTTTTCTAGACCTCAGCCACCTCCACGACGCTTCGTGGACCTCTCGCGGAGCCAATTGGACTCTCAATCCCTTCGGCATCTCTCCTAGCTGTATGAATAGGCAGTGTCACAGAACAGAGCCAACCAGCCGGCCAGCCAGCCCACCACGATGGCCTCGTTCGCGCGCGGGCTCCTAGCGCTCGCAGCCCTGCACAGCGCATCGGCGCAATTCGTGCCGCCGCCAACAGACCTGAAGCGCGTGATGGGGTACGCCGACATCCCGGTGCGGTACAAGGAAGTGCCGACGGGGATCTGCGAGCTGGACCCGCACGTGAAGAGCTACTCGGGGTACGCGGACGTGGGGGAGTCGGAGCACATATTCTTCTGGTTCTTCGAGGCGCGGGGCGTAGACCCGAGCTCGGCTCCGCTCACGGTATGGATCAACGGCGGACCAGGAAGCTCCTCGATGATCGGGCTGTTCGAGGAGCTGGGGCCGTGCCGCGTCGACCCCGAGGGCAAGGTGTACAGCAACCCGTACTCGTGGTCCAACGTCAGCAACATGCTGTTCGTCGACCAGCCGAGCCAGGTGGGCTTCTCGTACTCGACGCCCGTGGACGCGTACGCGACCGAGAACGGCGTCGTCGTCCTGCCTTCGCCGGACTGCCCCGCGTATGCCCCCGAGGGCTCCTGCGGGACCTACGCGTACCCGAATATCTCGCTCACGGCCACCTCGACGCCGGCTGCGGCGCCGAACTTCTGGAAGACGCTGCAGGGCTTCATGGGCGCGTTCCCGCAGTACGCGCGCAACGGCTTCCATTTCGCGACCGAGAGTTACGGGGGCCATTACGGACCCATCTTTAATCAGTATATCGAGGAGATGAACGCGCATCTGCCGCGCCATGCCAAGAGGATCCAGCTAGAGACGGTGTTGATCGGGAACGGATGGTGAGTTGTTTTAAAAGTCATCATCATGGGAGCTCTCGGGGAGGAGAGCAGGCTGTGGATGGAATACTGACCTGTTTTATCCAAGGTACGATCCCATGGTCCAATACCAAGCATGTAAGTCAATATCTGTCCCCCCCCCCCCCCGGTCGACGAGCTTACAGACAGACACCCTTATACCAAGTCCCTACTCCTTCACGCTCCCCCCTAAAAACTCCCGAAGACCCGAAGTATTAATAAACAACAACAACTAACAAGCCACCAGACTACAACTTCACCGTATTCCCCGGAAACACCTACGACTACGCGCCCTTCAACGAGGCGAACGCAAGCATGTTCTACAACAACCTCTACGGGAAAGGCAACTGCCTAGACCGACTACGAGACTGCAAGAACACGGGCGACAACGCCATCGTAAGCGCACCCATCCCCCCTCCTCACATCTCCACATAAGAGTAGCCACCACTAACTCCACACGCAGTGCTCCAGCGCCGACAACTTCTGCGCCAACCTAGTAGAATCCGTGTACGACAACGTGCTGGGGCGGGACGAGTACGACATGCGCGAGCTGGTGCCGGACCCGTTCCCCTACAGCTTCTACACGACATACCTCAACACAGCCAAAGTACAATCCGCGATCGGGGCATACACCAATTTCTCGAGCAACGGGGCGGTGGGGGAAGCCTTCAGCAGCACCGGGGACGACGGGCGGGAGATCGGCGTCATCCCGGCGCTGCGGTACCTCGTGCGGCGGGGGATAACCGTGGCCCTGTACGCCGGCGACGCCGACTACAACTGCAACTGGCTGGGGAGCGAGGTCATCGCCGACACGGTCGGGACTTCGCAGGCCGGGTACGGCGCCGCGGGCTACCGCGACGTCGCCACCAGCGACGGCGTCGTCCACGGCCAGGTGAGGCAGGCCGGCAAGTTCTCCTTCACGCGCTTCTACGAGTCCGGCCACGAGGTGCCCTTCTACCAGCCGTTGGCCTCTCTCGAGTTCTTCGCGCGCGCCATCCAAGGCAAGGATATCGAGACGGGCACCCGTGTTGTCGGCAAGTCGTATCGTACCCAGGGGCCGCGGAAAAGTACGTACCGCGAGGGGAATGGGACCGTCCAGTTCGACGTCACTCCTGCGAACCTGACGTATGATGTTCTCACGAATAAGCCTGGTGCGCCCTGGCCGCAGCAGGTTTTGGCCAAGAGGAGTTTCCGTGACGCGAGGGGGGCGGGGGCGAGGCCGAGGTCGCGGGCGCGGTTTGGGAGGTAGGGGGTGGTGTGTTGAAAATTCATGCTCGTGATGATAGGGCTAGCTCCGTGATGAACTAGACGTGCGGATTCGGCGTGACGCGCTATGGAGAGTGCCATGAGGAATGACGAATGAACATAGTTAAGGAAAAATGAAATAGCTTGAATAGCAGTAATGAATAGACACTACCTCTTAATATACCTAAGTACATAATGGGTTTACGATGTCATTCTTACGCAGCTACTTAACCTTAGTCACTTGTCATGGGTATATTTAAACTTAATCTGAAGAGGCTAGGGTAAATATGTCTTTCGACTATTCTCCATTTCGGTTTAAGTACCTACCCGCATCAAGTTCGTTGACTATTTGCTCAAGCTGGTTCACTACCTAATTGGGTAGGTGCCATATTCTCTTCCGCGGCTGCTCCATATGAAGTATACATGAAGTCCCACCCTATAAACCTAGGCTGACATAAATCTCATGAGCTCGTAACCACGTTTCAATTTAGTTACCAAGATTGAATAATCCTTTCCAACTCATCAGGGTCTTTGACCGCCGACGTCAGGTTAACCGAGCCGTCCTTCGTGATGAGAATGTTGTCCTCGATTCTGGATGAAAAATAGAATTAATCTCACAACTCTTTTCCCGCATCACAAGAGACAGGGGCAATGACTCACCTCACACCACCAACATCCCAATAATTGTTAAGGACATTCTCGTCAATATACTTGGAATGTTTAGGATCCTTGAGGAACGGGCGGATAATGAATTCGCAGAAGTAGATCTGTACTCCGGTTAGCAACGATTAGTTCCGATAACATTACAATATTGCAAGGCTGCTTACACCAGGCTCCACGGTGATAACGCTACCCGCCGGCAGGTTCCTCCTAACTCGCAAGTATCTAAACATTGGGTCGGGATCTGAATAGTTAGGGTGGCCGCCAGTGTCGTGTGTGTCCATGCCTAGATAATGACCCAGCCCATGCGGTAAGAATGCTGTGCTGGTCCGGGCTTCGAGGATCTCTTTGCGGTCTCCTTTCAAGATACCAAGAGATAGGAGGCCGTCGATGGCGATCACATGTGCTCGTACATGGACGTCATCCCACCAGACACCCTCTTTGAGCATGGCAATGCAGTCGTTCTGCATCTGTAGGACGATTTCGTATATGGCCCGCGACTGCTCGGTGAAGCGGCCTGATATAGGAAATGTTCTCGTCTATTCATTGTATTAGTATCTGCCAACGTATGTGCATGTCCAGCCTTGAATCATGGTCTCTTAAAGTGGGTCTTACAATATCGGAAGCATATGTCTGCCACTCGCAGCCAGCATCGAGCAGCAACAAGTCTTTTCCGTCCAGTTCCTTATCATTGTGGACATAATGAAGCGTCGCAGCCGATCTACCACTGGCCACAATACTGGGATAAGCCTGCTTCTTTGCGCCCTGGCGCATGCAATTCCCAATAAACAAGCCCTCGAGCTCGTGCTCGTTGTAAGAATTGCGCAGGTTCTCGAGGACAGCCCTGTGCGCAGCGCTGCTGATGTCATTCGCCTTCTTGATGAGAGCGATCTCGTAGTCATCTTTCACAACACGGCATTCATCGATGGCCTCGGCGAGAACGGCGAAGTCCTTGTTCCCAAACTCGAGGAAGGTGACGCCCACAGAGACACGGTCGGCGATGGCGAAGACGGTAGCCTCGCTGTTGGCGCCGCCCAATCGCGCCAGGATGGGGTTCAGCTCGGTGGTAGGCAGAACTACGTCGACGTCGTACTTAGCGAGCGCCTCTTCAGCCGATAGGGGCAGGCCGGTCCAGATGACGTTCTCGGGGTCGACGGGGGGGATGAAGAGGGTGGATTGCGCCGTCTCGATGTCGTAGATGAAGGCGCAGTCGGCCCTGTCGGCGCCCGTCAGGTACATGAACGGTCTCCGCTGCCTATGTGCGCGTTAGCACCGGTCGCCCACGAAAGAGGAACAAGACACAAAGACAAAGACACAACGCACCTGAAGTGGACCGGCTCATCGCAGTCTTCGAGGAGTTGGTCGGTGCGCCCCTCGAGAAACAGGACACCGGTGGCGTCGGGAATCTTGGATCGGATGTATTCGACCACGCGCTTCGCATGCGCCTTGGCGGGATACTTGCCCTTCAGGACCGTCTCAACGTCGATGTCGGCCATGGTTGCTGCAGGCTCTCTTTGCGCAGGTGTCGCGGTGGTGGTGGTGATTCGGCGCGGGGTAGAAGTGAACGGCGAAGGCGAAGGCGAAGGCGGGGTAGCGGGGACTGCTGCTGGTGCCAAAGCGAGGGAGCTGGCTACTATACGTCGTACAGTGACGTATCGCGGCAAGGTCCAACCTTGGACGTGGACGTGGTATGATCGTCTCGCCAGTCGGGAAACGCTTGGACAGAGCCTAAAGCTGCTGCGGTTGATGGTACCAGCGAGAGGCATCTCCTTATCCGCCTATAGCCAGCCTATAAGCGAGGGGGTAACACACATATGCGGCGCTAATGCTGGAGTCGACGGTTTGACGCGGTTGAACATGTCCCGAGGCTAATGATGGACCCGGTTCACGTCAAGTGCACTAATGTAGGCAATCTGATAGCGTTTAAATTAGGCACATGGCTACCTGCCGTCTGCTTATGTGGGGTGACTTTTGAAGATGCAGCAATCTTGCCAAACTTTAGTCACACCAATATCTACAAATAAGTACCTATCTGATTGAATATTGCAATACAATTAACCTCGTAAATCGAAGACCGCCACACCTTGATAGAGGTCGGTTGGATGCGATAGTAGATAGAAGTTTGTCTGGTTATTAATCTTGCATTCTTGCGTAGGTGGGTAGTATAGTACCATAATTAAAACTGTACAACAAGAAACGTAGATATTTCATCATGATTACAAACCCATCATTACCTACTTAACAAGCTAAATAGGTCTCCCAGTTCCATCAAGTAGCCTCCAATTCATTTTTATCGAAAGTGCAATGCAATCGACATGCGGCAATTTCAGATTAGTGGGGGGTATCATATAACATAACGCAGTGCAACGAATATCACCACCAGAGCCGTACGCTCTTCCTGCTATATACTATGCAAAACTTTCCTCTTTCCGGGGGGGCACTTATGAGACAATTCCCCCTGGTGGTTCCCATCACCAATGTCGTATCCATCTCCTCAACCAACTACGGGGCGTCAGGTCAAGAATGGCCCTCCTCCAAAATAGAGAAGGTGGCAGCATATCGTCTCGGCCCTCTTCCGAAATAGAACGGTTCATCTCTGTTCCGAGAAAATATGACTTCATCAACCAAACCATGGCTTGTACTCGTCTACACCAAGGTTGGGTGTAGAGCAGTCGAGGCTACTCACGCGTAGCCCTTACTCATTATTCTTAATGCCCTCAAGTCACAGAGTCCAAGTTCTTCTTGCGCCGGACATCGAGTTTCAAGTGAGGCAACGTCCCAGCAACACCTATTCCAGGCCTAGGACTCTCGAGGCTTGTACTCTGCTTCAACATGTCCCAGTGTTTCCGCAGCGTCTCCTCGTCCACCACCAGCTCGAATCCAACCAGGAAGCAGAAACTGATTTCCAGCCTAGCCAGCTCGATCTCGCTCACGCCACCAACCCTGGCAATCTTGGCATGCGGGTAACTGAGATCCTCCAGCGCCTTCATAGCCACCCTCAGGCCCGCGAGCAGCAGACGATGGCAGTTCCTCCTCGTCACAGGAATGGCGCGTTCCTCGACGGCGAGCCGGAATATATAGAACGAGGTCGCTAGGTAGACGGCTGTGGACATGGGGCAGAACTGGTGGATGCGCAGGAGATAGTCTTGGATGCTGATGGGCGGGGGCGCTTTGCTGAAGAACTTGCGCGTGATAGCGCTGTGCTGTAGATTCAGGGGCTGCGAGTTCTCGCCGATGACGATGTACGGCTGGGGCGTGGCGGGTGGAGGAGGGGTGGGTGGGTGTCGGAGGCGCACGCCGTCGACGGGCTGGTACTGGTTCGTTTCAAATAAGCCCTGAAGGTGACCGTGTGCCTTGGGCCGGGGTTGGTTATTGAGCGGTTGTTGGTGTTGCTGTTGTTGTCGAAGACGGGCCAGGTTCCTCTCGGAATGCGACCGCACAATAGCAGCCTTTTCCCGTTGCATACCGGTCATGTTGGGCACGGGCGGGCTGGTGGGAGGGGGTGTCGGAGGGATGTCGCCTGTGACGCATACCAGCGACTCGATCCCGGCGCAGAGCAGTTTCAGAGCGGCGGTGGGTGGTAGTTTGAAGAGATCAGCCGAGGGCGAGTTGGTCGGGACGGCATGGAGTGGTGGAGGCGTTCGCGCTTGGGAGATCAGATTCGGGTCAGTCGAGGGGACAGGTCGCGGTGGCGGTAGCGCTGGCACGTTGTCTGAACACAACTCCTTAGTGTCGACGACATCCTGCTCGTTCCCATCGCCCTTCTTAGGCGTCATCTCGTTTCTCGTCTGCTTTGCTACCTCTCTCTGCTGAGAGCCCCGATAGACCAAAAAGGTCACAAATCACTACCGATTAGGAGAAGATTGCGCCCCACAGTGTGGGCTTTAGATGTGATCTCCTTTGGCGATCTCGTGTGGTCTCTCTCGGCGCACTTTAACTCGACTTCCTTCGCCTGGGACTCGGTGGGGAGCGGAGGAGTCACTTGGCCTGGTGCCAGGTTCTGCCTGTATGATATGATTCCGTTGTTCCTGGATTCGGCCCTTTATCACAACACATCATCTCTTGGTCATGCAAGACAGGCGATCGGCGACGGGCGGTGCAGACTCTAGCACAGCAGACGCGAGGCCAGAAGTCCTGTCATGGTCATGATGGTGTTCGCAGAGGCCGGTCAACCAGCAGACGACGACCGAGGACAATCGGGTACAATCGGGAGAGTCGGAGGGACGAATGGAAGCCGAAGCCCTCGTATAAGCGGATGTAGTGGAATGAATGTCAGTGCAGACCACTATCGGAGACTAGGCGGACAATGGGAGGGCGACAACAATGAATGGTTTGGTGTATCATCCTCAAAGAACAAACAAAGACGGCAGAATTGTTGGGGGAGATGGAGAACAAACGGTGGTATTGCAGTTGTCAGTGTTGGGGAATTCCCTTCTCTTGGCCAAATCAATCACGTCTATAGATAGTAATAGACATTGGTGGTTGTGAAGACTCAACCCCGCCAGCAGTATCGATCGAACAAAAAAAGAAAATAGGCTGGCCGAGGCCCCCAAATCCGTCGTCCCACCGCGGAGCCAACAGCGACAACCGGGCATTTCAAGTGGGTAAGACAGGGGTTTTTTTACAGCATATGCCAGGGGCTGGAGTGGCCACCCGCGGGGTTAAACAACGCCTCAAGGGTCCTGCAGCTTGCAATACAGCGCTGCAATACGTTACAACCAGCCGCCAGATGTACACCCACTGTACCTAGTACTTGCGCTTCCGTTGGCCGGCAACAGCCCCCGCAAGAGTACCTCTACATCGATTTTCCGCCCTCGTGACCACATGTAATGCAAGTCAAACTTGCATGCCAACCCAGCGCCTCAATTTCACGTCTGCTGTCAAGGTCAGATGTTTATTAATTCATGATCAATCCCGCGTGCCAAGTAATGAAAATCCAACCACACGTTGCCGTTGTCCGTAGTATTGCAGTTGTCTGTATAGGACTCTGTGCAAACCACCACAAGCCACAATTAAACAACCAACCCTCTGGTTCTCTTTCCAAATACCTAACAGTTTCTCCAATTTTATCTTGGGGAATCGAAAGATCTGACAGGTTCTTTACTAAATCCAGCTGCGTCCCCCATATTGCTGTACTACTCTCGGTAGGAGCAGATGTCCCGCCCCATTGGGTCGATCCGCAACTTGGCCACCTTGGTCCGTATCTCTCGCCGCAAATATGCAGAGTCGAGGGGCACCTTCTTCTCCAAAGCGTCCCATGTAACATAGAATCCCCGGTATAGAAAAGGAATGAGGAGAAACGGCCAATTGATTTGCGACATTTACGCACCCATGTCTTGCGCAGATCGCCGGACTCCAGCACAACCCCATTTAGCTACGCCAACATCAACCGGATTGATACTTCATAGAGAATAGCAGTCTTATCAGATGCCAGCGATACGGTAGCCTAGACCATCGGGGCGCCACCTTGCCTAGATGATCGGCAAGCTTGTCGTCGATATTCTCATGGTTTCGCTCTAGTGTGCTGGATAGCCTGTACGGTAGGCCAAGTCTAACAAGAAACGTTTATACAATTCCTGTACAATCTCTCGCCACGGCAGAGCGGAGTCAGTCTAGACCTTGAATCCGCATCGAGCCCCGAATCCTGCCCGAGCCCTCCCCGGGTAAACAAGGCAACAGAGATTCGAAGATTGATTTGGAATCTGGCTATCTCGACACACATATCGAAACATCTACGCGAAAGTTTACGCCATAGAACATTTGCGAAGCTGACTACATGCATGAAGGTGAACAGCAGAGAAATTCATCTACCTATCACCATCGCATAGAGCCTCGAGACGATGTTCATAAGGTCGTGGCGCTAATAGGATAGCCGATTAAGAGTTTAGATTGACCTTACAGTCTGCAAAACCCAGAGTCAGTACTTTTTTTATGAGCGGGTCAAGAAATAAACTGGATATATGGAGGCTCTTCAGCAGCTGCCGGAGACCTTGATTCCATGCATGACGACGGTAGTTAAGAGGGAAGTATAATTCCATATTCAACTCACCTATGACCGCAGACTGCCCACCTTCAACGGCTTCGATGGCCTTCTTAAGCGTCTCTTCCAAGAGGTCGGCTTTCTCAACTCGCGCAGCGAAGAGGTCTCCTCCGGCCGCTGCCTTCGCGATGCCCGAGTAATCAGGAACAGGGTCAAACGATATATTGATCTCCTCATTGGTTGCTTTAGAACCCAGACCTTGGGGGTGGACAAGTAACATGGACTTTCGCGGGGCATTCCAGCCTGAGTCATCGGGTTAGTCGGTGTGCAATCAACTAGAGTAGGCAAACTCACCCTTGTTGTTGAGTACGATGGTGAGCACCGGGATCTTATACCGCTTGGATATCCAGTATACGCTACCTGGTACCGAGAACAAAAACGTGCCATCACCCACAACCTGTACCACAAACTTGCCCTTGCCGCCATGCTCGACGATTGAGGCCAGCTTAATACCAAGTGCGCCGCCACCTGACCAGCCCAGTCCACCACCACCACAGTTGATCCACGATCCCGGGAGCTCCGGCCGCACCGCGTCATGAACGAAATGTGTATTTGTGACAGCCTCTATGGCCCAGATTGTGTCCTCGGGAACCAGTGCCCGCAGAGTCTTGCACAAGTGTCCTGTCCCGAAGGTGCCGTCTTCGGCTGGGACAGCCGTTGCTGAGATGGTCGCCAAGCGTTTTTGATAAGAGGATTGTAGTGCATCCCATTTCCTGTTCCCGATTTCTGCATCAGCCTTACTTGCGAGGTCCTTAGCAGCCTCTATGATCTGTTCCACAGAGATGAGCCCGTCGGCTCGGTATCGGTGTTGGGCAGACACGTAGGCCACCGGCATCATGTTCTTGAGTGGATCGACATCGATATGAAAAATCTTGGTGCCGTCCTTGGGCTTACATTGAGTTGGAATCCAGGGCACATCACAGTTCAAGATGAGGATGACATCCGCCTCCCCGATCGAGCCATCGGAGCTGTACCGAAGCCCGACCCAGCCGGGGTGTGAGGCCGGGAAGCACATATCACTACCACCTGTATCCAGAACTCGTAGCCCCTTAACAATGTTTGCCAAGTCCACGAGCGCGCCGGGCACCTTATGATTACGGCCAGAGTAACCCGTGACGATCAGCGGCTTTTCGGCGCCGAGGAGAGCTTCCGCGATCGATTTTGACGCTTTGGGCGGTAGTCCACCTAGCTCAACCGGATCCCAAAGACTCTGGTCGAGCGGATATGGTGTGATGTCCTGCTCCATGACTTCTCTCGCCCCAACCAGGTAGACTGGGCCCTGGGGATCGCTCCTGGCAAACTGAAGTGCACGGTTGACCATCTGTTTAATATTCGCGCCCGTCTTGATCTCCGCCGTATAGCGGCAATATTGGCCTACGATCTGCTTTTGGTCAGGGACATCTTGTATCCAATGGATATACTCGGTCCGTGATCCGCGCATTTCTCCCTCTATTGTAAAAGGACTCAGTCCAGCAAATAGAAGGATCGGCGCACGACCAGCGCTCGCGTTGTGTACTGCTGCACCCAAACCCTGTGTCCCCACGTCGACGTGAACAATGACACATTGGGGTTTACCAGTCAATCGTGCGTAGCCATCAGCCATAGACATAGCGACCATCTAGCAGAGTTGGTCAGGAACAATATGGTGGCCATCTCTGGTGTCTGTTGTAGCATCCATCTTGCTCACGTACCTCATTTGGACATGTAATGACTCGAGGGAAGTTATCCTTGTTTTCCTGCTGGCCCTTGACGATGGCTTCAATAATACTGGGGTGGTCAGACCCCAGATTGACAAAGCAGTGTGTGACACCTGCTTGCCATAGTGCCTCAAAGAAAGCAAATGACGCTGTATACATGATGGATTTCGAAGTGCAGAGAACTCGTGTAAATGCTCGTTAGTAGCGTTATCTTGAGACAAGATCAATAAAATGTCAATGTTCCAAGTTTCGTCCTATGATTCGCGTAGACCAGCCAGCAAACAATTCTAGCATTGAACACCTTTTCCGGTGACGGAGCAGGAGGAAGCGGAGAGGCGGAGATACGGTTAAGGTGCAGTAATCATTGTTGCATGTAGTTACACCCATTACCGACGTGTAGGTAGACATACCAATGCCATGAGTCTACAACGCGGACCCCCTCTTTGCGTGCCATCGTCATCCATCTCCACACCTGGTTGGTCATTCTGGTATCAGATGGTGAGGTAGACGGGTTCCCGCCTACAACGTAAGAGGGGCTCCTGGTGGGATGCAGGCTGAAGAACCATTAGGGGATGGAGAAACGACGGCTACGTTCGGTAGATGACCCCGAGATGCCCCGCGATTGATCCGATACCGAAGCTCTTGCCGTTGTTTTTGGAGATGCATCTGCGGGGTTGGACAGTTTAGGTAGGCCCCGTGAGCTTAGACATAATGTGGGAAGGCAAGTGAAATACGTTGGTCACGTGACAATTTTGATTTGTTTCTTGAGCGTTTGTTGTTTGATCGAAGGCTCAGGCACCCTCGTACCTTCGGTACTGTGTCTACGCACAACGGGCAGCTGAAGCCCCATATATTTCTACTGGTCGCCCCACATTTGCCCAGCGTCTGCAATACCTACTGTACAGTACTTATCGCTTCAGTTGGCGTGCATTGATACAGCATCAATGTTCTTGGAGAAATGAACTACTACTAGGAGTTAAGGTACGCTACCTACAAAAGTTATTAAGCCGTTACGATTTGCACATACAATTAGTTGATTATATAACATAACATGGTGTACGGTAGTTGATGCCAGGGTATAAGTACGGAGTATACCCAATAAGTATAATCGCCGCGAGAAGGTACTAGTCACGGCTATTTACTGTAAGTACCTAGGTATGCATATGTTCGTGTCAGCAGTGCCGCCGGCAAGGTGGTCTTCGGACCCTATCAACAAACTCGGCCCAAGATACATATTTCGGATAAGAGCTGCTTATAGTAAAGCTTTGAGAGAATGAACTCTTGACAGCCGGTATTGGAACATTGCCCCTTCGAGGCAACTCGGAAATTGCCGTTGCTTGGGCAGCTATTGTACTAGAGATTGCCTTTAAGGCAATTATTGTCTAACGTTGGACACCATTTTCGGTGCACGAGCTCATCGTCGCCTGTATAAAAAAGCACTCTTGCTTGTGCCACGGCAACGGATTCGCGGATTCGCACCACCGTTACCACACCACACGTGGGGGCCTCTTAGATTGCTTAAATCGTGACAATTCGTTGTTCTGCTCATGTGTGCGTCCCTCTTATTCTGCGGCGTTACATAAAAAAAAAACCGCGTGTTCTCTTCGGCTTCACGGTCAAGTCATAAGATAACACGCGCCTTCGAATACTTCTTCCATCCCGCATGATCATCTACACACCGAAATCACCGGGAAGCAAAAAGTTGTCATGCCATATATTCTTAGGCATATAGATGCCGTAGTATGGGAGCTGAGGATCGACTATGCATTGCACGAATGACCATCTTAGAAGCCACTTGCAGAAAATTAACCAAACTTCCAAGAGGCTGAATGACCATTTTATTGGCTTAGCCTAGAGCCACGATGCTACACCCCAGAAATTCTATGCGACCCAAGAAACATCTTGGCGTGCATTAGTGGCCTGAGCATCGTCCTGGCAAATTCCGCTTGCCCCTTACAAAGCCTTAGGTTAGAAATTTGATGTGATTAGTTGACCAGAATCCCAACCAGCAGTGCCACTAAGTTAGGTGTCTATGTAGTGCGTACTACTGTATAAAGATAATAGGACAACAACTGTAGAGCCAGAAAACACTAAGTTTTTCTATTTTCTAAGGGTATCACAATTAACACAGCACTATGTGGAGTGGATGGAGGTTCACAACTATGGTAGGCGCCTTATTAGGTAACCAAACACAGAACCCGCGTGCCAATAACGCTACTTACTCCAACAACAGAATACATATACTAAACTAGGTAGCTTGGTACCGGACGGGGTGCACAGTATTTTGGTTGCAGACCTTAGGATCGGCCGGGGGGGGGTTGTCTGCAGATCCGGGTGTGACCATGTTGTGGACGCTTATTGGACATGTCGTACTCGTATATGGACGACATAGGGCAACGAATGAATGAATGAATCACACCCTATACCTGAGAATCGCGTAGGGGGGCTCTTCGAGTCCTACTCACTTAAATATATTTTCTATTCCTACACACGAGGAAACAGTCTGTACCTACATACCGTAGATACTGTCGTCGATACATACACATGTACCTCCGTGTGGCCCCAAAAATCCATCACCTGCACCTAAGTTACCTCAGTACTCGGGTACTTCTATAAAAGAGCTGGAAGGTGCCTTACGCAAGGTTCGTCGCTCTGTCTTTCTACAGCCATAACATACATACGTGTAGTACTTGCCTGCCGTCCGGTTCTGTGTAACGAATGCATCACTCATGATCATAAGCGACTGAGCTCTTACCACATTATTCTCCCTACCATCAACATCCTACAAGGACAAAAAAGCCCCGTCAACGTTTCCGCCACGTCAAAGAAGCACCAATATCCGGTTGCTATTATTGAGCATCAATATGGGGCAGTCCCCGAGCAGCCCCTTGGCGGCCTGTCTAAATACCGTGTGCAACGGCCGCAGCGACTGCATTGCCTATCCTGATAACCCCGTGTACCAAATCTCCTGGGTCAACCGCTATAATCTCGATCTTCCTGTCACGCCCATAGCGGTAGCCCGCCCAGAAACCGCCGAGGATGTATCTGGCTTCGTCAAATGCGCCGCAGCCAATAATGTCAAGGTTCAGGCAAAATCAGGCGGACATTCTTACGCGTAAGGCTCACTCTCCTGGTCAAGATCCTTACGGCAGCTGCTGACTCATCCCAGGAACTACGGTACGAGACCGTTGTCTTTTAATGCATGATTAGCATGTAGTCTAATCTATAGTACAGGGTTGGGTGGTGAAGACGGAGCTCTGGCAGTCGACCTGTTGAAGATGCAAGATTTCTCTATCGATACTAAGACGTGGCAGGCAACAATAGGCGGCGGTACCAGACTTTCCGACGTTACCAAGAAGCTACACGACAATGGGAAAAGGGCCATATCTCATGGAACCTGCCCTGGTGTCGGTATCGGTGGGCATGCCACCATTGTGAGTGTGTTTTATCCCATTTGAGCATATCAACACTGACCCGGGGGGCTGGTAGGGAGGACTTGGTCCATCATCCCGCATGTGGGGATCATGTCTGGATCATGTTCTGGCCGTTGAAGTTGTTACCGCGGATGGGTCTATCAAGCGTGCCAGCCAAACTGAGAACCAAGACCTTTTCTTCGTAAGCCAATCCAGGAGGTCCTAAGGTGTCCGATTTGGGGCTAATTTTAGATAGGCATTGAAAGGAGCCGGTGCAGGATTTGGTATTGTCACAAAATTTGTCATGAAGACACATCCTGAACCTGGCAGTGTAGTTCAGTATTCTTACTCGCTCTCGTTCGGGAAACATGCCGATATGGCACCCATTTTCAAGCAATGGCAGGATCTTGTCTCTGACCCAATGCTTGATCGAAGATTTGGTACTGAATTTGTCGCTCATGAGCTCGGAGCCGTCATCACTGCTACTTTTTATGGCACGGAAGCCGAGTGGAAAGCGTCCGGCATCCCAAATAGAATACCTAAAGGCAACATTTTCGTCGATGATTGGCTTGGTGCTATCGCCGCTCAAGCTGAAGATGCCGCGCTTTACCTATCGGAAATACACACTGCCTTTACAGTCCGGAGTCTAGCATTTACAGCTGACGAAACTCTCTCAGAGAACACGATAACAAAAGTGATGAAATATCTCGACGATACAAGCCGTGGCACGCTTTTGTGGTTCTTGATCTTCGATGCTACTGGAGGCGCAATCAGCGATATCCCTACAAATGCCACCGCCTATTCGCATCGAGATAAAATCATGTTTTGCCAGGGCTATGGCATAGGTATCCCAGCTCTCACCCAGCAGACCAAGGACTTTATGAATGGTCTTATCAACACAATACAAGACTCAGCGTCACAGAAGCTTACCACGTATCCCGGCTACGTCGACCCATCCTTGGTAGACCCCCAACAATCGTATTGGGGTCCGAATCTTGAGTCGCTAGAGTCCATCAAGACTGCATATGATCCCAACGATTTGTTCCATAACCCACAGAGTGTGAGGCCAGGCAATAACAAGGTGCTCCGAGCCCAGCTGAATCGGAACTCTTGACGCCCTTTATTATATCTAATAGCAGTAATTAAAGACCGATTTGCTAGTCATTCTAACATACGAGTTTGCCCTAAGAGTCATTAGCTAGTTTGTTGTGTCCTACTCATCTTATCATGCTACCTCGATTCTTAAAGTCAACAGGTAGGCCCGGCCCCATCTGTTAAAGCCGATATGGGTTTCCGGAAATATGTCTTTGGTACCCCGCAAGGAAGTTACCTGCGTCAGTGCTGTCGGCATAGTTAGATCTCGTATTGACAACCCCCTATTCTTCCTCCAATAGGAGGAAGTACCACTTTTCAGCGTCCGAGCCTATATTCTGTATACATATACATGATACATCATTAAAGTTCAC
The DNA here is from genome assembly GCA_022495065.1 of Xylaria telfairii. Lineage (NCBI taxonomy): Eukaryota > Fungi > Ascomycota > Sordariomycetes > Xylariales > Xylariaceae > Xylaria > Xylaria telfairii. Next base: position 166,373 of record MU383866.1, read on the forward strand.
AGTCTGCCGGCAGTGAACTGTTCCCAGAGTGTAAGAGAACTATTGCAAATACTTGACTAACACCAAGTCTAGAACGTATCATGATGAAGCTTTCGTTACTAATAGCGGCGCTGCTATCAAATTTTGCAGATGCGTTATCAGAGCGCTTGGATCACTCAAAAGCTCCAACAGTCAAGACAGTCAACGGGACATACGAAGGGCTCTATTTGCCAGACTGGAACCAAGATGCTTTCCTGGGTATACCCTATGCGCAGCCACCAGTGGGACAACTCCGGTATCGACGACCACTATCCGTGAATGAATCCTTCAGTGGGATCAGAAACGCAACCCAGTACGGGTACAGCTGCATGCAGTATAGTCAATCTTTTACGTTATCAGAGGATTGCCTTACCATTAACGTGGTGCGTCCAGCTGGGAAGTTACAAGGGCTACTGCCCGTTCTGGTCTGGGTCTATGGCGGCGGGCTATACGCAGGTAGCACTGCCGACGCGCAGTACAACCTGTCAGGCATTGTGGTGTGTACCTATAAGCAGGTTCCGAGTCAAATCTCGTCGCCTCCCTTCTCCTACGATTTGGGGGGTTCTAGAACATGGGACTTGAAAGATTTAGACTAACGCGCTTCTGTATGCACGCAGCAAGTTAGTCAGGAGATGAAGCAGCCCATAATTGCCGTTAGCATGAACTATCGTCTGGGCCAATGGGGGTTCTTCCAGACGGCGCAGTTGCTCGCCGAAGGATCCAGCAACGCAGGTCTCCTAGACCAGCGGTTGGCGTTCCATTGGATCCAGGAGAACATTGCGGCCTTTGGCGGCGACCCAGGCAAGGTCGTTCTGTGGGGGGAGAGCGCGGGCGCCCAAAGTATCGCCTATCACTTGTTTGCGTATGATGGCCGGGACGATAACCTCTTCCGCGGTGCAATTCTTGAGAGTGGCGGGCCGACTGGTGCGCAAGTCGAGAGCCTCACATGGGTAAGGACCTCTCAAGTCTATTTTCTTCTTGGCCTGGTGGTTTGCAAAATTTCAAACCTTCCCCTCTGGCCCAAAATCGTATCTAGAAGCTTGCGGTGCCTTGACAAGTCACAACAACTGATCTATAGAGTACTCTAGTACGCGACCGCCGTAGAGAATTTGACCCGGACTGTAGGTTGCTGGGGTGCTGCCAACCAGCTTGCCTGCCTGCGCGAGGTTGACGAAGAGACTCTTTTCGCTGCGCATCCGAGTGTAGTCTGGAATCCTCTTTTAGACGGCGATTTCCGTAAGCCATTCTCGGAACTGTTCTTTTTTGTGGTTACTTTAGCAAATTTCAGAGCACAATATTTCTCTTGCGGGGTTACGTTAGTGCCTAGGAGTCTCTGAAATCCCGTCAAACCGATCTCTAAATGGTCATAACTAACTCTGAGTACTGCAGTGACTGGGTATCCAAGCCAGCTGATGCAACAAGGGAAATTCGTTAAGGTACCAATCATCATTGGTGCCAATACCGACGAGGGGTTTGCAATATCCGGTACTCTAAACACAGAAGAGGATATCTTCAACTCTATATTCACTTGGCGCAGTTATGCGCTTACTCCTCCGACCGTCCGGAGGCTTCTTGAACTTTACCCTGATGATCCTTGCCACGAGCCTCCGTACGCCATCACTAACTGTACTAGACAGCCGACACGCGGGCTGATGTGGAGACGTGCTGCAGCAATCGGCGCAGACTTGGTTATGATATCTGGGCGTCGCCGGATGGCTGAGCTCTACACTACAGCTGGTATGCCAGTATACAGCTATCGGTTTGACCAAAGGCCGTGGAATAGTAATGAGTGGGATGGTGTTAAACACTTCGTCAACGTAGCTTATAGCTTCCAGAACATATCTGGTCTATTAGGGCCCAGCCCGACGTTTGATAGCCACGCAAGGCTAGCCAGGGCTATTGGACAGGCCTACGTTGGTTTTTGCAACGATCTAACCCCTAACAAAGATTCTACAACAGACGGGGCTGCAATGGGCATGCTTCCGCATTGGCCGGCGTACGATCTCGCCGGGCCGGTAAACATGGTGTTGAACTCGTCAGGAAACCATATTGAGGCAGATACATGGAGAAAAGAAGGGATCGCGTTTATGATGACGCCTGAAGTAGCGAAGGAGTTGCTCTCCTGAAAGTCGGTGGTAGTTTTTTTACTGGAAAAAAATACAAGTACGGGTTTTACCCATACCTCCCGACAACTCTTTTTTCGAGGCCTTTCCGGTAGTTCATTATTAAGAAAGAGTTCTGGGCAGTGAAAATGTGTAGAGGAGAAAAAACGAAGCGGGAAAAATGAGGGGTTCAATTCGGTTGCAGGGGTATCACGCAGGTGAACACTGGGGCTGGCCTTGAACTAATTACAGGTTGGTGCATATGTATAGGTCTCTACTAAGTTCATGGACATCTGAAGTTCAACGGGCCAGACCAAAAATACGTACTATTATATATGTAAACCATCTGACTCTTCTTTTATTCTATTTCCACCAGACCATCTCATCAAAGTCATATCGGTTACTATGCCTTGTATGGCTGCTAACGAATCACTGTTCAGATCATATGTGCAATGTATCAACCTAGATCGCTGGAAGGACCTCCCTGACATCTTGGAGTTCCCCTTACACTTTAATTGCAGTATATTGCAAACACCGCAGGACTTTGAGAAGGCGGGTACGGTCAAGGGACGAATAAAGCTGAGCACTGACGCCTTCACCGTCGACAACGATAATGGACGGCTGGGCGCCACTTCGACAGTCGAGCTAAGACCAAAACAAAATGAGGAGAAGACAGTTCACTTCATGAAGCAGACGTTGATATGGATCAGGAACAAGAAGATATGGAAGATCGTTACGACGGGTACGCCTGAGCAGGAGGTGGAACGCCAGCTTTCCTCTCCCGGTTACGTATTCCAACAGGACCTCGTCAGCAAATACAGCAACGGGCAGTATAAGACCGGCAGGCCACATCTTCCAGCACAAGTATTAGAACAGATATATCGTCGATACATAGACTGCATCAATGAGCGAACGATGGAGACCAAGCTGGCAGAATATTGCCACCCGCAGGTAATACATAACGCGAAGCGGCTTTCGGTAGACGAATACCGCCTCTTCATTCAAGACACAATCACCGCCATACCAGACATATCATTCAGAGTTGATGCGATAGTTGTTGATCACTCGACTCAACGAGTAGCAGTGCGGCTTACGATCACCGGGACGCCGACAGGCAAGTTGTTAGACGTGGAGCCGACCGGCCGAAAGGGTGAGTTTAGCTTCTTACTGTATACCCGGTGTTCAAAGCAGGGTAAATGTGCTTATGAACCTTATTAATCAGTTCGGATCTACGAATACGTGACCTACTTTTTCGAAGGGGGCAAGATTGATAGGGTGTGGAGGTAAGGATAACCTCTTCCTGGCCCTGGCATCACATCATGGGATGCATGAACATTGCCCCGGGGTTGCTGAATCGGTCCTGTTGTGATTTCAGGTCGTTGTAAATGAAAGAGCGGCACGCTAATTGGTTCTTAGCATCGTCGATTGGGACTCCTATCGCCAACAATTGACGCGCGAGCATAAGACTAATAGGAGCACCAAAATCTCGACATGATATACGATTCGGCTTACATGAAGTTTTAAGACTGTTGATAATAAGTTGTGTTTAAGATACCCCACACCATAGACTGGTGTTGTACTAGATAAAAAGAGCGCCATGACGCTATCATTTTGATATAACCCTGCTTATAATAGGAGGTTATTGAAGTTTTGGAGACGTTTTGTCGGATTAGGTATTCATGAATTTCAAGAGACTAGCACATGCCATAGAAGGCTAAAATAATTCCAGCTATCAGGTAGGCCGAAAATTAAGGAAATTATAGAACAAGGTACACACAGTTTTGTTATAGGCTTCCCAAAGTGGGAGTTGTTCTATACATTAGATGCGTACTATTGATTATTAATTAAGCCCCCAGACTCATTTTTAACTGAACGAGTAAACATGACTAAATATTTGAGACTATCATCCATGGACCGATTTCACTCGACAGAAGTTATCTAGCAAATAGTGAACTAAACGTATGGAGTTAAAGAATGAGAATCACATGTTCCGTCACTCCAGATTTGTGGTTGCAGTGCCCGTGCGAGACCACATACACTGTTTAGGCTAACGCGCGTCTGGGTTCCAGAGCTGCCTTATATACGCACACCTCCTCGCTTCATACCTTGCTGGCACGGATACCTGTCATACCTACATATATCGTTTAAATGACCAAGTCATAAATATACATACCCCTTTGGTGACGCCCAAAACCTAGAACGAGCGGCGGCTTGCATACTTACGACTAATTTAAAGATTCAGTGTTTTGAGCCGCTTACGGGCCGAGCCTTAAGTATATATTTACTTATTATGTAAGGCACGAGGTAACAATGGCACGGTGCATCTACGGACCTCTCACGGTGTCGCGTGTTGATTGCCTCCATCATTTCTACAGTACAACATCAATATCCCGCAACCGTCTATATGGATACCTATAAGCTCTCCAACTCAACTCCGCTCGCGGGGCACAACGGGCACGCGGGCACGGGAAGCGCCCAGGTTAATTGAACAATGAATACGTGGCTTAAACATTTTGTAGAAATTCAAGCGCACACCTTGCCGCTAATCTTCATGGAATGCGCCGACTAGGCGTGATATATTTATCGTATATAGCTCCAGCCCGCCGGAAAAGAGTGTGGATTAGCCTATCGTATACTGTACCTAATCCACAACGAAGCTAATTCGCCTCGGCCATAACTAGGTACTTACACTGAGTTGTTTACAAACTTCGGGGAGAGAGTCATTGACGGTAATTGATAGGAACGCCATGTTACAAGGACAGCTACACGGGTGCATCTTGGGCACTATATCATATTATCCTGTGGTATTGCAGAAGTGCATCCGCGACGTGCCGCGCCACAGCCCCGAAGTCGGTGGCATACGGAAATCATGTACCACAGTCTGGTTCTCTTTCGTGGCGGCTGTAGCATGTGATATCGCGTATGCTGAAACATTAGTCTGCTTCTTTAATATTACGCTTTTCGTCGGGTCCTACTAGTCATCTACAGCTAGCTGCAGCGAAGCAGATGAAGAAGATGTGTATCAGGGAAGGACGCCGTATCGGCTACTGATATGCGCCCGCCCACTTCACGAGGCGCATGCATACTACCACGCGAAGCGTCCCCAGTTGTGGCATTACCAGGGTTTGGAGGTCAAGCTCCCCTGTCCGTCGAGAGCTCACGGAGAGAGATGCCTGTCTGGGCCTGCCAAGCAATCCTGGCGGTCTAGAAGCCTACAATAGGACTGGAAAATGTGGCGATCCCCCAAACCAGGCAGACCGAGCGGTTATCTCTTGAGACCAGACAGGAACCAGATGCCCAAGTAGCTTACTGATGGTGGTCGACAAGCGCGAGACAAGGCCGTCGAATGAGAACGGCTGACCTAGCCGCTTGGCGTACTTTCCGCAATAAGGAGGTATCTTCAATTGAATATCTTATCCCTGAAATGTCGTGCCGCGTGAGCCACCTACCGGCACCGCAAGAGATAGAGGGAGAGATAGATACACGCTTTTGCGAGCATGCTTACGGTTTTTGCAGAAGCAGGATGGTAATCACCCGAAGCTTGAGAGCAATTGCTCATATACGTCTCGAGCTGCATGATTCATCATCCCGTAATGCTGTACTGCTACGCCAGATATATCTGGACGTTTAACAATTTTGCCAGCTTGCCTAGCGTACGGCTTATCGGTCGGATGCTGCCGGCAATTACGTGGGGAACCTCATGAGGTGGATCGAAGAGTGCTGGGTTAGACCATTTCCGATACGCCTCTTTTTTCAACGCGTAGCTGAGACCTAGATTCTTGGCCTCAACCAAGCGTTAGCCTCCAGACGAAATATCCAAACCACGTTAGGAATGTGAATAACTCGACAAGACGCCATTGCTATCTATTGTTTAATTTAGAGAACAGAGCCCTGGTACCACGACGGAATCAAGCGGGATTAATGTATCAGAAGGATAATATGGGGGGTTGCAGTCGTTAACACGGAGTCACATCGTATAAGAATTATAATCTCCGATCAAGGGAAGTATGCCTCGAGATATAGTGCGTGCCCAGCCTTCACCTGCACAAAAGACACCTAGCTCACTTACACCTTAGCACAAATCAGATATAAGACCGCATTGACAATCGCCGCGGCCGCTTTTCACGAGCAGGCAACGTGGGATAGCTGCAGCAAGCATGCAGAGAAGTCAATTGGGTCGGCGGGACCGCACATCATGAAAAAAAAAAAAAAAAAGCCAGCTCGCGATTCGCACCAGCCGTGATATCCATCTTGGCATACCTGTCTTCCTGTTCGTCCGCACAGCGAAGGCGAGAGAGAGGGAATGATTTCCCCTGCCAAGCTCGCCCATCGTGGGGTTTCTTAGCGATCCCACTAGATCCCCTGTCGTCGCGCGCTCTAATACTACTACGGAAGCTGTTTTGGTTATCATTTCGCTGCCATGCCCGCATGCATGCGGTATGGGGGGGGACAAGTCCCCAATCCTTGCCGAGCGAAGATATGCGTGATCCCGAGCTTCAGTTGCGTCGTTAGACGGACGGGTTGGAGGAGCTGCCCCCCCCCAAGTACAAAATATCGTGGCCGTCCCGCCTCTCCCATCATGATTTCTAGTAGCACGCCTTGCTCCTCGAGTCTGCCTGCGCTCGCTCCCCTCCTTTTGGCTCCCTCCTCCTCCTCCTTCACTCGTCTTTGCTGTCGTCTGTCGTAGGTAGGCTCTGATTCAACATGGTTCGCGGCGGCTTCGTGCTGTCGCTGCTTGCCAGCGCGGGAGGCTTCCTCTCGTCCGAGGCCAAGAAGATTCCGCAGGCGAAGCAAGTCGCTGGTAGCTATGTGGTTGAGTTTGAGGATTCTCAGGTATATATCCTTTCAGCTCTACTTATTGATGTGTTGTTCTCACCGTGTATGGTTTGAATAGGATGCAGCCGACTTTTACAAACGCATTGGCTCGAAGGCGGAAACGCGCAGTGAGTATATGATTTCTCTTTACTTAGTGGGCTAGACATTAGGAGATGTTGTACCGTCTAAAAAGTCTTGTATCCTCATTGCTCTAAGAATCATCGTTGACTTACAATTCCGCAGTGAACTTCGACTCTTCTATTTTCAAGGGTGTGTCAATTCAGTTCCATGATAAGGAGACCGCCGACCAAGAGGCGGCGGCACTCGAAGAACTAGCAAGCGTCAAGCGTGTCTGGCCCAACCGAATCTACGACCTCCCCAAGGACAAAGTTGTGTGGACGGGCAAGAGCAAGGATGCGGGCGCTGCCAATGCTCTCATCAAGAGGCAATCCAACAACGACACCTTCACACCCCATCTGATGACACAGGTGGACAAGCTCAGAGCCAAGGGCATTATCGGCAAAGGTATCAAGATTGGTGTTATTGACACTGGTATTGACTACACGCACCCGGCGCTGGGAGGGTGCTTTGGACCCGGCTGCCTGGTCTCTTACGGCTACGATATTGTCGGCGACGACTATGATGGCTTTAACACTCCGGTTCCTGATAATGAGTAAGTCGATGCTAGAGGGACTCTATTTGGGACATTGTGGACACCAAGTAGCTAATATTGAACGCAGTCCCTATGATGGATGCGCCGGCCACGGTAGCCACGTCAGTGGTATCATCGCAGCGCAGGCCAACGAGTACGGATTCACAGGTGCCGCCCCGGGTGTTACCCTCGGCATGTATCGAGTCTTTGGCTGCACCGGAAGCGCTGCCAACGATGTTCTGATTGAGGCATACCTACGAGCTTTCGAAGATGGCTCTAACATCATCACCGCGTCTATTGGAGGCGCTTCAGGCTGGAGCGAGGATCCCTGGGCCGTTGTAGTTTCTCGAATCGTCGAGGCTGGTGTGCCCTGCACCGTGTCTGCCGGTAACGCCGGCGCGACGGGCTTGTTCTACGCTAGCACGGCGTCGAACGGCAAGCGTGTTACTTCGGTCGCTTCCATCGATAACTGGGTTACGCCTATCTTGCTGATTGACTCGTCTTTCAGCGTTGATGGCGCTGCCGCTGAGACCTTTGGCTACGTTGTGGGCGACCCATCTGGTTGGGCTGGTGTAAAGCTCCCTTTGTGGGCTCCGAGCTTGAATATCACTGATCCTGCTGCGGGTTGCAACGCATTCCCAGCCGACACGCCAGATCTCTCCAATAAGATTGTCCTCATCCGCCGCGGTACTTGCACTTTTGTCCAAAAAGCCACCAACGCCGCCAACGCAGGCGCCAAGTACGTATTGTTCTACAATAACGTTCCGTCTGGAGCTTCGGGCCCTTCTGTGTCCGAAGTCACTGCTATCAAGGCTGTTGGCATGGTAAGTCTCGGTTCCGTGGATGTTTGCCTATGCGTTACTGACTTGGACTATAGACTCTTGCCTCTCATGGCGAAGCTTGGGTGAAGGCTCTCGCTGCCGGCTCCGAGGTTGTTCTTGATATGGTCGATCCTGAGACCGCCCCTGTCTCGTAAGAAGTTCCTCGTATCTTTAAGAATTATGTCGCTAACATGATGTAGCCTGGTTACTGCTGACAACGCCCTCACTGGTGGATCTGCCAGCACTTTCACCACATGGAACCCGACTTTTGAGATGGATGTGAAACCCCAGATCGCATCACCTGGCGGCAACATCTTGTCAACTTGGCCACAAACGCTTGGCTCTTACGCCGTCATTTCCGGTACATCGATGGCTTGCCCACTGGTTGCCGGTATCTACGCTCTTATTGCCGACGTCCGCGGTACCTTCGACCCTGCTACCCTAGAGTCTTTAATCGCTTCTACGGCGAACCCACGATTGTACAACGCCGGCAGCGGAAACAGCAACATCAAGGCTGCTGTGGCGCAAGTGGGAGCTGGTCTTGTTCAAGCCTACGACGCTGCCTACGCCACCACCTTACTCAGCAAGTCGTACCTCGCGTTCAATGACACCGACCACCTTCAGAGGACTTTGAAATTTTCCGTCAAGAACCTGGGTAAGAAGGCAGTGACCTATAAGCTGGGCTCTGTTGGCGCGGCTACTGGCTACACATTCTCCAACTCTATTTACCCTGATCTGTTCCCCGGATTGCAGGTGTCTGCCGAGTATGCCAGCATCAGATTGAGCAGCTCCTCAATTACTGTGCGTCCTGGCGCCAGTGCCGAAGTCTCCGTGACCGTGACACCTCCCAAGCTAGACGGCACCCGCCTTCCCGTCTATTCAGGCTACATTACCCTGAACGGAACCAACGGCGAGAACCTCTCACTCCCATACAACGGCGTCGTAGGTAGCTTACACAACACCCGAGTCTTGGACACGGGCTACCTGTCCCTCTCGACCGATGCGGCCCTGACCCCGGTGACTGGCAACGCGTCCTTCGTGCTCTCCAAGGATCCTACTGCCGCTGTTACTCTACCCGTCGCCGTCGCGCTGATGGCCTTTGGCTCGCCCCGTATCAGCATCAAGCTGTTGCAGGTCAGCGGCACGAAGACGAAGAACCTCGGCGACATCTTCAACTCGCCGTACGAGTACGCCTCTCGCGACCCCTACCCCGCCGGCTTCGACGGCCGTCTAGCCAATGGCTCCTATGTTCCCGCCGGCGAGTACAAGTTCTCGATCGAGGCTCTCCATATCTTTGGCAACGCCAAGAAGTCCAAGGAGTGGGATGTTGCTGAGTCGGCGCCGTTCACGGTCCGTTACGGGTAATCGTAGGCTAAATTGACCTATCGAGGCTGTAATTGTCTCGGCCGATGTTTACATAATATTATAAATATGAGACATGTGTAATGACTAACGTAAACACACTTTATGTCTATGTTCCATGCCTCCCCTCCCGTGCTACCGTGATTACCCGCCTTTGACGCCAACTGCTACCCTGGATGTGCTCTAGTCCGTCTCGGTATACGGACCCAGACTTATAATTCTGATGGAAGAGTGGCGCCGCTCGTGCTCGGTCCTTGCTGTCCCCAGTTCGCCATCGATAAAAGCCAGGCCATACACTTAGCACGACAGTCTATTGTCTTTTATTGCCTGTTCGTTTTCTTTCTTTATCCGTATGTTTGTTGTACGTAATACGGGTATTTGCAAACAACCCATTGTGGCCAGCCCCTTATTCTACCTACCAAATAGCAAAACCCCGGTAAGATCATTGTCAGCTGTTGGGCAGTGTACGGTGTTACCTAGGTTACAATATGCATATGCCTTACTTATGCTTCAATCGGGACATTGGACAACACCCCCAGAAATGCATTTTGAAGCTGCGAGATGCAGACCGGGGACCCTCGGTCCTCAGTCCATAATCCATAATCCATAATCCACAATCCATAATCCACAATTCTATCCTTGTTGCCGATCAGCGGTCGGTCGCATTTCTCCTTCTCGATCCCAATCTGTTAACTAGGCCACGCCCTTCACGTCCACAATCCTTCGACTCATTCGCAGAGGTTACATCGTCCCGACAAGATGCCAGGCTCCCAGTGGCGGCGCATCGCCGTCTCTGCACTGCGGCAGGGATCTACAGCTGCACGATCCAGCCCTATCGACAGACTACTGCCCCTGCACACTCAACCAAGAAGCTTAAGCTTTCCAGCAGCAGCAAACATGTCCATGTCCATGTCCCGGTACCGGTCCCGCGAGACGAGAACCTGCACAATGCGATACTCGACCGCGTCAAGCCCGCCGAGTGCCGCTCTACCCGAGAAGCCCGACTATCTCAACGATGCAGAGTCGGCCATTTGGGAGAAGCTGGTTGCAGAGTTTGCGCCGACAGAGCTGCTGGTCCAAGACATTTCCGGTGGCTGCGGCTCCATGTACGGTATCGAGATCACGTCAGACAAGTTCCGCGGCGTAAACATGCTGAAGCAGCAGCGAATGGTCAACGACCTGCTTCGTGACGAGATGAAGGGTTGGCATGGCGTCCAGTTGCGCACACGAATTCCGTGATAGTGGACGTGCGGGACGAGAGAAGGCTGATGTCGTCGGATGTCGTCGGATGCTGTCGGCTTCACCATTTGGTGCTGTTGGAGGGGCCATTGGACCGGGGGAAGCCACCAGCAATTCACCTCATTTCACCTTACACACCACATGCATATACGGCTTACGCGATGCAAAGTCTCTTTCATATCTTCAGCTCACACAAACCCGCGAAAGAGAAACCGGAAAAGAACAGAGAGCTGGATCGCATCCTGGGTTCCGGGATCCCACAACCACACTGTACAGTATGACGCGCCTGCTACCGTTCCTATTGTACAACAATGTATTTAGACTGGAACGATGGACCCGAATTTGGAGCCTTGAACATACCCAGAAGTACTTTATGACCACATTAAGTCTGAGTGTTGGTCGCGCGCGAATTGTGGCATCACTAGACCCCCCGCATAACGCCTCAGCCACTTGCCAGTGGGCCGTGATACTTCAGGCCCTCTCACAATGTACCAAACCCTACCTTCACTTTGGACTTTTGTATTAGATCAGCAATACCATGGACAACACGCCCACGGCCATTGTAGTAATTAAGGCCATCGCCCATGTTGGGAAGTGTCAAAAACCATGACCAGGAAATATTGGGCACGGGCACTTTTCTGCTCTCGCTCCAGTAACAGTACTGGTGAATAGGGAGAAAGAAGCATATCATAGGGGTTTCTTCAAGATGGTTCTAGCGTGGTATCACAACTCGATGTCGGTCCAATACGACCCGCATGCGACAGCTTCGGCAAACCTCACACAATCCATTATTCCAGGATTCATGCATGGGTCCTAAGGCTTTCGGCTAGTCCGGAAATATGTTGGTTCTACCTCTCGAGGCCTATTTACTGGTGGAGAGAATCTAGATATCTCGGTAACTACTGACACCTTCAAGAGGCTACATATCAAGTGGCTTGCTATTTTAGAAGGCCAACTGTATGGTTCGGATTTCGACAGCAGCCGGCGGATCCCGGTTGGTTGTGTCACCATGAAAGCGGTGTACGACTGAGACAACGGCACAACTGGCCGGGCGTAGGTCTTTCCGGTGTAGACCAAGATCAAAAAGAGAAAGTTATTTATCAATAAAGGTTGCTCGAAGCCGGCCTACCAGATCTAGATACCTATTACGGCTAGGCCTGTGATGCCTCATTTCCTACGAGGTCATACACTCTTTTGGACCGTCTCCCCCCTCTGAGATGATTCTAACATAGGTAGTATAAGCCGCATTTTCTCCAGCTTACTGCGACTAGCTCACGGATCGTCGGCGCCACGGTTATTTTGAACCCTGGTGAAGTTTTGTGCTACAAAGTCCGCTTCACGAACATCAATAGACGTTGTCGGTTATGCACACATGCGAGACAAAGTAAGGGTCGTTAGACACACCAACCACTCCTGTGAGCCAGCTCGGTCGCTCGGTAGCACTTTCCAACGCCTAATCGCGAGACCGGAGATAGATCGAGTAGCCCATCCAACAACTAGCTGGCTTTACGCAGTTTACACTCCGAAGAGGCAACGAATAACCTACCTAGCTAAATGCTCCTAGGATACCATCGTATGGTATCACATGCAAACAATTAGTCATTACAAGGAGTCAATTCAAAAGTGTGTAAAATCGGCCAATGTTACCATGGAGTCGATTGAATACGAAAGGGGAAGGTATATAAATAGCATAGTAAAACAATTGACTGCCCGCCCACTCTTGGCCAAGTCAAGGAAACCACTCCATCGGTATTGTCTCAATAGCCGCATAAAAACGATCCTACACTACGTTACTCCAAGATCCAGTGTTGTATTTCTCACAGGACACCCCAGCATTTTTAGACCGCCTAGGTACTTGGTGTAAGAAGGTAGATTTTAACCCCGACTCCGGCTTCACATCAAGCATCATCTGCATATACTAGGTAGCATGCTTGAGGTCTCAACGCCGCCCCGGATGCCCTGGCTCCTGTCATCATTCCTTACAGACTGTTTCAGTATCTCAACAGACGGTGGCCGAGTAGTATAGCATAGTGGCTATTATCTACTCAATTCGAGTCTCATAATGATTTCCCATTTTTCTTTTGACGCGAATGACATAAGAATAAAATCAATAGACATCCTGCGCATGCATTATAATAAGATTCATATGCGTGTGACAATAGGCCTAGGACAGGAAGGCTTGTTGATTTATACCACCAACCCCTGTTGACATCGCATGCCGGCTTTGTCCCGGGGATTCGGCACCCCTTCACCGGAATGTTTTCCGATGCTAGCGAGCGAATCAGGTGTCGAAGATTTCCACCCTCGTCTATCTTAGCAACTCGTTTTATAATCTTCACTAGTAGTAGCGGGACGACCTCTAGCTAAGGATTCGTTAAAAAATTCCGCGGCCCAGGTACCTGAATTATCATTTAGTCGTGTATTACGGTACCGAAAATTCAACTGATGTCTTAGATTCAGGCCCCTGCATGATAGCATGCTCAAAATTTGATTACTGAACATACTTGAGACATAAAGAGCCCTCGAAAATGCCCTGCAGCTAGAATATAGAGTATATTGACTTGGCCCGCTGATGTCATGAACGGCTGGGATGAGCTTTGGAGCTAGCAGAGGGAGAGCTTTCCACAGTCCAGGGGAGTGGGTGCGGAAGGAAGAGCCGACCACGCGATGTTCACGATCCCACTAGCAAGCCAATAGCTCTCAAACCACCCTCCCCCGTCATTTTAGACTAATGTATATACTGAAGTAGGTATTCGTACATAGAACACCCTGTGGCGCGCCGAAGGCTAATCGGGTCGAGTAGCGACAACGCCACAAACGAGAGCTATGTCATGGAGCAGCCGCAACCATCTTCGATGCTAAGCGACCCTAGATGTTAGCCTTGCTGAGCAAAGCTGGCTCTTCATTGATATCCAGCATCCATGGCATACAGGTCCTAGCAACAGAAGGGATACCTAGGAAAAAGAAAAATGCACCGCCCCCTCCCCCGTGCGTACACGGCGATTATGCTCGTTGCTCAACATTAGGTATAGCGTCAGGATGTGTTAACCCTGTTGAGATGGAGCCACCGCACCTCCTGCTACGCGGGGGACACTCATCATTCCGCCCGCAACTTCCATATCATGCTCCTGCTATGTAGACTTGTTCCTGGAGACAGGCTGAGATATGTTATTAGACAGCCATGGGGGGCACCCGGGCTCGGGCCTATAAATCAGACGAATGCCTCGAACATTGATTAAGAATGATCTGTATTGAGACTGCATACTGGCAACAGGACCTTTTCTTATATCCCACCGTCGAAACTGTCACGAATATCGCAAACATGGTCTCCGTCGCAGTCGAGCCACCCGCGCAAGTACAGAGGCGAACGGTTCTCTATCCCCCGCTGGTCGTCTCCTGTCGCAGCAACCAGTATACCTTCTACCAGATTGTGCTCATAGACTCCCACGGACAGATCGTTGAGTCAGACGACCTCCTCCAAGGCACGCTGTCAGCGTCTCCGCAGCTGCTGGAAAGCGCCTCGGGGAGCAGTCGATCCCCGAAGGACTACGCCGTCTTCCCCGATCTCGTCATCAATAGATCTGGGACTTATACAATCCAGATCAACGCCTACCAGATAGACTACGAGTCTATGCCTCCCACTACATATCACGCAGGCGTGGTCGCTACACGAAGCATTAGAGTTCGCTCTTCGTCGGTTGCTGCGGAACGACCATGTAAGCTATCTCCGCACGATAAGAATTAGACTTCACTATCACACAACTAATCCCGATTCTGCATCTAGCAAGCTCCGAAGCCAGGTTATTGGACAGGTTGGCCCAGGCTGGTTTCCCTATCCCATAAGCTTGGCCACCAGGCGGTGAATGAAGGGAAGCCAAGACGAAGAACGGCATTTGGCGGAGGTTTAGGGCGATACATGGATTGACTGATTAGAGCTAGAGAGAGTGGGAAAAAAAGGAATGGGCAAGTGTCTATATTACCCATGGACCCCTTTGGAACCCCTCAATGGGTTATTTTAGAGAGTTATCGGTTGGGCCTACTGCTTTCGGCCTAACGATTTTCTTTTGTACCTTGGAAAAGCTCGTATTAGATAGATGAGACGCGAATTTATACTACTAGATTGGACCTCACGATCTTGTTTTGGCAGAGTTCTCGTTCTACCTCCGGTGCTTGAGCTACCCGTCTTGGGTTGGATGTGATGGAAGTTTGAACAAGTCCCGAGCTTACCTACGTCACCTCGACGAGTGGTGGGAGCGAAGGAGTTGCATGTCCCCAAGCCAAGCAATCGTGCATTAATGTTTCAACCATGTGTCACCTTACGCATGTCTCACTAAAGTCATAGTAGTTAGTAGACTGGGGAAAGCCGCCAGCGACGGTTGAAATGCCCGTATTCTCATGGCGTTGTCCTACCCACAATTCGAGAAGCATGGTCCCTGGAGAGGAGGGGGCTCATCGGCATTTTGGCCTGCAGTCAGATTCACCTACCACTAGTACACGTAAGTATTAAGAATAATTACGTTGGACGTCGGTCTAATCTGGATTAGATCGGCCGCCCCGAGATCCATGGCCGGCATAGTACTAATCCTAATGGTTAGATCGTGCCATGCTGTCGACGTGCTGAGCCCTAATCCCAGTTATGACAAGATTCCCACCCCACGTCGTACCGACTAGTTTGCTGCAGTTAGCCTATACCTCGAGAGCGTCTGCTGATTATAATTAGATCAGTCTAGGCTTGAGGATCGCCGATTATGCATATATAGAGCCGAAGCAGAGCCTGCTGGTGCTGGGGTGTGCTGTGCGAGATCACCTCGCAGCGTGATCTCGCAGCGAGCGCCAATAGCCTTACGCACGAACCCAGGAAGTTGGGCAGGGTAGGCTATCATCACATGAACGTGCCTACCTGGCAATCTAATTTGCCGATCCTTAGCGTTGTTGTCATGGTGTACAGATCGTGCAGATATACATGCAGAAAAAGGGACCCCTACGACACCTTGTCCTCGTCACTCGACGGCGAATCAACGCCGCCCAAGTCGCGCGGACGAGGTTCCCACCCCAGCCACAGGGCTGATTACAAAAAGAAAAGGGGCTTTTCGGCCAACCAAACCTCGAAGAGGGAGTCGACCTGCTTCCTTCCAATCTTCCAACCAAACGCTTACATTTCCGGGGTGGAACGTGCCACGGTAATCGTACATGGTGGAGCGGGCACATGACCACAGCTTTGACTCGACGGTTTCCATAGGCTCGCCCTTTTTTTTTCCAACATGGCAAACTCTCCAAACCGGTATCCGGATTTCATTTCCCATCGTCGTGTTCGCTACCGCCACGGGCAGAGACCTAGCAGAATTGGATTCAACAACAACCGATCGACGGTTCAAATTTCTCATATACCATTTCCATAGTTACGTTCTCTGATCTGCAGGACGTTTGCTGCATCCGGGTCTGGGCGTTCGCGCTAGGAAATCCCGTGCTGCCGTCCGAATTCGAGATCCATCTGTTTGTGGTTTGTGGCGCACCACGCTAGCTGTCCACGGGGGGGGGGATGCCTACATCGTAACTTACACTGCACCTCCACAGGCCATTTGCGTGCTAGGTTACCAGCAGGGCGGTTGCATTATAAGCAATATCTCCTACACTTACTTGCCAGCATACGCCACATTGCCCTTTTGTTGGGTTTTGGCTTCTGCTTAGCTCCTTAGCGCATACCTACCCACGCGTCGACTTGGTGTAAACTACTAGGTTAGTCTACGGCACCGTTCTAGCATGGCATCGAAGAGCCAGAAAAAAAATAAGAAAACATCCTGGACGATGGGGCTCGGGCCTGCTTTTCACTTTCCACCCAACCAGACCTGCGCTACTGCACCGCCTAGCCGCCTTGGGTTCCTGTACCCAGTGTGTTGGGTCCGTTGTCGTAACTTTCCCAGGACTAGGTGCGGGTACGTAGTCCTGTTCAGGGTTCTGCTTCAGGGTTTTGCTTCCGCAGCACGTTGGTAGAGATTGACGAGGAAGTTTTTTTTTTTTTTTTTTTTCCTGCGGCGCACCCTTTAAGCCCGTTGCAGGCGGGAGCATCTAACATCCGCGATCCAACGAAATCTCGATAAAAATGAGGCGGGTAGGCGAGAGAATTCTAGATGGTTTAATTTGGTTGGTTGGCTGGGGTTTTGGTTATTCGGTATCGATGACTGTCTATCAGCATCATCGCCAAGATCGACGGCCCGTCGCCCAACGAGCGGTGAAAAAAAAAACAAAAAAAAAACGTATTATGATAAACTCTTCAGAACAATCCTTCTCCGCAGAAATACGGCTCGGGAGATGGCGGCATGATGTTAATTTTCCCCTACGGCGCGGCAGGAGGAGTTGCCGTGCGGGCAAATTTTTTCAGCGCGGGTGTCCAGATCGCATCGATGAGAAGCCTCGTCCAAGGCGGTAACGTATTCCCCAGTATTACTAAATCACTTTGCAGGGCGATATGCACCATCCCGCGGGCGCGGGCGGGCAAATACCAGGTCAAGGAGCGAAGCCGCGCGCCTCGCTGACTGAAGACATTTACTTTCTTTGTGATATGTCACTACGTATCTACGTATCGATTCAAACAAGCATGAGGTTTCCGCGGGATGCGGTCCCAAGGCAAGGACTAGCTGTCTTGCAAGACGTTGTCTGGCTGAAACATCACACGGGTGTTTTCTTGTTTTTATACAAACACGCCATGGGATGGGACAAGTGGTATCAGTGTCGTATGTTGTTTGTACTTATACCACGCAAAATTGACGGGGAGGATGTAGTATACTTAGGTAAACAAGGCTGAAATGTATCAATCGAGCAGACTTCATGTCGTATGATCTCCTATGGAAATTCGTCGTGTGCTCGACAGAAATATGCTTCTCCGAACAGTCTCCTGGTTGGGATCAGCGGTGATGGAGAAACAGTCATCATCACACACTGTTTGCTGAATTGGTAGCTAAGGATCGTAAACCTTGCGACTGAGGCGAGGGTTGTTGGCTCCCGTGCTCTACTGTATCTGAATATGACCCCTGTTTGTTTTGGATCTTGGAGTTTATTTTTGTCTCCAAGATTTCATACCAGGATAAGTAATGGATGTTGTGTCACAACCCATTGCATAACTCTACTAAGCAATTTACTGGCCAAGCTCCTATATTTTATAATTTGCCGACATTTAAACTACATTCTTCTTCCGTTA
This sequence comes from Xylaria telfairii, assembly GCA_022495065.1. Taxonomy (NCBI): domain Eukaryota; kingdom Fungi; phylum Ascomycota; class Sordariomycetes; order Xylariales; family Xylariaceae; genus Xylaria; species Xylaria telfairii. The sequence goes on from MU383866.1 coordinate 184,577, forward strand.
ATACTGAAATCACTGAGCACTAGTTTGCTTCAACTTGCTAAACTCCAGTGAGGAGGTAAACAAGGGTCCAGTAAACCAGTAAGCCGTACTTAGTTAAGACTACCATATAATTTAGTATCTTGGGACAGATCTGCAATACTACCGGTACAACACCGGCAAAGTAAGAAGTTGTCAAGGCAGGTCTTTCGCTGTCTGTCACAAGTCCCACAACAAAGAGACTCTTGTATATAGTTAGATTAGTCTACGACAGTGATCTTAGAGACATTCGTGTGGCAAGTGTCTATTGCCTACCACATGTACAAAAGTTCCCGTCATAGTCTCATAAACGACTGTAGACATCAAGGCACCCACTTTGATAACGTTTTACTTTAGTCGTAGTGTGGCTGTAGTGCTGCAGTTCCCGCCATTGTTTGCAATAACTAGGTATCAGGTATTTCACTGCATGGATGCAAGCCGCCGGATCACCCACTAAATCTTTACCAGATCATTTGGTTCAACGAATAATACTCGTCCGTCTCAATCAGATAACCGGATCGCCGCGGGTGAACCAACAGCCGACAGCCATAAATAATTGCTTGTTTTTGATCTCTCAATATGAGCCTTGACCTATCAAATGTGTCTCATCCGGTGCAGCTCAAGCTCTGGATATTGGCACTTTCTCAGATTGGATCCAAGATATGCTTGGCCTCCTACATATTGAATTGGATAGAGACCCTCTCACAGTCCCGGGAGTGCACTATCATCCAGGTAGACAGGGATAGGCTTACCTATACACTTCCACCCATTGGATTAGCCCGGGCGACTCTATCACCGCTCGTCGGCCGAGACCCAGGAGGCTGGCTAGCCAATATGCAACCAGGGCTTGTAGGATTCATCTGCAGGCATCAACAACGTCTTGGTCAAAAGGAACGCAATAGCAATAAAATCAGAAACAAAACCAACGAAAAGCAAGGAATACAGCTGTCTGTTGGTATACGTGGCTAAGTTCCGTGGCCCCTTTATCCAATCTTTCCTAGAGAAACCCCATATTACTCGTACATGAAAATACCCCTTATTGGCCAACCTCACAGATCGCCACCCGCCCTACGCTCAAGGTTTAGTGTATCTAATCACTTACAAGAAAGGAAGGATCTGTTAATCGAATATAGTAGGATGCGATAGGTTTCTTACAAAATAAAAAGCAGGCAGCTAGGTACGTACGTACATGCGTGTGTTGCACCCTCAACAATTGAACTATCCATCCTTATTGGCCAAGGCACCCACACCGCTTTAACAGCGGTCGCGAAAACGAACCTGATATTGAGGTATGTGTTGGCAATAACTTTTCCTGTGTTACAATCACATAATTGTTCCTCCAATGATTCCCATAAGGCAGAAATAATGACGCAGAAGCTGTACTGTAGTCGCTATGCAGGATCTGTGGGGACTTGATTATGACGTCTCTGTTTACTCATTGCGATAGACATTTAGGTAAGTTATAAAAAAGAAATAATTACAGCGTTGGGTACTCTTATGTAATAACCTATAATTAGATGGATATGATATGCAGAAATGCCGTTGTACACAGAAATATGTGCAAACTATCACGCAAGTACGTAACACAAGACGGGGGCATCGAGATAGCGAAGGGAGGAGAAATGTTGCTTGATACACGTAATCTTCTGATTCATCTTTGGACATGCCACGACCCTAACTGTGAATGAAAGGACTGCAGGCAGTCAAGATACCATCTTAATAGCTTTATACTTTCATAGTATATTAATATATTAGTGCTGTAGCTATATTCTGGAACAAGGGCTTGCATGCACGGGCTTGGAAGAGCACTGAAATTGTAATAATCATACATCGAGTTGAAGAGGCCATGAAGGGTTTATATTCCTATTCGACCAGGTAGTAGATATGCACCATATATGCCTAAATAGCCTCACTCGTTGCTGAACTCGTGTCTTTTTGCCTCCTCGCTTTCGTATACCTGTCTTGAAAGATTAGTCTCGGATATTAGGTCCCGGCTATTCGGAGACCTTGTGACATGTTAGGATCTCGTGCCGTACGAGGGCTTGGTGTTAGATGGAAGCTCGGGGATGGACATAACGGTTACATACTTTATAAGGGGAAACGTTTTTTGCTCTCTCTCCGTCTCTCTTTTTCTGTGCACAATAGATCTAAGAGTAAATCATCCATTTCTGGAAGCCAGAGAGACTAACCGAAACAATTATTCTCGAACAGTCCGATGTGCAAACACAACTAATCAACAGACCCCTTAGCAATATCAACTGGCTGACTAGGACGTCTCTTATGCTCACTAGGTTTATAGTTGCATGGTATATCACGAGGTCACTAGCCGAGGTGGTAGGGGCACGCCGTGGGGTAGAGGATACAGTATATCAATAGGGCCAGCCCACGAAGGTGTTTTAGATCTTTGGCGTAGCAACAACTATTCGAGACGCATCTTGATTTCGATTTTCATACCTGAACATAGGGGCTTCTCAGATGAGGGATCAACTTCGTTAAAATACAACTTGCACGCTTTCTTTGTCTGTGAGTGCCAATCGTGAAGTCCATTCCATAGTCCTTCAGGTATCCAGGATGGGGAAAATAAACTGTCGCAGTCTCAAGCGTGAGCATATAAGTAACTCCAGAAATCAAGGGCCCCCAACTTTCACAGCCTTCTGCGCTTGTGTTGTTGTGATTCAGTGCTGCAACTCTCCGCATCGACGTAAATAGAGGGTTTGCGCATCTAAGTTCATCCGTGAATATGATTTGACCATTAACCATCGATCATATCTATATTTATTTAGAGAGATCGCTATAGTCAGGGCTGACGACCTCATGTAAGTTCTTATTAGTACTGATAGCCCGAATGGGATCGGACGGCATTCATAGTCGATGCCTCATCACGTTCTTTCAACTATATCGGAGTGATCACACCAACACTGCATATTTCCCATAGACGATCAGATGAGAAAATGGAAGACAAAAGAAAAAAAAACGGTTGAAGTTTGGGGTAGGGGAAAAGGTACTGATTCGCTTGTCACTCCCACCTCACCACTGACCTGTTAGTGATACGGCTTAAATGCTAGAAAAGAAAGGCTGTTCTTGCTGGGAAGTCTGCTTGTAATGCCTTGAATAGTGAGGGCTATTCCGAAGACCTAGTGTACGGACATAGACCTGAGACCCTACTGTGAGGACCTCGTTGAGGAGTCAACCATCGTTGCCGCGCAAAGGAGTCCATATAATCTTCTAGTTCTAACTATATACATTCCTACTGTTAACTGTCCTACGGAAGCGATGCAATAATCTTCTACTGTATACCTGTATATCTGTCGGCCTATTAGATGCGTGTTGCGGTGTAGATGATAAGCCGTTGTTAGCCTGGGATGAGTCTATCTCGTCTGGCGGCGCGGAAGCGAGGTTGAAGCGAGAGGAAAAGAGGCGTCGCCCGTTGACGCCAACGAGTTATCGGACTGAATTCAGCGTTAAGCTTTTCATTTTCGACTGCAATTTGCTCCTTACCTCTATTGTTATCAGAATACGTTCTTGTCGTCTATGAAGATTAGGGGGGTCGTCGGCTATGTCTTAGCGGTAGCAGAGGGGGCTGGGGCCGCGTTTTATATATCCTACATGATGGTACGGTAGGGAGTAGCGGTTTCATTGGTGTTATAGAGCCAAGCCGTTTGACACGTGTCGAGTGGTCTGATCGTAGGTGACTTGCGTCGCTGGCGGGTTACCTGCATGATGTTTCACATCGTAACCCGGTGTATTCCGCGCAACACGCTGGGGGGATATCTAGCAAGGTGTACTAGTTATGTGTTTGAAGGCAATAGGGCGTACGTATGATAGGCATTTGCCATAATCCACACAAGCCGGCTGGCAGGGTATCCTAACAACCGTGCTACGCTGTTTGAATCTAAAACGAAGAACCCGCACTGATTCAAATATTGGTTGGTAAATAATTGAAGTATTGTTGTAGTGTTATTGCTCTCGAATTCATAACGAAAATATGACTCGCTCGCTTGAATTCTTCAGAGCCCTATCGGAACCTGAGCTTTCTCAGTGTAGTCAAGACAATCAGGTGATGATCCTGCATCCTTGCTGGGGAGGTTGGCTTAAAGTGGTTGCATGTGAAGAATACGGGTGCCTAGTTCTCATGTGACGCGGCAGATCGCCGAAGGGTAACGCAACCCGAGCTGCCGTTCCGTAGCAAGGGATCTGTTTCTCATCCCATAAAATATGGGCTTGCCGAGACAGCAGTGAGCATACCCCACAATCTGGCTAATTGAAGCGGTTTCAAGCTCTATTGGCGCATTGATGCTTGGAAATATAGTAAACCAGGTAATAGTAGATGTACTAAATATGGAATATAGGATTATACCTACCTACACGGGCATCGATGAGTACTGATAGATTTGCTGGGTAGAGACTGATGGGCCTATTGGATGTTTTGCTCCCAGCCTCTTACCAAGTCTCTGTCGGTATCAAAGAGCACCTGAGGTGGGCAGGGCAACGTGATGTTGATTGACTATTGGTAGAAGGCGGTGAGATAGATGGCTAGGTTGGGTTAATGTGGCGAGTGAGTGTTTGAATGAACGTGGTACTGTGCAGGCTATGGATATGGAGCTCTGTTAAAATAGATATTCTGTTCCGATAACTCTTAATAATGATATAGTTGTTAATGGTTCTAGTATAGAAATCTAGATAGTCCACAAGGCCTCTGCGATCCGAATCTAGAAAGCACATCTTGCTTCCTGTCTTTTGAATGGTGGACGGCCTGTGGGCAGCCCTTGAGCTGGAGGGGAGGGGAGGGGAGTGGAGCGGAGGGACGCACTCCTGTAACAAACCGCTGCACTTGGGTGCTCACGCAGCACCGCAGGAGCAATATGATTGGCTCATATCTTTATGGTCAGGTTGTCATGGTAGCGCGCCACATGCCCAGGAAACAGCGCTAGGCCAGACGGAGACTAGCGCCACAACCCTCCAGGGGGACAGCGCATGAATGGGTCTTTGGTTGGGGGGGTTGTTGACAGAGCCGAGACAACAAAAGCAGGAGTCACTGTCTCCAGCGCCGGCGGGTGTGTGGTCCGTCTTCCTTCGTCAACATCGCCATCTCCGCCCAACAACCTTCGACTAACCCGACAGCGCGGCCCCGACGACCAAAGGTAAGTCCTGACGACACGAGATCCGACAGCATAGACAACGCAACAACGACAAGACGACAGCCATTTCAACGACAACAAAGCATTCATCTAGCCAGTAGTTACCTCATTGCGACACGCCCACGTTCACACCCAAACAACAGCAACAAGAGCATCGACAAAGGCTTTGCAAACACCGCCGACAGAGACCAAAGGCCACCCCCAGCCATTGTACTCTCCAAACAACAGACCATGTGCGCCCATCTCTGTTGGTAGGGGTTGACAAGACATTATTCGCTCTTTCGCTCATTAAACCACTTGTTCTATTAAACGCCACTCTATTCTCTCAATTTCCTTGGTTCTATAGTCTGCTCTTAGCGGGCATTCATAACTCTCACCCCCCTCACGGCCACGTCGCCAACTAATGCGATACCAAACCACGCCCTGAAGGGGAGCCACCTAATTGCGCGCACATACACCATACACCCTCAAAACCCGTAAACAACCATGGCCGAACCACCATCCTCGCCTCCAAATGAGCATTCTACCGCGGAGCAGTCTCTTTCCTGGTACAAGAAGCAATATGAGCAGCTTTGCGACGAGCTTTCGGAATTTCGGGAGTCGAGTCATGAGCTGGAGGCCGAACTCGAGAAGGATCTAGATGCTGCCGACAAGCGACAACGCGCTTTGGAACAGAAGGTGGAAACTGTGCAGTTCGAAGTCGACGAGTGGAAGGTATGCTGATCGCGCAAACTGTCTCCATCATGCTTGGTACCTGTGCTAACAAACCCTCAGGAGAAATGCAAGAAGGCAAAGACCGAGGCGAATGCCGCTCAGAATGCGTTGGAGAAGGAGATTACTACTCTCCGAGATACGAGCCGGAGCTTACAACTCAAGCTGCGGGACATCGAAGTCGCCAACGATGATTTCGAGCGCCAAGCCAGGCATACAAACTCGTCGCTGGAGGACATGGAGTCCAAGTACAATGTGGCTATCGAACGAACCGTCATGATGGAAGAGGAGATCAAAATAGGCGAGCAAGAGCGAGAGACGCTGCGCATCGAGGCCCAACGGTTGCGAGAGGAACTCTCGGACCTGAAGATCGAAGCCGAAATCATGCAAGACAAGATCAAGAAGGCCGAAGACCGCCACCTGTCCGTTATCTCTACTGACGTCTCCATCCTCGAATCGGACATATACGAGAATTCTCCACGGTCCACTGCAAGCTCGCCTATGATCAGCACACCTCCCAACGAACTGTCTCTCCTGTCCGTCGGTAAACTCCCGCCAGCCGTCAATGAACCGCCTTCGCCTCCCATGTCAGATGCCTCCGCAACTCTACCCAGACCATCTTCAAGGCTCAAGACGCCGGCGCATTCTCAAATGAAGTCCCGTATTCCTTCTGCGGACCGTAGCATCACGCCGAAGCCTAAGAACCTCATGCCATCGAACGCTCGTCAACCCGGCCTGCGCTCTGTTACTGTTACACGCACGCCTGCACCAACACGGACGACCACCAGCCGCGCCGCTTCTCACAAGATACCGCCTTCCACGTCCCTTACTCATATCCGCTCTCTTACTGCCCAGATGCAGCGTCTCGAAGCCCGCGTTCAGTCGGCAAGATCCAAACTACCAGCGCCTATCTACACACCACCACGCGCTTCACCTCGGTCGTCTTTGCAAGGCGGCGCCGTTCCCCAAATGCCTTCAACGGTTACCATGCGTTCGCGTAAGCGCACGGTGGGCTCTGTCGCATCGTCCGTAACAGAAGACACCCCGTCGCAGTCCATAAACACCACCGGGATGGGCAGACATACTAGCCGACTTAGTGCGTCGGGTGTATCGAGGCTATCCTTTGGTCCCTTGCCTAACCGGACGAATGGTTATGATCCTGAGGGATCAGCGACGGGCATTTCGCGTCCAAGTAGTCGGGCTAGTGTATCCGGCTACGCAAGACCCGAGAGGCCGCCGAGTCGTAGCGAGATCCCACGCCCTCTATCCCGGACGAGTATGGTCAGCGCCAGGACACCGATGGGTATACGTCCAAGGAGTTCTATGAGCGGCAGCTTGCACGGGCATTCTCAGAGCATAAGCCATATCGAATTCGATGAGATGGACGAGCGCACGCCCAGCCGTCGCGGGACCTATAGCAAATATGACGCGGATGGAGGTGTTACCGGTATCCCAGCTCCCAGTAGTATCCCTCGGCGGCAGAGTGGCCCGCTCAGCTCATCTGTCCGGAGAGTAAGCGGAGGAGCCAACGAGGGTGGCAGATCGAGGAAGCTGAGCGATCTAGGAGAGACGTACTAGATGATCTCCCCCTGCTCTTTTGACGACTCTCTTCTCCATATTACACAGGTCTCATCATCTACACCGGGTTGCCCATTCAGATAGGCGTTTCTGCTTGCATTTGGGAAAAGGTGTCTGGTTTAGATCGGTGGGGCGCTGACGGCGTTACGAGGTTACGAACGGCTAGCATATACCACTCGGACTTGCGCACCGGTTCCGTGTTCCTTTCTTGTGAACACTTGGACTGACTCATTGGTGTTATGGCGGATCATCATCTCCCGGGGTTGAAACGGGTTTTGTTCTTTCTTTGTCATGAGGCATAATATCCCATTCCTTTTTTACTTTTCTTTTTTCTTTGGAAGTGGAAAACAAAACCACTGGTGCTTTGACGGAAAGACCATTCGTCGATAGTGGGAGGAGAGATACCCAACCTCCCCTCTTTGTTGGCACCTGTAGATTGACCTGGCCATATGTCTGGCTGTGGATTGTACATAATCGTTTCCTGCCACATTGCTGGGAGGAAAGGGAGGGGTGGTTGGGAAAGGGATTGTTGTTGTTGATGTTGTTGGAAGTACCCACCACCCAAGTAATATCGGCCGAAACAGCGGCACATAAATAGTCTCCTTTGTACAGGCAAGAATGCGAATATCGCCTATTGTCAATTCATTGCTCGCGTCCCAGAAATTTGTGCTATTGCGGTGTACGTTGCTCGTCCTTGTCTCAGCGCTTGTTTTGAAGACGAGGTCGGGATGGCCTTGCATATTTCAGCGTCACTGAGACCATACTAAATTATCTAGATGTGAACATATCCATCTGCTAACCTACCTAGGTATAGAGATTGGCTGCGAGACTAGTAAAACTTAGGTTTCGTAATGCCACTGGGATTCTTGAGCGACCACTCGTGATTGAGCTTCAGGACGTTTCTTGGAGTAGCAAGCAGTGTTGTTCGTTGTACTGTATAGTAGGTAGACTTGAGTGTAGTTAGGTTAGAGTCATGGGAGGGTACTGAGGCTCAAGAGTATGCGAGAGGAGTACTACTGCTACATGCAACGCTGTGGGTTACATACACCATGCCCCGATCTACACCGCGTACCTGCGTTTACTATCTATCTAACCTGTGGGACGACCTCACATCTATACTCAAGTACCGCACAAGCCTAGCGAAAGATGGCTAATCCGAGGACTAGATGGAGGTACATACATAGCCTAACACCTTGCTGCGTGCGGTAGGATCGGGCGTGTGTAGGTTAGTCCCAGGTTTCTGGTAAGTCTGGGGAAAAATCGTACGATGCCAAGGGCTAGCGACGCTCGTCATTGCGGCAGCAGCCGCGATGGGAAAAAGCCATTCGGAATTCGGTGTTGGTCTATTTTTTGTATCAGGTAGGTAGGGATATATATATATATATATCTATATTAGTAGGTAGTTGTCTGACACAACCTAGCAGTGGGCATTGCGTTCTCCTCCTCCTCCTCCTCCTCCTCCTCCTCCTCCTCTCGATTCTGTCTCTCGCATCTAGGGCCGGCTGGGTCGCACATGCGTCAGCCACGCACCTGGGTTCCGGTTATCAAAGACCCCTGAAACCCGACGAACGAACGCCTTGATTAGATACCTGACCTTGGATCCAGACCGATAAGCACCAATGGGTCCACGCTCGGCCTCGGAGCCCGAATTACAGGTTTCTACGTCAAAGAGCTTGCCCTAGATGTCGAAGCTTAGTTACGGCATTGCGCTGAAGCCGCTTCGCAGGATGGCCTAGTTTGCCGCACGAAGCCCGAAGGATGCGTCCTGGATCTAGGCGTTCACTCGCGCGGCATTTTTTCAGGTTTGCGCACTCGACGATGCTCAGCTGGAGTACGCCGTACCTAATATAGTTTGATGGAAGGGTGCCTACCTAGGACATACGCCATCTTCGCATTGGGATCGCCCGTCAGATTTGCTTTCTGACTCGAGTTAGTTTGGATCGATAATCAACTCGCTATGCTAGGTCGCACACGCGGGTCCGTCGGACATGCGGTTGGGGACATTGCGTCAATTGCTTCGGACAATTACGCACCGGCTTAGAACGAGGTTGCATACAGTACCTGGCACGGATGGGGAATAAACCCCATTTGGATTTAATCTATTTCTTGTTGTCCCTTTTTTTGTTCCCCGGAATCAGGGAGAAAAACATCGACAGCAAGAATGCCCAGCATTGCCAGGTTCCCATGTATGTAGGTAAGTACTGTGTACTTTTTACTTGCAGGTGGGTTCAACTCGAAGACAAGACCTCCCTATTGAATCAAAATCGAACTTGAATCGGGGGATGAGCCCCCAACAATTGAGTTGGCCTTGCCTGAGAGGTCCCTGCATACATAGTACCTAGGTATGGGTTAGTTATACCAAAAGATTGAAAAGAGCCCACCTGGTGTCCCGCGGGGGCCGGCACAGACCCCCCGGTACCTATTCGCCCATCACCATCCCTGCCGGGCTTGGTCTTGGTCGAGAAATGGGCATCGGTGCTCACGGTTCTCTCGGCTCAGGGTCTCGGGGATGAAAAAAAAGTTGACTTGCAAATATTGCATCCTACAGTATCTGGATTCTAGAAAGAAGTGGAAGGAAGTCGCCGGAACCCGAGCAGCGTTAATTGGGGATTTCCATAGTAAGCAATGGGGCGGGAGGACGTGACGGGCGTACGATTATTATCTCTATCTAGGATGGATGGATGGATAGGCCTTCCAACTGTAGTGTATCTCTTGGCTCGGAATCTTCGTTACAGTACTTGTTTAATATCTCGGTACATTAAACTTTCCCTATTCGGGAATTTACCTTAAGATGAAGCAAAAAAAACATCGAGAAGAATTCCGAGGTTGGGGAGAAGGTGTCTGAGGCTGAAGTGTAAGTCTACCTGGACTGTACAAAAGACACAGCAGTGATTATGTTTAGGTATGTTAGCAATACCAACAGAAAGCTACTTAGGTTACCCCATAATATCCCCCGAATGAACCCTCAACTTACTTGTATTATTTTCCCTATCGAAATAACTTGTCAGAGACGACGAAGATGTAACAGTGAAAGCGCGAAGGTCCCTGTGATTATATATCTGTTGTTACTGCCTACTACTATTTTGATTCCATCTTACAACAGAAATAGACACACTGCGAATGGGAACAGATATTAATGAATCGAGTTCGTCTCTGGTTGACAGATAGAACATGCAGCTTGACGTAGCACGCATCTGATCTGGTTGGGGTTGATATTTGTCCTCGGGTCCCTCTTATTGCCCGAAGGGGTAAGGGAGGTTGGGATTAGCCATCACGTCAGGCTAGCAGTATAGCACTGTAGATCTATCCACTGTACTGTATAGGCATGTACTGTAGTATACTTTGTCGGGGCGCCAAGTCCGTTCCCTGAATTATCTGCAGTTTTGTGCCGGCATCTACAGGACCTAAACCGAGATTTGTCGACTCAGGCACGCCCAAAGTTTGCGTGGTTGCCATCGGTCTTCTTCTATATATCTTGTATGCTATAAAAAAGGGGGGGGAGTTTAGAGGTTAGCTCAAAAAGTCAAGATGTCGTAGTGTGTGTTGCGTCGACAGGAGACATCGATCGATTGGATGTTCCTAGGACGGTCCTGCGCACTAGGTAGATGGATGGTGGGTAGAGAGTACAGTACCTACCTAGTCCCCAACATGAAATCAGCCCTCCTACAGTAGCGTCTAGCCTGCTGGTAGCTATACTACTGTTTTAGGTCAAGTTGCGGCGCCGTCGCCAGTACTGTACAGTTTAGCGTTGCAGTCGCACTGAGGGTACCTAAGGTAGGTACCTTGTTCAGCGCGTACCCACTTGCCATCCAGATACCTATGGTAGCGACGGGTAGCTCACCACGCACCCAAGATGTGAGTGGCTCGTCAACCATTTTTATTATTGAGATCCCGCCCTTCATCTGGTCTGAGATTCCTTTCCCCCCGACACCTCTCCGTTCTGCCCTCACGACACACTCCGCCACGGCTATTGCCCGTACCTTTTCTCTTCAAGAAACCAATTGTAATTCCCATCCCGTTCCAGCAACGCTCGGGTGCGTTCTGCAGTTGTTTTTCGCATCGCACGACCACGAATACTTCAACTAGATACCCGGGAAGAATAGATCTGACTGGTGCTTGTGTAAGTTGGTGCTGTGTCCCAAGCTCCCTCTCGACGACGAAGTCATCACGAGCAAGCCACATTCTCTGCGCGTTGGGGGCTGACATCCTTCTCTCTCGGGCGGGGGGATTGTAGACATTCGCGCTTCCATTCCGCTTGTACTTGATTCTGGGTATTACTGTAATTCCCGCCCGCCGTTTTTCGGATAGAATCCTTGGGTCCAGCACGAACCCACCGAGCCATTGTCCGCAACCGAACAACCGAGAGATCCCTTGCAGAAGTCGGCCCACCGTCAGCAACGACTGCGTCTACCGGGGACACTACCATCTTGCGCCCCGAACCCTTCATCCCGAGTCACCATTGCTCGTCTTACCGGCTTTGTAGGAGCTCGAGTCGGGCCGCTGCCTTATTTTGATGACCCCTTGACCATCCTTTTCCGCGCAATCAACTTGACATTGTCTTCTCACACTACTACCGATCAACCACTATCTAATCTTCCTCTCGAGACCATGTCGTCCCAATTAAATGGCCAGAGCGCTAGCAATGGCAACCGAACCGTTCCCGTCTCTAATGGCAAGGCGAGCTGGGCTGAAAAACACAAAGTAGCGGACCACTTCATTGGCGGTAACCGACTTGAAAATGCTGCGCCATCCAAAGTAAAAGACTTCGTGGCTGCCCACGACGGACACACTGTTATTACAAATGTAAGAGGTTGCTGAATGGGGAGCACGCACGTCGATTAAGCGCATGCTGACGGGTACTTCTATAGGTACTTATTGCCAATAATGGTATCGCTGCCGTTAAGGAAATCCGATCTGTTCGCAAATGGGCCTACGAGACGTTCGGCGACGAAAGAGTTATTCAGTTTACCGTCATGGCTACTCCAGAAGATTTGGCTGCCAATGCCGACTACATTAGGATGGCAGATCATTACGTCGAAGTCCCCGGTGGTACGAACAACCACAATTACGCAAACGTGGAGCTGATTGTCGATGTTGCGGAGCGAATGAACGTACACGCAGTATGGGCAGGATGGTGAGTTTTGATGTCGTGACTAGAAGTTCTCCGTGGCGGTTAAAACTGACAGTCGAATAGGGGACACGCCTCGGAAAACCCTAAATTGCCCGAATCATTAGCCGCATCTCCTAAGAAGATTGTCTTCATTGGGCCTCCAGGATCGGCCATGCGCTCCCTCGGTGATAAGATTTCCTCGACCATTGTTGCACAACACGCCAAAGTACCATGCATTCCATGGTCGGGAACGGGCGTAGATCAGGTAGAGGTCGATCACGATGGGCTTGTCACTGTTGCCGACGATATCTACCTAAAGGGATGCGTTGGTTCATGGGAAGAAGGTCTCGAAAAAGCCAAGGAGATCGGCTTCCCCGTCATGATCAAGGCCTCAGAAGGCGGTGGTGGTAAGGGTATCCGTAAGGCCATGTCGGAAGAAGGGTTCGAGCAATTATATAAGGCCGCTGCAAGCGAGATTCCCGGATCACCCATATTCATCATGAAGCTAGCCGGAAATGCGCGACATCTGGAAGTGCAATTGCTGGCTGATCAGTATGGAAACAACATTTCGTTATTTGGCAGAGATTGTTCCGTTCAAAGACGGCACCAGAAAATTATCGAAGAGGCTCCAGTAACAATTGCCAAACCGCCAACTTTTAAGGGGATGGAAGATGCTGCAGTACGACTCGGCCGCCTCGTGGGCTACGTCTCTGCTGGTACAGTTGAATACCTATACTCCCATGATGACGACCAGTTCTACTTCCTAGAATTGAATCCCCGTCTTCAAGTCGAGCATCCTACAACCGAAATGGTGAGCGGTGTTAATCTACCTGTCGCTCAGCTCCAGGTTGCCATGGGTATCCCCCTGCACCGGATCAGCGATATTCGTTTACTCTACGGTGTTGATCCCAAGACTTCGACCGAGATTGATTTCGAGTTCAAAGACCCTCAGAGCGAAAAGACGCAGCGTCGGCCACAGCCCCGTGGACACTGCACAGCTTGCCGTATCACATCAGAAGATCCCGGTGAGGGTTTCAAGCCATCCAATGGTGTCATGCATGATCTCAATTTCAGGAGTAGTGCCAACGTCTGGGGTTACTTCTCTGTCAGTACATCGTCTAGTATTCACAGTTTCTCCGACAGCCAGTTTGGTCACATCTTCGCTTACGGAGAGAGCCGAGCAACCTCGCGGAAGAATATGGTGGTAGCACTGAAAGAATTGAGTATTCGTGGTGACTTCAGGACAACGGTCGAGTATCTTATTAAGCTGCTCGAGACCGAGGCTTTTGAGGACAACACAATTACTACTGGCTGGTTAGATGAGTTGATCTCAAAGAGACTGACTGCTGAGCGGCCTGACCCTATCCTCGCTATTGTTTGTGGTGCTACAACGAAAGCCCACATCGCTTGCGAGGCAACCATCAATGAGTATCGTGCTGGGCTGGAAAGGGGCCAGGTCCCGTCCAAGGACATCCTCAAAACTGTGTTCCCAATTGACTTTATTTATGAGGGTCATCGTTATAAGTTTACGGCCACCCGCGCGGCTGTTGACAGCTACCACCTTTTCATCAACGGGTCAAAATGCCAGGTTGGCGTTCGACCCTTAAGTGACGGTGGTTTGCTAATCCTAATTAATGGCCGAAGTCACAGTGTCTACTGGAAAGAGGAAGTGGGTGCCACCCGTGTCTCAGTTGACAGCAAGACTTGCCTTCTCGAGCAAGAGAACGACCCAACTCAACTACGTACCCCAAGTCCCGGTAAACTGGTGAAGTATACTGTTGAGAACGGCGAGCACGTCAAAGCAGGCCAGACCTTCGCTGAAGTCGAAGTCATGAAGATGTTCATGCCTTTGGTTGCCCAAGAGGATGGGATTGTTCAATTGATCAAGCAGCCCGGCGTTACGATCGAAGCTGGTGACATTCTCGGTATCCTTGCATTGGACGATCCCACCCGGGTGAAGCAAGCGCAGCCATTCCTTGGTCAACTTCCAGACCTTGGCTCACCTCAGGTGGGTGGTAACAAGCCTGCCCAGAGGTTCAACAGGCTTTATGCGATCTTGCGAAATATTCTGATGGGCTTCGACAACTCTGTCATTATGCAACAAACATTAAAGGAGATGATTGAAGTGCTGCGGGACCCAGAACTCCCTTATGGCGAGTGGGCCGCGCATCACTCTGCACTTCACTCTAGGATGCCGCAGAAACTCGATGCTACGTTCACTCAAGTGATTGAGCGGTCTAAGGCTCGAGGAACTGAATTCCCGGCCAAGACGCTCGCTAGAACGTTTACCAAGTTCGTTAGCGACACTATGACGCCAAGCGAGGGCGAAACCCTCCGAGTCACTTTGGAACCTCTGCTAGATGTCCTTGTTAACTACGCCGAAGGGCAGAAAGTTCGAGAGCTCAACGCTATCTCGTCACTTTTGTCCATCTATGCCGACGTCGAATCTCTTTTCGCCAACCGTCGTGCACAGGATGAGGACGTCATCCTCAAGCTGCGCGAAGAGAATAAAGAAGATTACCTGAAGGTCGTTCAAATCGTTCTCTCACATAGTCGGGTAGGTTCCAAGAATCACTTGGTATTGGCTCTTCTAGACGAGTATCGCCCGAACAAGCCAAATGTTGGCAATGTCGCCAAGCACCTGAAACCCGTACTGCGGAAGATGGCTGAGCTGGACTCTCGTTCCACTGCCAAGGTTTCCCTCAAGGCAAGAGAAATCTTGATCCAGTGTGCCCTACCATCACTAGAGGAACGAACAGCTCAAATGGAGCATATTCTACGCTCTTCCGTGGTCGAAAATAAATACGGCGAGACTGGTTGGGAACATCGACAACCAAATCTGGAGGTCATTAAGGAGGTTATTGACTCTAAATACACAGTTTTCGACGTATTATCCTCGTTCTTTGCTCACGACGACCCATGGGTTTCTGCTGCTGCGCTAGAGGTTTACATTCGCCGGGCCTACCGTGCTTATAATGTCACCAAAGTCGAGTACCACGCAGATGAGACTGACACAAACCCGGCGTATCTCTCTTGGGACTTCTCGTTCCGCAAGTCTGGCAAGAACGAATTCGAGGTTGGTCCTCAATCGACTAATCCATCCGTACCTGGGACCCCTGTTCAAGAATTTCCCTCGTTTTATCGCATCAGTTCAGTCAGTGACATGACCTATCTGAACCAAATTTCGGACCCAGAACCTGTGCGAAAGGGTGTGATTGTCCCTTGCAAATACTTGGATGAAATTGAAGAGGGGCTACAAAAGGCTTTAGACACTCTCCCTGCCCGGAAGACCCGCACTCCTAGTGCGGTTCCTGACCTCAGTGGGAAGCGAAGGCCCTTTCAAAAGGAGGAGGATGAGTTATCCAATGTCATCAATATCGCCGTGCGGGACGCCGAGTCTGTGGATGACCGTGAGATCGTCACTAGAATGCGCAATATGGTAGAAGGGTCACGACCAGAAATGTACGCACGTCGTATTCGTCGTATTACCTTAGTATGCGGTCGAAACGACGGTTCATATCCCCGATACTACACTTTCCGTGGGCCGCAATATCTAGAAGACGACAGCATTCGTCACGTGGAGCCTTCTTTAGCTTTCCAGCTTGAGCTGCAGCGCCTGGCTAAATTTAAGATTACTCCAGTCTTCACAGAGAACAAGAATATTCATGTTTACGAAGCTGTTGGAAAGGGGGTTGAAACTGACAAGCGCTACTTTACTCGTTCCGTCATTCGACCTGGCCGCCTACGAGATGATATTCCAACCGCTGAGTATCTTGTCTCGGAAACAGACCGAGTTATCAACGATATCTTTGATGCTATGGAGATTATTGGCAACAACAACTCTGATCTCAATCACATGTTCTTGAACTTCTCTCCAGTCTTCCAACTTAAGCCCCAGGAAGTAGAACACTCGTTGCAAGGCTTCTTGGACCGATTTGGACCTCGTGCTTGGCGCCTACGTGTTTCTCACGTTGAAATTCGCATCATTTGCACAGATGCTACAACTGGAGAACCGCTTCCTCTGCGTGTGCTCATCAGCAACACGTCGGGCTATGTCATTCAGGTTGAGATCTATGCGGAGCGCAAGTCTGAGAAGGGTGAAATGATTTTCCACTCCATTGGCGGCACAACCAAGATCGGCTCCATGCACCTCATGCCAGTTTCGACACCCTACCCCACGAAAAATTGGCTCCAGCCTAAGCGATACAAGGCGCATCTTATGGGCACGCAGTATGTGTACGATTTCCCAGAGCTCTTCCGACAAGCTGTTGAGAACAGCTGGGTCGAAATTGTTAAGAAGCAGCCCGCCGTGGCTGACAAGAAACCCCCACACGGCGAGTGTATCGACTATAGCGAATTGGTTCTCGATGACCATGACAAACTTGCTGAAGTTTCACGTGAGCCTGGCACCAACACCTGCGGTATGGTCGGTTGGGTTATCAATGCTCGTACCCCTGAGTATCCCAAGGGTCGTAAGTTTGTAGTGGTTGCCAATGATATCACTTATAAGATTGGTTCCTTCGGACCTAAGGAGGACCATTTTTTCAACAAGTGTACAGAGTTGGCTCGTAACATGGGCATTCCGCGCATTTACCTCTCTGCTAACTCTGGTGCTCGGCTGGGTGTGGCTGAGGAGCTGATTCCCCACTTCAAGGTCGCATGGAATGATCCTAACAAACAGGAATCGGGCTTCAAGTACTTATACCTTGATGAAGCTACGAAAAAGAGATTTGAAGAGGGCACTACACGTGATGTGATTACGGAGCCAGTCAGCGAGGATGGAGAGCAGCGACATAAGATTGTCGCCATCATTGGCGCCGAAGATGGTCTGGGTGTCGAGTGCTTGAGAGGCTCTGGTCTCATTGCCGGTGCCACAAGCCGAGCCTACAACGACATCTTCACCATTACCCTTATTACCTGTCGATCGATTGGTGAGTCCCCCGTAGCTTTTTCTAAATATTTAATTAACAATTGCAGGTATTGGTGCATATCTCGTCCGTCTCGGTCAGCGTGCTATCCAGATCGAAGGCCAGCCCATTATTCTTACCGGTGCCGGCGCCTTGAACAACTTGCTGGGACGTGAGGTCTATACCTCGAACCTGCAACTTGGTGGTACTCAAATTATGTACCGTAACGGTGTTTCCCACATGACTGCAAACGATGACTTTGCTGGTGTGTCCAAGATCGTTGAGTGGCTATCGTTTATTCCTGCCCAACGTAATCTCCCGGTCCCAGTCATCCCTAGCATTGACACTTGGGATCGTGAGATCGTATACACACCACCCAACAAGCAGCCTTACGACGTTAGGTGGCTTATCGGTGGTAAGCAAGATGAAGACGGCTTCCAGTCCGGTTTGTTCGACAAGGACTCATTTGTTGAGACCCTTGGTGGCTGGGCTCGCACAGTCGTCGTCGGCCGTGCCCGTCTTGGTGGCATTCCTATGGGTGTAATCGCTGTCGAGACACGAGCCGTGGAGAACATCACTCCTGCGGATCCCGCCAACCCCGACTCCGTAGAACAGGTTGTTAACGAAGCTGGTGGTGTTTGGTACCCCAATTCGGCCTTCAAGACGGCTCAGGCCATCAATGACTTCAATCACGGTGAGCAGTTGCCGCTCATGATCCTTGCCAACTGGAGAGGGTTCTCTGGTGGCCAACGAGACATGTACAACGAGGTGTTGAAGTATGGATCATATATCGTCGATGCCCTCGTCAAATATGAACAGCCCATCTTCGTATACATTCCGCCTTTCGGAGAACTGCGCGGTGGCTCCTGGGTCGTCGTCGATCCCACCATCAACCCCACTGCCATGGAAATGTATGCTGATGCTGAGTCTCGTGCCGGTGTCCTTGAACCCGAGGGCATCATCGGCATCAAGTACAAGAAGGATAAACAGCTCGAAACCATGGCCCGCCTCGACCCGACCTACGCTGCGCTCAAGAAGCAGGCTACGGAGAAGGACTTGTCGAAGGAGCAGCTAGAGGATCTGAAGACAAAGATGACGGCTCGGGAGAAGCAACTGTTGCCCATCTACGCGCAGATCAGCATTCAATTCGCCGATCTGCATGACCGTGCCGGCCGCATGAAGGCCAAGGGCACAATCCGCGAGGCCATCGAATGGAAGAATGCCCGTCGCTTCTTCTACTGGCGTGCGCGCAGACGCCTGAACGAGGACTACATCCTCAAGCGCATGGCGGCCACGTCTAAACTGAAGACTACAGATGCCAACAGCACAGAGGCTATCGAGGCAAGGCGCGAGCATCTACGCATGCTCGCTGCATGGTCGGGCATCCCCAAATTCTCTCGCAGCGATAGAGAGGTAGTGACGTGGTACGAGGAGAACGCCAAGACTATTTCGGGCAAGGTGGAGCAAATGAAGGCAGAGGCCGTTTCTCAACAGATGGCCGAGTTGATGAGCAAAGACAAAGCTGCCGCCCTCAAGGGCCTGAAGGAGTTGCTCCACACGATACCTGTGGGAGAACGTGAAGAGATCATGAAGTATCTGAAGTAAGGAGATATGTGAACACGAGTCGAGCTATGTAAAATTAATTCAAATGGGCGAGGTGTTGCACAGTGGACGGTCTAGTTTTGAGATGTTGAGTCGGCGCATTCTGACAGACATTGGGATCTATATTAACCTACAATAGGTGTGGGTTTAGTGTGCTAAAACGAGGATAATGACGAAGTTCTTGATTATTGTTCATTTTTAAATGGCTTCTTGTGAGTGCTGAACTACCAAGGTACCGTCGGTACATTAGGTACTTATATGTACATATGTATGTAGGTTGGTTCTTTTCATGTGTGATAATTACCTAATGGTCTATAGGTAGGTCTGGAAGTAAATATTTACCGTGGACTCGAGGTTCCTGCCTTTCGATTACATGTAGGTACTCAGGTACCCATTGTGATATTTCTATTACTATCCAACATTGAAGGTACATAGGTACAGATTTGACCATATTGCCCAGGAGTGCCTGCCTGTCTAGCCAGCAAACCACAACCGTACGGAAGGTGCGTGAGAGGCAAGAGCAATGCTTTAGACCTTATTAACCTACTAGCCCCCTTGCCGCAGATTTCAAGTCAATTGCACCATCTCTTCTACTTCCCCCTTACCTATACCCGCCCGGGGCGCTAAGGTACCTACTTACCTCCCTGGCTACCTCATTTATACCAACCACACTCCCAGTTCTCCTGCAAGGCACACCGCACCGCAGGCAAGTGCACCTTTCCTCCCGAGTAATCTCTCGGGTTTCCCTGTAATGGTTGCATGAACACAAGGACCCTTACTATGTATTCCAGGAAGTACCAAGGTACCTTCCGGCACCTCCCTTAAACCAATATAAATAGTCTGCTACTTCTTTCCCATTTAGAATAGATAGCTCCTTCGTCAGACATAATAATACACACCAGTCTTGCCGCATACTTGTTTTATTTGTTTTTTCTTGTTATTCTTTTTACATACGTACGTACACCTACCAACACCCTGATATACACCCGTATTTCTGCAACTACACACTTCCTCTCATCCATCTCTCGCGGACCAACGACTCCTTTGCTGCTCTTGCCCCGGCACACATCGAAGCTTCTCCTCATCACAACTGCCTTTCTCCCCTGGCGGCGCAGGGCATTGTGGTGAGGGGATATTACATAGGCAATCCATCAGGAATCGACTTCCTCCTCGCCGAAAGGGAGCCTGCCATTAGGTCGTTCATCTCAGTTACCCTAAGCTTCACCCGGAACTCTCAGACATACCAAGAGCGCATCGTCTTCTGCCATCAATCTCCCAGGTACGTTATCTCGCTCTTTCCTCTATATACTTTCAGGTCAGCTAACTTGCCTTCATTACTAAGACTATCACGTACGCTTTGTTCCTTCTTCGCTAGCTAGGAAGACGGTCGCCTCGCATACGAAAGAACAGTGCTTGCTACCTCTCTACTGCCCTTCGTTGTTCGGCATTCCGCATTCAGCGTACTAGCTGGCACGATGGCTGAAGCCCAACCCTCAAACAAGTTCACCCTACGCCTACCTCTACCAGTCTTCGGAGACCAGGCGCTCGACTGTGCCGAGTTCATTCAATGCAGCGAGACATGCGTAGGCGGCAATAACCATGTCTCTACGCCTTCGTCTCTTAGTGAGACTTTCCCCAACCTCCAGCCGGTATCCCTACCAAAGGAGATCGTGCTTCATATCCTAGAGTACTTAAACGAACCATACAAGCTCAGAGGCTGCGTTAGACCCCTTGATGGGACGGACCCGGTCCGCCGCGCAATTATTTTCTACAAACCACGTCTATGGGCCAGTATACCTACCTTCAAGATCTGTAGTGTTACAAGATCACAGGCGATCAAGCGTTACGGACGGCCCTTGCGGAATTCTCTGCCCTTTGATGCAAGCGTCGACATTGTTAGTCTTCAAACGGATACTTGTGACCTTCGTCTCCCCTCTGACAAGTTCTTTTACTGCAACGGCGATGAGCAATCAGCTTACGCAACGAACGCGGTGGAGCAACTCGACTACAATCTACTTGACAAAATACATTCTGTGGAGATAGAAGGAGTCTACTCTACAACCTGCTTCAGAATGTGGTCTCAGGTCATGGGGTTACTGATGTACCTATCAAATTTGAAGAATTTGCATGAGCTTAAGATTAAGTTATATCTATACGACACGTGCAACTGGCCATCAAAAAGCAAAGGTAATCTTTACTATCGCGATTATGTCAACATAATAAAGGGCCTTTGGAAGAGACTACGCAGTCTCGAGTCATTGACTGTTTTGGAAATTGAGAAGTCTAAAGCCAGATGTTCAGCTCAAATCCGCCGCGAAGTTGACTCCTACGACAAACGAGATTTCTATTATTTTGCGATGGGCCGTACGGATTGATTGCTCTACGCTGATGGCAGATGCAACACTCCTACAAAGAATTATAGACTGGAATAGCGGCATTGTATATCAGTAGATGCTCAGGGGTGGCTGTCGGCCTGGTGGGCTATAAGTTTCACCCTGGCCGGAAGGAGAATATTCACTGTGATGTGATGGTTTTAGCGGCTAGTAGGATGCCCATAATTTACCCATCTGAGATGCTGTGAAGAACGAAGAAACAGAACTGCTATGTATGCTAGCTGAAGTTGCAAGCCTAATGATACTTAGGCTATTGACTTCAGGGCAGGTTCGGAGAACATGTTTGCTCACCTTTACATAGTAGCATCAAGTTGGCAGAAATTACATTCCATTGCCTTTTCACGTGTGTTATGAGAGCATTCAATGTTTCACGCCCGACTTTGTGATAGTTTCCCTAGTCCTTTCACCCTTTTTAAACGGCATTCTGACATACAATGCTCATGGATACAACTGGTTGTGGCCGCACTGAGACTTGAATGTAAACGCGTGGTGTACTGAACTTTGAATTAACAAAGCCTAGTCGTTTCCAGCATCAAGTCACACACCGAATTTGAGTCCGATATATCACGTTTCCTTTGAGAATACGTGCTCTTTTCTTTTGCCCCCCCTCAATCTTCTGATCCTTTTAACAGTGCTATTTGTGCCCTGGAGTCCAGCTGGCCGCCATGAGATCTATGTGGTTGCCTTTTTGTGTCCTGGGTATTTGGACATGTCCTTCAACAACCAGCAACTCGTCTTGCAGTGAGCCTAGTTATTGGAGAGACAAGCTATAAGGATGGTTCATAGGTAAGGGAGAGTCTAGCGTTTAAGGGCACGCCGGGAGTGCTGCGATCTTGGAGCCGCGTAAGTAACTTGATAGTAGAAACACATATTACTACGCAACGACTACCAATCTCCCACAACGCGCTCATACTCATTGGTGTCCAATAGATTCTTATATTCTCGTTCTCATCTCCGACACCGGCTCAGCTAGTTGGGCTCCCGCCCTCCCCTTGCGTTGGGGCTTTGTTTCTCTTTCTGAACCAATCCGTCCAATACTTGGTGAACTCCTCTTTCGCGCAATCGCAGCCGGGGTCCTGGAGGAAATGCGTGTCCCATTGGTAGATGAGATTATTGAACGCCATGTCCAGGCCTTCCCGGAAGATCGCAATATCAAGATTATCGAACCTGCCTTGCGCCATATTGACCACTGGACCAATCCAAGTTAGTTCTCGTACCTCCCTAATAGTGCCGTAATAGTCCCTCGAATAGATTGTCGATTAGGTATACCCGCGTGTGTATGGAAATGAAGGGATGCGACTCACACATCCATCTGACAAGGTGCTGCAAGACCTTCTTCTTCTCTATCCGGGTGTCCCTCTTCTCCTCGCCGGGGGGGAAGTAGAGGCGGCCGCGCGCGTCCCTCTTCTCGAGCCTGCCGCACAGCCAGTCCTTGAACTCGCCGAAGACGGCGATCCACTTGGCGACGAGGGCCTGGCGGTCGTGGCGCGGGCCCTCCCACCGCAGCATCTGGTCGCGCACCATCTTCTGCACGTAGACGATGTCCAGCACGAGCATCACGTCCCTCTGCCCCCACCCGATGCGGTGCCACAGCCGCCATGTCGCGGAACCACTGTGCTCCTCCTCGAGGCTCCCCACGGCGTCTAGGAGTCGGCATTCTAGCTGCCAGCACCCCGGACACGGCGACCGCGCGCTCTCCTCGCTCACGAGCACGTACCGCTTCCCCTGCGCGCATGTCCCCGTTGCGCGGAACTCGTCGCATGGCTTCGGCTCCGTTGGTGTGCTTTGCGGGTCCTCGTGCGCGCAGATCGTGTACCCTTTGTATCGATGTGTGCACATAGTAGCTGTTCTCTCGCGGGCGTCGTCGAAGGGAGAGCTGACCAGGGTAGGCAGATTCGTGGAAGGGGGTGTGAGTGTATTAAGATAACCGTGTCGCCAGTCTCTGAGTTCAACGAGGTCAAGCAGGGAGAGAGTAAGCCATGGTGGTGCTACTACGGCCTTTTATGTCCGGGTCGCGGGTCATCCTGGCCCCCGTTACGTTGCCCGACGACGGCGGGTGTTGCTGGGGTGTTGCCCGCGTTCTATGTTGATTAAGCTGTGATGCTTCAATGCCTGCGGGCGTGTAACACAGTTTGTCCCCCCCCCGAGCCTTGTGGGCGACAACAACAGCAGTTGGGAATGTCGCGACACCTGGTGTGGGAAACAGGTGGGTTTCTCACGATGATTTGAGATTCTGTGAGGCGAGAGAGACTTGGGGGTGGCTATCGTTTGACACATTGCCCGACCCAGATAATTACAGATTCGATCAGGCCGAGCCAAGAGATGTTTCGGCTCGATGCAGAGGGCCTTGCTTCCCGATCTATACCACCACTACACACTACCTTGGATAGGTAGATGGGATGGTGTGCAGGGTTCTTGTCTGGGGACCGTATCACCTTCCTTCGTGTAGCGCAACCATTCGTTCGCGAGAAAAGGACTGTGTCACTCGTTAGAGATAGAGCAAGGCGGCTTAGCTACTGAGCTAGCTAGTCCGTTGGCTTGGTACATTGTTTTTTTCTTGGAAATGTGCGAGTGATAGATAGATAGATAAGCTATTGGTTGTTACTTTCCACGACTGAATTGCTGCCGCCTTAAAAGGCTCGTCCTGATAGATTGATTGATTCTCCTCGCTTTGCGAGCAAAGAATTCGATTCGACCTACCAGGAGTCCCTTGATCCTATCACTTGTCATCTCGTGTCTCAGATTCCATACCCTCGCGCAGCGTCTCAATCTGCTTCTTGATCTCAATCCACAACGGGAGATCGTCCAAATCACCGTGGCCATCGTCGCCACCGCCGTTGCTGCCGCAGACGTCCAACCAACCGTTGCCTACATCCCGCGTCAGCGAATCTTCGCTGCCCCGATCCCCGGCCTTCGATCGTCGAGCGATTGCCAGAAGCGCTGCCACGAAAGCCTCCTGGATATACGCGAAGCTGAACTTGTCGGTGATCTCGGCGATGGCGGTGCATAACTCGTCGGGGAATTCAACGTCTTTGTTGTCGGCGAGTTTCTTCTGCCAGAATTTACAATAGGCAATGCGCTGCTCCAGGTCTGGGTCCGGGAAGAAATACTTCCTGTCGAATCGCGAGGGACGTTTCTGCTGCTAGTTAGCCGCTTCGTGAACCTATCTAATACCTTTTTTCTTCATATCTTTCTTCCATAAGACAGACAGGACGGGAAGACGATGTAGAAAAGTACATGTCATGGACTTACCGAAATACCTGGATCCAAACGGTCAAGGTGATTCGTCGATCCGATCATGAATATGCCGTCGTTATTCTTGAGGCCGTCAACCTCATTCAAGAAGTAGCTGCGCACTTGGTCCGAGACGATACTATCCAAATCTTCGAATACCAGATAGCACGGCGCGAACTGCCTCGCTTTCTGGAAGATGAGCCTGAGCGCATACTCAGGGCCACCGTACTATTCCACCCAGCATCAGCGATTTCCATCCTCGAACTAAACTCGCATCACAAGACAAACTCACCGAAGCCAACGACCGCACATACAACGTCGGGACGGGATCCTCGCGCTCATACAACATATGCATCGTAGCCTTAATAGAAATAGTCTTCCCATTACCTGGGGGCCCATGGTAAATGATGCCCCTCTTCCAGGGGACCTTAAGTCTCGCATAGGTACCCCTCGAATCAAAGAAGGAATTATGGTCCTCAATAATGGCCCTCTTCATAGCCGGGTCAAGAATAACATCCCCCCACGCCGCGGAGGCGATGCTCCGGAACAGGGCGGCGTTCTTCTGCCAATAGCCCTGGTCGAAGACCCAGACCTCCTCGTGGAGCTCGTTGGCCCAGCTGCCGGCGGCCAACAACAGGCCGTCGGCGTGGCCGCGCTCGGCAGATAGAAGGTACTGGTTCGCGCGCGCCGTGTACGCCTCGGTGCCGTCCCGCCCGTCCGCCACGTACAGCAGGAACTCGCGCCCCCGCCACCGGTACGCGAACTTGCCGAAGTTGAGCTTCTGCGCCAGGAACCCCGGGTCGCCGTCGATGCGCCGCGCCGGCGCGACGTACACGGTCCACGACACGGGGGAAAAGCTCCCCCCGCCGCCGCCGACGGGCGAGGTCCCGATCGCGCGGCTCGTGGCGTGCCCGGCGGCGGCGTAGCGCAGGAGGTCGACCCCGTTGTCCCGCGGCGCGATGGTGAGCTGGAGCTGCGGGTATTGCTCGGCGAGAGAGCGCGCGATCAGGGTGTCGGTGTCGATCCGCTTGCCGGTCGAGTGCGCGAACCATGCGTCGTTGGTCCTGTCGCCAACGCCGACGCCGTCGCCGCTGCCGGAGTGGGTTTCCGGGGCTAGCCCGCTCGGCAATGCGGCAGTAGTGTCGTGGTGTCCTTTCTCCGTCATGTTGCCTGGTTGTTTAATTACCTAGGAGAAATCCCTAGCAGCGAGCGGTATCAATCGACTACTCAGCAAGTGACCTCAAGCCCGAGTCTGTAGAGTGAATGTTTCAGTCTCAATTGAACGGCGGATGAGACGGAGGGAGTCGTTTAAACGGCTGCCTGAAGGATCAGTACTGTAAGAGCGAGGCTGGGCTCGGCCGCCGTCTGTTTGCATTTCCCTTTTGGGCAGTGACGTAACAGGAGCTTTGTTTTCTCGTACGAGATACATACCGCGTATATGCGGGCGTGAGCGGCTGCGCCACGGGCCACCTCCATCTGGTAAGCCAAGACATTGGGGGCTGTCCTGCCACGGAGTTCGCGAGAGGACAAGCGAAATGAACCCCGTCTTTAGAGTGCTAAGATGTCCTGTCCATAACCTGTAAAATCGAAAATGGAACATCTTGAACTGCTAAAAAGGCTGGTTCGCGACTACATTACATATCCGCGGGGACACTATTATAGCCATCAAACTACGCCTTTCGAAGATACACCGGGGCAGTTTGTTTTCACCTTCATTCGATTGCATTTTCTTTTGGTGTTCCGCAGCGAGAAGAAAGCTTCCTGATTAGTGTCGTACCCCGTTCACCTCTATGGTAGAGGGCTCTCGAAAGAAAAAGGAAGGGGCGTTAAGTAGAGAAACTAGATATTATCCGTCGTTCCTTGGTCTAAGGCTATTTTCCGAATGAGCATTTACTTTAGCACGCGACTAAAGTATGAGGTTCCGATGTTCTCTTCCTAACTTAACAGCGGCACAAAAGCGGCGGCGACGCAGTCCGGATCATATTCTAATTCTTCATCAAGAAGATAGATATTAAGGTAGTCTAAAGTACACGATTGGGCCCGATCCCCGTACTCAAACAAACTGTAGGAGAGAAAGCCATACGAAAAGACTCGGCGTTATCTAAGGAGATAGCATATCTACCCTAGTTCTATAGGCCCCCGGTCGTGATACGCAGGCGCTTCGACAGGCCATTCATAACTGGCCGCCTCGACGGGTTTCGGATAATATCCACCTACGGGCACCGCATCAGCGGTCTCCGGTGGGTCAGACGAAGACGCCGTCGGTTCAGACCGTCTCCGTTGGCGCCTTTTCCAGAACAGGAGGGCCGCGGCAGCGACGATTATCGCCCCGCCAAGTGCCGCGCCGACCCCTATCCCGGCCGCCGCGCCCCTCGACAGCCCTGTTGAAATATCGGTTGCTTGTGGGGGGGTGCTTGGAGATATTGCACCGGGCGTGGTCTGTGTCGCAGCTGATGTTGTACCGGACGAGACGCTGGAGGTAGTAGGCAACAAAGCTGTTGAGCTTGATGAAGAAGAGAGAGAGGTGGTGTCGAGAGTGATATTAAAGTTGGGGGAGCTTTGCTGGTTGCTCGAGTTGTTGTTATCATAGAGCCAGAAGAAGAACACGGGCGATTGCGAGAGTTGGAGGTCGTAGGTCTGGACAGTCCAATAAAAGCTCTGAGGCAACGTCTGACCCTCCGACTCTAGAGGCGGCTAACTGTCAGCAGCATATCGAAGGCAGGACATGCAAGAATGACATGTCTTTGTCGTCTCGTAGGCGAGTTTATGGGTGGTCTAGCTTACGATTGTAAACCAACTGATGTGACTTCCGCGCGCCGCCTGATAAGATGCCCTGCCAAAACTCAATCCGGTAGGAGTCCCAGGGCGCCGTAAACGCAATTATCTGGCTGGAGCCCAGAGGCCACACTCCGTTGGCGGCGAACGGTGCTTTGCTCGTCGTGTCTTGCCACTGGGGAGAGACGAAGGCCGCCTTCTGGGCCGCCTGGACCCGGGCAGCGAACCATAACCATAGGAGCGCCACGATGAAGAAACGCATAATTCGACGACAGATTTTCGAAGAGCTTTGGTCTCACTTCCCAAGCCTACTTTCAAACACCAATGACAAAATCGGGGGAGGGAGAGAGATGTAAGAGGAGGTAGGGATAAACGGGGGTCTGTCATATTATTGTGTTAGGCCAGCTGAGAGCAGCGAGAGACTCATCGAGAAAAACAGGCCCGAGGGCCTTGCTGCCACCCAGTGATTCCATATTGCCTTGCTCTTCATTGTTGGGTGAAATTGACGCTGAAGCACCAACATGCATAACGACTCACGATATTACTGGATGGCATGAATACTACGGCGGCCACTACTAACCCCTTACGGTTAATAGAGGCTACCCACCCCGGCTACCCCTGCCACCTTATTCGTTCAATTCAGCGCGTATTAAACAGGTCCATAGATCCGTATATGTAGGCCCGTGCAGGTCCGTACACATACAGAGGTATAGGTCTATACGCTTAGGTGTAGGTTGGCAGTAAGCGTGTTGTTCTTATGCCGAAATTGGCGTATTAACGATATGTTGAATAGTATATTTAGCGTTGTGGCCGGGCAATTGTGGCTAAATACTACACCTACACGTACAGATCTATACAACCGTACGCACCTACACAGATCCACGGACCTATATAGACCTATTTAATACGCGCTGAATTGAACAAATACAAAGTCGTACATCTAAAGCACTAACAAGGGGGCAGGGGGTAGGCGGGATGGGTAGCCACTATTAACCGTAAGGGGTTTAGTAGTGTCCAGCGTACAGTAGTACAGTATACTAATTTTGGGCGGCCGATAAGAGTAGCTACATATTCCAGCCGCCCGGGAGCCGTCCCTTACGGTCCGGCCCTTTCGCAACGCGATTTGTTGTTTGTTATAGTTGTGCTTGCTATATTTACAGTTGTTACAGTTGTAGCGTTAAATACTTAGGTGCTTAGGGGTGGTTACCTAGTTAATTTAATTATTTGTTTAGGCGTGGAACGTGTGGTGATTTTTTCATGGCACGTCTAGGGGGACTAACAGACACGAGCCGTTGTGCGTTTGACAACGGCCCAACAATCGCATCTCATCTAGAGGGTCTAATTTATGAGGAGTTGGATTGATCCCAATATTGTAACTAGTGTGTTTTCCAGACTTCTCCGTAGAAGGGTATCTCCGTGAGATGGAAATGCTTCCAGGCCCTGACACAGAGGAAGGCCGCAGCTAATAAGAAGGCAAGTAAGGTATGACTATAACAGGGGTTTTTTTTCATCTTTTTTTTTTCATGTTCAATGATGATATTATTGCTGAATAGAGGACAGGAAAAGGCGACAGCAAGATAGTCGGGTCCATGCCACGTCTGTCGAAGACATGCAGACTAACTTCTAGTTGGCATAAGGTTAGGGGTACAACCTAGTTTTGACTATATCAAATCGGATTACTTTGCTGATACATGCCGTCTGTCTTCGTTTCCAAGGCTTGGTCATTGCGATCTTATGGGGTATATCCCATCTGCTTTGCGATATGGTGGCTGAATACGGGCCATCGGTCTTGAGCACGTTTAATATTAGTCGAATATCCATCAAACAATGTATTTACCACATGAGACTGTGAGCTTTTGAGCCCTGTGTCAGATAAACATTGGATTTGACGCCCAATACCTGTCTGTGCGCATCGAACCCGACAGCCCGGAACCACGGTAACCGAGTGGGGCAAACGGGTCGGCTGCATGTCCATTGAGGTTATCATGCATTGCATTTGGGGGTGGTTGATAACCTGTTTTTGACACGGAAAACCAAGAGGCTAATACAACTTTACTAATACTTTGTAAACAAATGAATTCGCCCATTTAGCAGGTGCGCTAGCTTCTATATCGAGCTCATCCATAGTGTCAAAGGCGATTCTGTCCCCGACAAGCCGGTGCTGGGAGGAGTATGACGGCCAATTGTTAAGGAAGAAGAGCTTAGGATATTAGAGAGGCCGTTTAATAGGGTTAGACGACAGAGAACGAGACCTAGGCCTTCAAGAGAATATATAATGGGAGTCCAGGTTTCTACAATGTTTGCAGAATAATTGATAGCCACCTACCCTATAGAGTCTGCACCAATCATAGATAATATGATTTGGTAAGTACTAACCTTTTAATCAACAAATAGCGAAGGAGCTATTGACCTTCTCATAGGGATGTTGGCCCAATGGCCCAACTCTATCGAGTTGGTAATGATGCTTGCATTATCCTGTGATCTGGTACAGGGCCATATTCACCATCTCGTGATGTCCGAGACGTACTTGCTTGCTTCCTAGGTTGAGGTATCATACCCAAGCTTGTCAGATAACATGAGATAACGATAATTTACGGCTGTGACGAGGTGTTGTCCAAAAACGTAGAGAAACCGAACATTCATTCCGACGTTAGCACAGAGCGAGATCGCTTGTCCCACGTACTTCGGAAAGCACCCGTCGGGAGACTCGACCTGCAGCTTTGCGTATGCGCTTCGGTAGAGCGGTACTAGCAAGACGCTCGTCGATTTCCAAGGTTGTTAGTCAACCGCCTCCAAACTGGCCTTGGCAATGTATTTGCAGAACTTTGCCGGGATGACGCGTCGGGCGACGTAGACGGGCTCCAGGCCAGATGGATTAGGGTAACGTCGCTTGTGTCCTTTTACTGCTGAGCTAGGTAAGAGACGAGAGACCATGTTATACGAAATTGTGATGTCCAGAAGTTCGGAACAACGATCTACCTGTCTGCCACAGAAGGATATACAGTATATCGTTAAACGCGAGGAATAACCCCCAAAACATGACGCGCTCGGTGTGGATATTGAGGCCAATTTGATGGGAAGGTTTTAAGCACAAACATGCCAGGTCACCTCAGTTTCTTAGATAATTGTAATATATTATTTTTCTTATCCTCAGTTGGGGGATGAAGTGCAGGCGTAAACGTGCGTTCTCCTGTAAATACCAAGCAAGTAATGTGGAGTTTTCCACGTTCCATGCAGGTGGGTGCAGGTGTCATCAAGCCCAGTATGCATTTAAGAGTGCTGTTATGTATATACACCATACGTACCGTGTTTTTGTGATACCGGGGACCGGGCAAGGGGCGCAGGTCCCGTCTTGGACTAGGCAGGCAGGCGCGAGCGTTAGCGTACACTACCTACAGTACACTCAACACGCTGGTCTCAATCCGTGGTGAAACAGAGCGTGGTCCCAGTCGCATCTTCTTGCCAAACAAGTTCATGATACCCAGCTTCGGCGTCTTTCGAGAAGCATCGCCGCCATACAGCCTATGTTCCCTCAGTCGCCTTGATTGGCTGACATTTGTTTGTTTTCTATTCGCCGCCGCTTCCGCTGCTCAGATCTCAGATCGACCACGTCAAACGGCGCATTGATCTGATTTGGTTGCGGGCGACATGCGCTTCACCACGACGAGATCACCGTCGGCATACACGGCCATCCTTTCTCTCCTCGCCCTCGCCCTCGCCCTCACGTCAACAGCCGTCGCATCCGATGCCGAACCCACCACCACCACCACCGCGTGCACCGCTTCCTCGACATCCGGCGCCTTCTTCGACCTGAGGCCCGATGCCGCCATAAAACCCAAGCCCGACGGATCGCGGCCCTCCCACAGTCGTGGCGCGCCTCTCACCGACTACAAAGCCAGGGGCTGGGACTACGGCTCCAACTTTACCTTGAACATCTGCAGCGCCGTCGTCGAGCCCATCGAGGATGTGAAGAACATCGACGACAGCAAGTGGCAGAACGTCAGCGCATACTACGTGTCCGAGGGCAACTATTACAGCCTGGGCTTCCAGGCGGCCAATCCGGTAACGCGGGGGAAGGAGCTGGTCCTACAATACGAAGGGGGCTCATACTGCGGCAAGAAAAAGTCGAGGTCACGGAGCCTGAGCGACAGGAGCGCGGTGCACTCGGGCGCAGCTTACAGGGACTACGAGAATGACGACGAACCGCCGTCGTCAAAGACAGACGAGGGCGCC
The DNA here is from genome assembly GCA_022495065.1 of Xylaria telfairii. NCBI lineage: Eukaryota > Fungi > Ascomycota > Sordariomycetes > Xylariales > Xylariaceae > Xylaria > Xylaria telfairii. The sequence continues at coordinate 216,273 of MU383866.1, forward strand.
GTGGACGAGCGGAAGGACAAGGAGGAAGAGGACGAGTTTCGCAGGAAATCCACGACTATATTTTTCAGCTGCGACAGAGACGCGCTTGGGGGCAACGCCCAGGTGTCTTTCATCGCCGTGGATCCAGAGGAATGCAACTACGTCTTCAAGGTCAAGTCGGCGCACGCCTGCGCCGCGGCCGAGCCCCACAAGCCCGGCAGCGTCGGGCCTGGCTCTGTCTTCGCCATCATCCTGGTCGTGGCCGTGCTGGTGTATCTGCTGGGCGGCGTCTTCTACAACAGGACGGTCGGGAACGCGCGGGGCTGGAGGCAGTTACCCAACTACTCGATGTGGGCAAGCGTGTGGAGCTTCATCTGCGTAAGCCGTTCTCGAGTCTCACAAGACCTACCAGCGCATAACGCTCGGTTTGATTAACTTGAAATCGCAGGACATGTTTGTCATTGCTACGTCGTCCTGTGCCCGGCTGTTCCCCAGCCGGAGGGGGTACCACTACCTCTCGGGATCGCCCACCTCGAGGGCGAGAAGCAATCGCGACGCCGAAAATCGTCTGATCGACCAGTACGATGAGGAGTGGGAGGATTGAGGCCGTCGTCCGATGTTGGCTGTATTCGTATTTTGTGTGTTTCCGTAAAACTAAATCGGTCCTCCCACCTCCTGCGCGACATTGCGAGGCGGGAGTCCTGCAGGATCTCCGGTAATGGGGGGGGCACGAGGGATTGATGATATGGGCATCTATTATTTTGGGTTGCCGAGTGGCGTCTTTTGATTGGACAAGGGCATATAGAATTAGTGTGTTGGTCGAAGCCTTTTCTTCAACACGCTACATGTACTGTACGGTACGGTATCTACACTAGGTCCTCCTGTAGGTACCTGTACGATCGTGTCTCTAGTAACAGTTAATTTGTGTGCAATGGGACCTACAATTGGACCGGTTGTGTGAGCATTGGAGTCTTCGCCACCGACTACTACATGTATCGCTATATGATCTTGATTGGCCTTTAGGATCCATTCGTACATATATAATATAACTGCCTATATATATATATTGAATTCGATCGTGACGGCCGCGTCGCTAGTTCCCTACAACCTGGATCTGACGGACCGATAACCTGGCCTGTGCATTCAATCTGAGACACGCCGTGTTTGATGTCTTATACCAATCGGGCTGGTCCTCAGCCAATCGACGCCAATCGCAGTCTGGACACTGTCTGGACTCGCCCGGAGCATTTCGACGCATGACCAGGGTTCGCACCTTTGCCCCATGTAACCTTCCTCATCCGCGTTCGCATCGATCCATGTCCCGACCGATCGTTCGGTTATGGGGGCATCTGTATAAGGACCCGGGTACGTGCATGTGTGTCTTGGTTTGAGACGTCTTTTTCATCCCAAAACGCCTCTCCTCGTCACTAGAGCGTTTGCTTAGTCTTCTATTTTCTTTTTGATTGGCTGCATCTCTCTTTCTCTTTGCTTTCTGTGCTTGTCACATTTCTGCTTTTATTTTCCCTCGCTCTCTCTTTCTCTCTCCCCGCCTTCGTTTCTTGTATATACTCGGTATCCTTTTCGTTTTTAGCATGTTGACCATGTATTTTCCCGCATTTGTTTCGCTTGCCCTCTTACCGGCAGTTTTGGCCAAAGTCCAACTTCTAGTACGTTTTTGCCTAAACGTCCCATGAAACAGCTTAAAATGCGCCACAGTTGTGCTGATGGGAATTTCAAAATAGGGAGTAGCTGTAGCGGGAGGCGAGTTCGGGTGTCAGATCGATGTAAGACTACCGTTATAGACTAATAACAATCGCGTCTTTTTGCTAAGTCATGCCTAGGGGACATGTCCGCTCGGGTCTGCGCAACTACCTCTGAGCGATGGACCAAATCAGATGAATCATTTCGTGAAGCAGGATGGGATGAACGTATTGAGAATACGTATGAGCCAGCTTTCGCTACCGTGCAGGAATAGAGAACTGATTGTTGGATAGCGACATCCTGGCAGTTTCTTGTGAACAACCAACTAGGCGGCGACCTCGACACCTCGAACGTTGCAAAATACGACCAATTGGTACAATCATGCCTTAGCACCGGCGCTTTCTGCATGATAGATATCCACAATTTTGCGCGATGGAACGGGCAGATCATAGGTCAAGGCGGTCCGACAGATGAGCAATTCGCCAGCTTCTGGGGCCAATTAGCAAGCAAATACGCCTCAAACGACAAAGTCATCTTCGAGCTCATGAACGAGCCGCACGATCTTGACGTAAAACTCTGGGCGCAGACCTGCCAAAAGGCCGTCACGGCCATTCGCGAGGCCGGAGCTACGTCACAGATGATATTACTCCCTGGTACCAACTTCGACAGTGCGGCGACGCTGGTCTCGAGCGGGAGTGCGGATGCCTTACTCGCCATCACGAATCCGGATTCAAGCACCGACAACCTCCTACTTGATATCCACAAGTATCTAGACGAGGACAACTCTGGTACTCATGCCCCGTGTACCACTAACAACATCGATGCCTTCACAACCGTGGCACAGTACTTGCGGAGTAAGGGACGGCAGGGCTTCATTAGTGAAACTGGGGCTTCCAGCGATGCTTCTGTAAGTCAAGACATGCTGGTTTATATAGACAAGGGTCTCAAAATCATCATCTCGGAACTGACATGAAATGTAGTGCATGACAGCATTCTGTGCCCAAAACTCACTCATCAACACCAACTCCGACGTATTCACAGGCCTAGTCGCCTGGGGCGCCGGCAGCTTCAGCACATCGTACCTCCTCAGCCTAACACCATCGAACCAAAACGGGCGGCTCGTTGACAACGCCCTGACGAAACAATGTCTCCTCGCACAATGGAACGACGCTCCCAGCAGCAGCACCACACCCACGCCGAGACCAACAACACCAACCCCATCAGGCACAACATCCTCAACGGTCCTCATCCTCACGTCTCTGCTCTCAACACCAACAGCACTATTAACCGCGACATTCAGCATGCCGACCTTCACTCCTCCGAAAAACAGCAGTAGCAGTAGCGCCAGCAGCACGACATTATCGAAATCGACCATCAACACGTCAAATGTATTAATCCTCACAGACGTATTGACGGATAACACCATCAGCACGCTCGCCATCGCAACAGGGACGCCTCCGCCACGCTCCGGGCTCAGCGGCCTGCTCACGGTGGAATCTGGTGCGCCCTCGATACCGACACCGACGCTGTCACTATCGCCGTCGTCTGAATCTCCTTCTTCGACGCCCGCGAGCGGTGCCGGCTCGGTCGCGGTTGGCTTGCTCACATTATGGGGCTGTGTGCTTATAGGTGCTGTTTCGCTCGTGTACTAGAGTACGTAACCTATGAACCGAGAGACAAATTAATAAAATAGCGTTTGGTTTTTAAAATCTCTCTTTGAACCGTGATTGCTTCGTGTAAGTTAACTATCGCTTAATAAGCGCTTCGAGTACCAACCGCTCAGAACCCCGTGATGGTATTTATTGCCGCCTTAAGCACCTAACCTAAATGAATACAGTGTGCGACTCTTGAATGAAGGCATACAACAGCTCTGCCTATGGATAGTACCTCGGTTCCACGAAGTAATTCGCAGCAAGGAACACCCTCGCAACCAAAGAAAATCCTCAACATAGAGATAGCCCCTTGCATATCATTATCTCTTACCGATCTAGCTCAGGTCCCTCGCTACGCTCCGCTCCCTTACGAAAGGTAGGTTCAGGAGGACCTTGATTGCGTGCAGGAAGAGTCTTTGACAGGACGGCGCAGAGCGCTGGGGTAACACACACTTCTCGGGCTTCATGATCGATGATGCCGTTGGTGGCAATCGTAAGGGAGTCGTGGTTAGGACTATCACACAAACTAATAACCCCTGAATGAGACAGCAGCATGTTCGTTTCCGAGCTCGGTCAACAAACAAACAAGCAACTCCCTGCGAGCTGTCGGATATGGTAAATAAATATGTCTCTCGAGTGTCGGCTTCAGCATCATCTCCCTCTCATTATCACCGAAGCCCCTTTCATCACCCCCCCCCCCCCCTATATCACCCCTATATATGACTATCCCCACACTCCGAACCATCCCAGACACCGAACCACCAGAATAACTACCACGATGAGTTCCCTCCGCCAAACCATCGAGACAACGACGCGCGACTTCCTAAAGTCAGCCGAGTCCGCGAGCATGATCAAGGATCCTAGCATAGTATGCCGCAACCTAGACCCGGAGTGCTAGCGGCAGATCGTGCCGCGGTCCTTCATGGCGGCGATGCAGGCCGGGGAGGAGGACAAGCAGTTTTCCAACGCCTCGGCCTCGGCCGCCGCCGCCGAGAACATGTATGTCCCGGCCGTGGAGAAGACGGACATCTTCAATCGTCAGTCATTCTCGGAATTATTTTCTCAGTGCCGTTTTATGGTGTATAAAGAAAGCTCTCTTCTTTCTTGGGAGCTCTTAGAAGAAGTAATCCTCTCGATGATAGTAACTGACTCTCGGTATTGCAGTCACGATTGACGAGGTGGCGCGGAAGTCGGCGGCGCGAACTGTTTCTCTTATTACGTTTCGCGACGGCGAGGAGAGTCAGTAGTTCGCGTGTTCTTCTCGCCCGAATGGCTTCGCCCCCCCTTTCCAGGCCAACACCACGCCTGGAACTTTCGAACCTTCTCGCCCTCGGAAATAACGATAACTAACTTGAAGTAATCTAGTAACGCTCGAGCACTCATGGTTCTTCGAGCTCGTCGACGACGGGAACAAGATCAAGGGGCTCGTGGAGTTCTGCGGCGAGGAGCTTGCGCGGAAGCGCGTCAACAAGACGATCGAGCGAGTACTGAGTAGTGGTGGTGGCTTTAGACATGTTAGTTTGGTGAAGGTGTTTTTGACGCTTGTATATTAATTCATATGTATAGTATAGCCTTGGATCGTGAAGTAACCGCATTTATTATTTCGTCAGGAAGTTATCAATGCCTCGAGATTTGATTATCCAAGCACAGCAATATGACTTCGTTGATATTTATAGGCGTCCTGGAGAATTAATTCAACCACTACCTTTGCCTACAATGTCATTTACCGTGAGTGTCCGCAAAGCACCACCATGTAGCACTTCTAGGTGAGATGCATTTCACTCAAGAGAAGTAACCAATCAGTAGAAGATAACGGGGATTCCCCTCTTGCACAGCCCCGGCCTGACCTGCTTACCTTGCAACCCTAGAGCGCATTAGGATTATATCGGATGGATCACCTACTAGATGCATCTACATGAGTTTCATCTTACTCGACCTAGGACTATCGTTGAAAAGGTCGGCGCGTAAGATTCTCGTAAGCGATCTCTTTCCGCATTTCACCGGACTTCGATACATGACAATTGCAATGGAAGGGATATGTTAGCAGGCAGATTGAAGCACTAAAATCTTTTCTCTTCCTGTTACTTCAGCGTGCGCGTAGCATTTTTTTTTTTTTTTTTTTACCAGTTGTCATAGTTCCACGACGCGATGAGAGGCCTGCAGCAGCCAGATGCGCCGGAGAAGAGGCTGCCGGAGGGGGAGATGTCCATGAAAGAGATGTGGGCCGAAGCCGCTAGATCATTCGAGAGCATATGCGGCGAATCGTTGCAGCGGGGGGAAGTGAGGAGCTTCGAGGACGTGCGAGCGAAGATTGAGATCAGCAGCAAGCCCGGCGTTGACGACGGGCCAGGTGACAGATGGGAGAAGGCGAAGAGCGCGGGGCTCGAATCTCTCAAATACTTAAAGTTACTCGTCGGCGCCGCCTGTCAAGCGTCCGAATTTGTAGGTCTCGATTGCTCCCTGTTCCCGACCACATACACATTGACGCCTGTAGATCCCTTTGCCAGCATCGGCGGTACACATCACGAGCAATGCCTTATTCTTCGTGTTCGACATTCCGGGAGCTATCAAGGGCTACAACGATGCCATCGACCAAGTCTTTAGTGAGGTGTCTTCAGCACTTTCGCAGTTCAAGATATATGAGTCGATAAACAACATAGACCCCTTGCTTATCAGGCAAATACACCTCGTCATAGTGAGCTTTGTCAAGATCTGCGCCCACGTTATTACGTACCGTCAGGGCCGTAAGCGAGACCGAATCTTTCAACAGGTCAAATCTATATTTAATGATGACTCGGGCCTAGCCGACAGCATGGCCGAGTTCAAACGGGCTCTCCAGCAGCAGCGCGATGTCGAGGGGACCATCACGCTCTCCCTGGTAGTTGAGACAAGAGCAGATCTCAAGACGATGCTCGAAAACCTGATTGTCTTCGCCAAGACAACCGAGGAGACACGTCAGGTAGTGCAGGAGACGCAGAAAGGGGTGCAATCCCTCAGCGCCGAAGCCGCGCGGATTAAGACTCTCATCAAGATCCGCAACACTCTCAACGTACCATCCACAGTACGCCTTGATACCAAGACTACGCGGACATGCTCAGACATACACCGCAAATGCCTCGACGGCACCGGGTCATGGATATGGACGCACCCGGCGTACACTGCGTGGAAGGAGAGCAAGGACAAAACCACGTCGCACGTGCTCGTGATATCGGGCCCGTCATCCTCGGGCAAGACGTTAGCCAGCTCTCTCATCACGAAGAGGCTGGAGGAGCAAAAGGGGCGCACCTACGTCGCGCACTATTTCTTCCCCGCGAGTGCGAAGAAATCCGACGACGAGAAGAATCCCGTGCAGGTAGCCCTGAAATATATGGCTTTCCAGATCGCGCGCGTCGACCAGATCGTATTAGCGGCGTTGGGGAAAGCATGCGATGCAAACGCCAGCGCCTTCCGCAGCTCAGCAAGCCTGGAGGATATATGGGCAGAGCTGAAGATTGGGACGCCGGGGTCGGGGGCATGGTATTACCTCGTATTCGACGGACTCGAGAACCTACCCGAGAGGCAAGCTGAAATGCTGCTGAAGTTTCTGTTCGGTCCAAAAATCGCAGGGGATGTGACCGGCCGCGTGCGCTTTCTGGTCAGCGGGACGGATGATGAATTTGCCAACGACCCAGCTGTTAGAAGCGCGCTCCAAATCCAGATGGGTAAGCATAATATGGAAGATATGCGCATTATTATCGACGACGCTCTTACCAGTCAAGGAATGCTGAAGAACACAAGGTCTGGTTCGGCCCAGGAAAAGGCGAAAGTCAAGATTGTCGAGAAACTGCCACAGAATGTCAAAGGAAGCTACTCCTTGTTACAGTTTGGGCTGGACGAAGTAATCCGTCTATTGAGTACGCGTACGGCGGTTGAAGAGCTGGACCGGGTGTTGGACCAGATGACGAGTAGCCACGAGGTGGCCATCAAGAAATTACAACGGTCGTTGACGGCGGATGAAATCAGTGAGCTGAATGAACTCTTGAAATGGGTGCTGTTCAGCAAGATTGTTATGAATTTGGATCAGCTTGAAGCCGCGATGGTAAGTTCACCTAGGTACTTACAACTGCCTCAAACACGCTTACACAGACTAATTGACAACACGAAGTTCTTATATTCGGGCACGGAGTCACTCGCATCGCTCCGGTACATCATCAAGGAAAAGTACTCCGCCGTCCTCAAGCTTGAGGACACATATGTCTACGAGCAAGATGGGGTCAAAGATTATCTTTATGAAGAAAAAGACAACTTGGACAAATCGTCGCAATCCAAAGAGCGGGCTACGATCAGCATGACCATCACCATAAACAATGTGGACCAGGAACTCTGCGGACACTTTCTTTGGGACCTCGCACACAAGGCTATCCGGGATAAGTTTAGATTTGACTTCGACACCGCCTCAACTTCTCTGCATAGCAACAAGGTTGCCATTGCCGTAGACGAATTCGAGGCGCATCGTACTATCGTAACGCGGGGATTCGATTACCTGAGCAAAGAGCCTAGGGACCAGACCACGGACATTGGAGAGTATCTCGTCTGTTGGCTGCCATATCATCTCAGCCGTCTTTTCCAGCTAGACGAGGAAGAGAAAGGAGCGCTCATGCCCGATGAGCAGGTAGAGATCGGACGAAATTTGTTCGATATATTTAAAGACGAAAAGTGCTTCAGGCGCCACAAGGCAAGTTTCGAGCGGACAATTTGGACAGCTGACGAGATGGAGGAGGTACAAAAATGGCTCACGGATTCGGCTGTGGTACGGAAGCTAGATAAGAGGTGGCGGAATGAAGTTCGACGCGCCCCTAGCTTAACAGTAGGGTTTTTAAAGGAGTTCGTGAAAATGGTCGTTACGGGCTTCCTAAGGGAAAGGACTTGGGATGTTGAAAATGCTTGTTCGTGGATTAGGGAGTTTATGAGGGTTGTAAGTCGTTTGTGATTCGCCCGTCAGACAATTCGTTCGGCCAACGGCTTGACACCATGGAATTATGCTGTAGACGCTGATTATTTGTGGCGCAAAGGACGACAAGACACGGCACCCCTCCACGCTTCTCAACGCAAACGTTGGCGATGACATAAGTTCGTCTGGCTCGCCACCCTCATCTGCTAACGGATACGTTGAGATCGACTGGGACCGTTTGAGCACCTGGTGCCAGGGCTTCCTCGGGCTACCTGAATCAGAGCTCAATTCCCTTTGGTATGAGCGCCTCGCCACAGCCGCAAGTTCCCAGAATGTGACATCCGATGCGGTCCTGCCCCTATTTGAACGCGCCATTGAGCGGGAACACCCTAGCTGGCTGTGCCAATCTGGCTTAGGAGAAGCGTATTTTGCCCACGGCCGGACGCTGCACGCCATCGCTCAGATAGAGCTGGCACTTACAAATGCGCAACTGGAGGGTGCCACCCCGAAGCCAGAAGAAAAGGATATGGTGAGATTGCATTTGTTGTTGGGGGAGTACGCTTATGCAGCGGATGATGTGCAGAAAGCGGCTGACCAGTACTTGCTCGCATGTGGGAGCAGCGACGCTGAACAAGCAAGGCAGGGACAGCTAGGAAACTTGAAGTCAAGATTAAGATTTTCAAATATAGAGGAGACGCGAAAAATGCTGAGAGATTCTCTGGTCTTGGAAGGCGAGGAAAGCAAGATGGTAGGCGTTTTGAAGATGGTCGCGCGAGATGCAGACCATGAAGCTATTGTTTTGAAGATGGTATTTTTGGCCGAGGGGGACCCGGATCTTCTAGCAGGAATCGTGCGTGCCATGGAGACGGCAACAATAACCACACATACAGAGGACCGCACTGCCGAAATGTCTTCGGAAGATCGCTTTGCCGAGGATGAATACCGTGGCGTGCTCCTCTACTACAGAGGCGTTGCGGCATATATATACAAGGTGTCTTCTAAGGGCACCGAGCCCGTTAGCGAGGCCCTGAGGCTGTGGAAGGAAAGCCGTGACCAGCTTTCCAACGTCGGTGGTCCTAATGCTTTCTGGGTGAGGCAAAAGGCCGCAACTGCGCTTGCTAAACACTACTTCCAGAGTGTATGTGACTTCCACATCATCTACTTCTTCTCTTGGGGTTCAGGGATGACTACCGTACTGAGAAAATTTCTTTACCGTAGTGGCGATTGTTAACTCATACTTTTCGTAGATGATGGACGAGCAGTCCCTAGTTCATCTCGATGAACTATCCAAGCTAGCTGAAGACAGCCCCGAATTCTTCGTCAACAACTCGTCGGGTTTTCTAGGCGCACTCCATGCGCTCCGCGGCAGAAAGGAGAAGTCGAGGGAGGTCTTAGGCCGACGGATGAGACAGGGGTTGCAAATACTCTTAGATGATACACCCGACAACGACAGACTGGGGTTCTCTATCATCCACAGGACACTACACCAGCATCAGGATCTCGTAAATGCAGCTATTGCCTTGTCTCTGCTAGGTCTGCCTGATCTCGTCACCAAAGAGCTATACTTTGAACTGAAGGACATCAACGATGAGGACGGGATAGATAAACAGCAAGTTCTGGAAACGGTCACAAGACTCGCTAAAGAAACAATCCAGGCCGTCAAAATCCGAGTAGCAGACGCTTCGCACCAATTGCGGCGAATTGAAGCCGCCAAAGCGCACGTCGACTCTCTCATGACTGCTACCAAATCCGAGTCAAACTTCGCGGTCGACGACAACAACGACGGTACTACCGAGAAATCCAAGGGTCAGGGTCATAGTGAAGACATGTCAACCCGGGTAGACCTATATACAACTACCGCGCTCCGCCTCCTACACACTCGTATAACCGCTCTGCATAGACAAACACTCATCCCTGGTATCAGCCCCCTAGACATCGAGGATGACTGGTTGTGCGACGGCCGCGATGTTACCGGGAATGAGTGCAAGAACCAGCCTGGGTTTGAGCACGAGTTCTACCATTGTATCTATTGCATCATCCAGGACTTCTGCGGAGACTGCCTCAAGCGACTTCGTGACCCCAAGAGCGAGGTGAAGATCCTTGGGTGCAGCTCCAACCACAAGTGGTTGAGAATCCCGCCGAGCGGTACAGATATGTATGCTGGTGTAACGGCGAGGAGTGTGCGAGTGCCGAGGGAGGTCAAAGCTTCAGAGGAGGATGAGAATATCTTGAATATTCATTATACTGAGGGTGAGACTGAAGAAGTCACGGTGGCTGCATGGCTAGAGAGGTTGGCAACTGAATGGGATATACCGCTTACGGAAATAAGGAAGGAAATGGCTGGGCGGGTGATGTTCGATAGTAATGATGATGGGGTGTGAGGAATGAGAGAGCAAGCCTTCTAATGAATATTCCAGGGTGTGAAGTTTCTTGGCAGGTGATCTCAATGCCATACTTACACATACTTTACAGTATGCTGGGGCGAGTCCGGGGAGAGAGGATGGCCATAGCAGTGTGTTTTAGGTGTAAATTCTCTTGGTCTGTTTGCCAAGGTGTAAACTTGGACTAATTAAACTGCACACCTAACCCACACTGGACCATGAAACTTGGGGTACCATGCAAGATTTGATCTGATGTTTCGTTAGATTAGGTATGTACAGAAGATTCAGGTGGTAGGTAGTAGTAGTAGCTGCAACAGCTACTCAGTATGGAGGGAGCGTACCGTACCTGACCTAGATACTGTAAGAGTTCAAGAGGAGCATTACTGTGAGAGGATTCGAAACCGTGTACCCAAACAACCGGGACCCACACTTGTGTCCAGGGTAGCATGATTCCATCTGTGATGTCACCACCAGAGCACCGGACCGACGATCTCAGCTTACCATCCTATCGGAAACAGATGTCTAGGTAGGTACCAATGTGAGAGATCGCGTCCCATCATGGCAGAGGTGCACGGCATGAACGAGCCGTGTAAGCCGTGTGAAGGCCTACACTTGACATCAATGGCGGCCAATTGCCACGTTTTCTTCACTCGCTCCGCCTAGGGCTAATTTCTGTAGACGGACTTGTTATCCCAGTCGCATTATCAACCCTCGACATCGTGAGTTGCAGAAATCATAAAGCGTAAAATATACACGGCCCAACGTCGCACTGCCAATTGCTCATTTTTTGTGTGGTCTGAGGCGTTTGTCATTATCTTTATAATTTGCTGGATTTATTCGCCTAGGTGTCTGTCGCGTATTGGCGCTGAAAGGTCAACTTCTAGTATGTCGCACCTCGTACTAAGGACTGTCACCCGACGTTGCGGGCAGAATACACTAGCCATTCCAAAGGCGGCGTCAGCAAATTCTGCGCTGATGGTACACCGCAGACTATTTCAATCATCGGAATCTGTTGCCATGACCAACAAACCGTCTTCAAATATCGAAACCCGGCACGGCAGAGCTCCTGTGCCTCCGGCGCCTGAGAAGAATCCCGCTATTGGACTCGGCCTCAGCCGTGATGAAAACGTAGGTCAGAAACGGCTCGCGGACTTCGATCTAGCAGGGAGAGTCTTCATCGTGACTGGTGGCGCAAGAGGTCTGGGTCTGGCCTTGGCCGAAGCCCTCGTTGAGACAGGCGGTAAAGGTGAGTCCTCACATCCGTCTCTCTTATCCTCTAGGAATCTGCTTATAAAGGTGTGCTATGGGAACTAACAGCATATTGACAAGTCTACTGCTTTGATCGCGAAGAACAGCCGGATGCAGATTGGAATGAGGCAGCAAGGAGAGCAGAGAAATGGGGCGGCGCACTCCATTACTGTCAACAAGATGTCCAAGATACTGAGGGACTGGATAAGACAATGGAGTCGATCGCAGACAAGCATCAGCGGCTAGACGGTATCATCGCCGCAGCGGGTGTGCAGCAAATCTGCCCGGCTGGTGAGTTCATATGATGCCCATGCCCACAATTGGAGCTATTGGCTGACATGAGATATCATAGTGGAGTATAGCCACGAAGATGTAACTCGAGTAATGGATATTAATTACACGGGCGTCATGATGACTGCGACAGCCGCCGCCCGCCAGATGTTCAAGTACAAGTGCCACGGCAGCATGTGCTTTATCGCGAGTATGTCGGGGCAAGTGGCGAACAAGGGGCTGATATCTCCCGTAAGTGCTACGCGATGATGAAGGTTAGTTGCTCTCAATCCTGTCTAGCTAACATAACTCACCTCAGGTATACAATTCGTCGAAAGCGGCCGTTGTCCAGTTAGCCCGCAATCTCGCGATGGAGTGGAGTCCCATCAGGCAAGACGGCACGGGAGGCATCCGAGTCAACTGCATTAGCCCGGGCCACATCCTAACGCCCATGGTGCTTGAGAACTTCAAGGAGGTTCCTGGACTGCGGGAGAAGTGGGAGGCTGAGAATATGAGTACGTTCCCATCCACGAACGACTACTTAAATGCCGAGTTTTAGGATAGCAGCGACTAACACGCGATATAGTGGGCCGTCTAGCTGACACTACCGAATTCAAGGGAGCAGCACTCTTCTTGCTCAGCAATGCCAGCAGCTTCATGACAGGTAATAATCTCGTTATTGATGGTGGGCATACATCATGGTAGTTGGAAGCTTTGCGCCTAGAGTCTGCGCATATTGTCACCTTCGTTCTCCAGCGGTTGCTTGGTGCTAGCGAGGGATGATGGCGTTTCTCCTTTATATTTAAGAATAATTTGATACCACGAATCTAGGCAGCCGATTCAAGCCCTCAGACAGTATCATTGCTTGGCCAGGAGTTTGGGGGATGGTATTAAAGCAAGGTTACAGAATATGTTGTAGAAAGGATACTTAGTGTTATCGACCTAGCAGTCGCCATGAGGGGTTCACTTCCAAGTTATACACTGGGACCCGTACCTTCCCTAACACCGGCGCAATGTTGACAGGATACTTGCCTACACACTTAAGTACATACATACATGTATGTAGTACCTAGATACTATGTAGGTTGGTGGGTAAAAGTACCTGTACATGATCCGTACCAAGCAAGTACAGATTGCAACGTGTTCAGTGCCCCGGTGCTGACAATGTTGGTTTATTATAAAATCATCAAAACTCGCAATTTCACGGCTACCTTTTCAAGTTGCCTACCTCGGTAATCAATTACATGCCTCATCCCTTGACTATGCTAAGCTTCAAGCTTCTTCAGCATCATTAAATTCATCGCTGGTGCCAGAATCGTCCGTAATCTGTCCCTTCTCAATATCACGGTATCCGGTTTGAGCACATCATTTCTTTTGTTCCTGGACTCCCGCAATCTGTCTCAGACGCACTGTGTCTAACAAGTCCTTAAATGCTGCTAGCAACTTCTCATCTACGTCATGGCGCGACTTGACTATGTCTTCGAAGTCACCCTCGCCGTATTCGCGGTCGTACTTCAGGCGGAAATGCTCCGTCTTGCTCAAAATCTCAATTGTACGAAGATCTCCATACTGCGACGCGACACGTAGAAGGTTCGGTCCGCTGAGGCGTGGGCATGCGCTGAACTCATCCCATCGATCCAGGAGCATTGCCAAGACGTCGTGGCTGTTGTTGATGATGGTGGTGGTCAGAGGTGTCTGGCCGTCACCAGCAACAGCGTTAATATCGGCGCCGTATTCCAACAACAATTGAGCAAAATCTGCCTTGTTCTTGCGGGCCGCATGGATAAGTGGAGTTCGACGGTCTACACCTGTCGCGTCCGGATTCGCCCCGTACTGAAGGAGAAGCTCAATCACAGCTGGGTCGTCGGCATTGCGGGCAGCGCAGTTCAGAGGGGTGCCAATCTTGACACCTGAGGGTAGGACGGGGTCGGTCTTGGCATGAGCATCTAGCAATAGACGTGTGCAGATAGCATGGCTGCGGTCAGCCGAGTAAGTGACAGGACCGGAGAGTTGGACGTCTAGAATATTTGGATTCGCGCCATACGACAGGAGAAGTGTGACGTGTTTCTCATTACCACGCGCAGCGGCCCAAAATATTGGGTTTCTACCCAAGCCGTCGAGTTTGTCAATATCCTCTGGGTGTTCCTGCAGCGCCATCTCTAAATCCCTACTGGATAGCCCGGTGACGATTCTGTGAAGAGTCGTAAACTCCTGCTCATCTGCCCAGTCGCTCCCGCTGCTCAGAGGCATAAGAGCCTCCTCTGTTGCTTTGTTAACGCCTTGTAGGATGAGGTCGTTCGCCTTGGTGCGAGGGCTCAAATCAGTCATTGCTTTAGGCCTAAATCCGTCAGTGTCTGCATATAGGCATGTAGTGGCTTGAGTGTCATCAGAGCTAATCGAAAGCTCGGTATGGGACAATGCAGTACCTGTAATCAAGATCAGCGCCTTGCAGAGCAAGGAACCGAACAGTCTCAAACTGATTCGCATATAAGGCCCACTATTCAAAGGTCAGATTTGTTTCGCATGAACCAAAAAGTAGTAGGCGATCATCACCGCCACCGGAATATGGGAGACTCCGGTAGTTACTCACACGAAGTAGTGAATAACCTCGTGTATCACTGACATCGCGAGGTGATGCTGCACCTCGCTTGAAGAGGTCCTTCAGACCCTCGATGTTTCCTCTGATTGCGTAGTTGACACAGATAGCTGAATCGGGAACGCGCCGCAAGGTTTTTATTTCAAACTGGGGACCAACGTTCATTTGATATGAAACGTTGAAATGGACGATCATAGACCAGAACAGGCTCATAGGAAACCAGTATTCTACAGTAACCTTGGGCTTCTGCGCAGCCTTGCAAGATGGGATGTTGCATGAAGACCTCCGAGCGGAAAGACCGCTATAGCCCAGGAACAGTTGCCCAATAACTCGATTGAGGCGGCCAGGTGTGCTGATTCTCTTAGCAGAGTGGCAGGCACACCGGCAGCGACCACCACAGCAGGATGATACGCTGGTTGTCGCCTGAATGGCCACGGATTCAAGGTGTTGCGAAAGCCCGCTTGGGGGGTTACTCGGCTGCTGGCGTGTGGCATAAGAGGCAGGCGGGGCGACTTGTTCTGCGGCATGGTGGTTTGATCCTATGTCGGGCATCTTTTATAGGTCGTCTCATGAAGAGCCTCGTCGCAATTTCTAGCTGAGATATCGAGCTCTCAGAAAAGTTATTTGATTGTACGTGGTGGGGTTGAATGAGTTTACCCCTGTCTTTCAGAGCGATCGGATAGTTGAAGTCGCAGCTTCACTCTATCCAAGACTTGATAATATATAAAAGTGATTGAGGAGTTGCCTTAACTATTTATCCACGACTGATTCATCATTATATGTGCCACCCTGGCGATAGACACGTGAGAGTGCCGGCAGCATCCCTTGCGACAGCCAACGCCTCCCTTGCATGCGATTCTATGATTTGCAAACACGCTTGCACGACGTCATCTGTGTCACCATGGCTTTATACGCCCGAAAGACCCGCTACTCAGGTGGAGCAATTAGAAGCACGGGCATATTTGCTATCTGTATTGGCACAACCATCAACACGAAGCTCAGTCCTTGTCATGAGGTTCCGCAGGATTTTCGTCGGCATCGGATTCCCAAATAGATACATTCATATGTCCAGTATCATGTGTTCTGCGAGTGCTTAATTGGTAAAGGACATGAAAGATATCAACGCGCTGCTATAGAGTCTCCGTCTATTTAAGTTCACAAGACGTGCAACAAAGAGACTTCTCTATATAGTCAGATTAGTTCACGATGGTTTCGCACAACAACAAGTCCATGTCTACAGAGCAGAGTGGTCCTAAAAAGGCATATAGTCTACTAGATACAGTAGGGGTAGCCATCTAATAACGGCATGCACCCTATAAAAAGTCGTGATTGGGGGGTAACTAACCATGGTTACATTAGCCAGATACGGCACTTACCATGCTCATTCAAGACCAACATTGTGTTACCTATTCTACTTGCTTCACAACTTCTACTGCAATTAGAGGGTTATATAAAAACAACATAGACCATTTCCTTTCCCAAAATAGCGGTGGCCAAAACCGATTTCGAAATGTCTTGTCCTCCACTATACCTCAATAGATAACTATTAATATGTAGCAACTCAGTAGGTAAATGTAGCAGTTTAGGAACTGCAGAAAAGAAGGAAATCTGAAAGCCTTAATTAAATTACCATACTTATTTGTAATGAGTGGATAATCAGCATTCGCCAGACGAAGTGTCTAAACATTTGACAATGCTCATCCCGTAATGACGACCCTGTTATTCTCATTCTGGACTGCTCCGAAATGCAGTGGTGGTTGCCCGAATATGGCATTTGTGCGTAGGACGTTTACTTTTAGACAATTAGGCCGACGGTCAGGTTTGGAATAATCTCTATCGTCCAATTAAGCATCTACAACGCGCGCGCACCACGCACCCCTGGGCGCCTCGGGACCGAACCCTTCGAATAGGTCGTGACCGACTCGTGTTCTCATTGTACCAGCTCATGTCTCAGCTTGGCGCTTACAACCGTACCAACATTTAACCTTGCAACCCCCTGCACCTGTAACACAGCCTGCAGATTCTATTACTATTTCTATCATGACATTGTAACCTCAAGCGAACCGGAAAGACACTTCAGGTGCCAAGCAACAACAAGCCTCATCTTGCTCTCTAACAGCACAGGGAATGGGAATATTTGCTTCACTGCCCAGGACGTCTCCCGGGGAAGCGTCGCGAGCTATCAAACTGATAGAGGACATTGGCGCAGGAGCTGCAATCGAAGGTAGCATTGCGGTAGTGTTGGTTATGCCTCTGCAGAAGGATATACGTACACCAAAACACTGTCATGTTTCCATCCAAAATATGGCCAACTGAATTGCGTCTTATAGAGCTTTACAATTTTTTCCCTTAAACTTGTTCACTTGGATAATTACTGTGGCTATACCATTGTGACAAGGGCTCTACTATATAGATTAGAGGGCTTGAAACATTGTTATATTCCTAGTAATTCACCAGGGGTCTCGAGGGTCATAATCTCTCGCTTTACTCCTTCTAGACGAGTATATCTTGTCCTGTTTATAGCCGTTGGGTTCCTTCTGCAGAAGCCTTCTTGGCGACCTTGGCGGTCTTGGCCGTGTACAGCCATCCCCTTTTCTTTATAAAAATACCATCATATCTGCAGGCATGTTGCCCATAGGAGAATTGTCGAACTTATCATTTATGATAACCCTAATTACCACTTCAAACTTGTCGAGAAAAACTTTGCCAGCAGTTCTGTTGATCCGCACAGTCGGCAGTCATCTCCGTCCTGGATCCCAACACGCTACCGTACCACAATGGACTCGTACCGATACGATTACTACGAGCCCGAGTGCAAATTCCCCCAAGTTCCTAGCCAGAGATCATCGAGGACGCGTTTCTGGCGATTCTTGATTGTCTATATCACGACGTTCTTCATCATCTCCATTGCAAGCTTAATCGTCAACATCGTTCTGGTCGTCAAGTTCATCCAGACAGACAATGCAGGGTTCGAACCTGGAACCGCGGAATTCCAGCTTTTCAAGAACAGTCGATTCAGAGAATGCTCGTCAACGGTAACCGACCCGGCGCACTGCACCGCTATCCTGGATTTCCTGAGCGAATATTCAAATGGGCTAGATGAAGAGTATCGTAGCCGTGGATACATCCCCATTAGCATAGATTGGAACCGGGATAATAAGACTAGCAATTGGTGCGCGGCTGCCGGCTGTTTCAACGAGTATACTGTCATACCTTCTACTGCCCGGCCTGGCGTTATTGGCTTGACCACCTTTAGTATATGGACCAACCTCAACCTAATTGCGCTTATGTATCTCTTCAACTTCTTAAAGAAGAGCTGGGATGTGCGCAGGTCCAAAGATTCTATATGCAAAGGCAACCTCGGGGGAATTGGCTTTATTAATTGGGCGATTGTCCTTTATACTACAGGTGGCAATATCGTTTGGTGGTGGATTAACTACGCTCAATTTGTCCGGGAGCCGGTCCCGAACACGACATTGTCGATATATGCGTGGGCCGCAACGTGGATGATGACCAACAACCTGCACTATCATCCGTTCTCGTGTGTCCTCGACAAATCGCCAGGCCTCAAACGAACGCTGTCGTGGCTCCTGGCCTTGCTCTCTGCGGCTCAATGGGGCGCAACAATCCACGTATTCGTTGTTGGGCGGACGGTCGTTTTCGGCAGCCCAGGGATATACCAGGGGTACAACTGTGCCGAGTCCATGATAACACAAGCTTCGGGTACCGCGCAGTGCTCGGCCCAGAGGCTATGCTCTGATGCGGCTTTGCTGGGTAACTTGCCGTTTGTCTATACTGATACGGAGCAGGTGATCAGCGGAGCCAGTGTAGTAGTATTCGGGCTCCTTTCCTTAACGGCTCTACAGCCAATTGTTTACGCTACCTGGCTGTCTATCGAAGGGGCCGATAGCTGGTCTGAGAAGTTCAAAGAAGGCGATATCGAACCTCTCGTCGGTTCTGTAGTCGCCGGTCTCTCGGGCGCCGTTTTCAGCGGTATTGCCGCCGCCATAGGCGTATACCTCCTACTTGACACGAATCGCGAGGCACCAATAGTTGCAGATCCCTATTGCAATGCCGTACATGTTGGCCTAAGCTCTTGGAGGTATTACCTGGACCTGGAACCAGAGAACAGAACTTTGAGGATTGTGAAATCATTTTTCAATGCATAAATAACCCTAATCCTCAAATACGGACGGTGGCTAGAGTCTAGGGACAGCTATGGAATGTCTGGCAGAAGCTCGATAACAATAAAGACTCGTCAGTAAATTGAGAGGAAAAGGCCTCGTTGCGCTTCTAAGCCAAAACAGTGAGTGAGGATTTTAAGTTATAGTTGCTCTGGGGGAAAACTCGTTAAAGATAGCTTCCTCAAGATTAAGACTATTCGGGTTAGTAAAAGGTTAGTATAGGTAGGGTTTATAAAGACCAACTTATATAGTATAAGTACATATTAGCTGTGGAACATTCTGTTACCACCTTAGTCCAAGGGTGGGCCACTGATCTCTGGCCATGTTTTAGCGCTCCCCATAGGGAATGTTTAGTGACGTAGATCTGGACCCAGCAATGCAGGGGCGGCGGGCAATGTGTCAGTCAGCTCTCAGCCCCCGAACTCTTGGCCTACGGAAACTGCCCCCTCCGGTTGTCCCCCCGCGCTCTGCCTCACGACGATCTAGAACATCGCCCCTCTCGCGTCTCACACGTCATTGTGCCTGCATACAGCACACACAGCAGATACTAATATTCCTTTACTCATCTGACTCAGAAGCTCATCGCTATCTGGTTGCGTATACCACTCAGGCTCATTCCTTTGCTTACATCTTAGAATATCGCCGAGGAGCTCAGCGACGGTCCCGAGATCGAGATGCCTGAGCTATCAGAGTCCATCACGGCCATCCGAGAAGGCGCCAAGGAAGACCCGTTCACCTACCTCACCATCCTACAGTATCATATCAAGACGCCGGGTATCCTGCCCACATTGAACGACGTCCTTCGAAATGCAGATCTCACCCGAGAGATCGGTTGGGACCTGGTGCAAACGCTCATTGCCGTCGATGGCTGTGAGGACTGTCTGGAGACCGTCGCTCGATTGGGTAATCCACGCGAGGTCGTCATCAAGGTCATGGAAGCACTGGAAGCACTAGCCAAGCGGCTGGGGAAGAGCCAGCCCGACCCAGCTGACGATGAATCCGATTCCCTGCCGAAGCTCGACGACATACCTGGTCGTCTCATCACATTAGTCGGCATGCTCGCCATCCTTCAACGTAGAATCAAAACCAAACACCCCTCGCTGTTCTTAAGGGCTTCATTAACCTCGGTCCTCAAAGCTTACCAACCAACACCCGAGATGACGACCGCCGTCATCAACCTGGTACGATCGCTTTCAGGCCGTATAAGGCCACCCCTTCCCACTCGCACTTCCAGCATCGATGTGGCCAACCCCGATGAGCACGGGGATGTCTCCAAGAATGCACCTGATCCAGAAGCCGAGCAGGAGGACCCAGAGGAGCAGGGCTTAAGTCGAAGGCTTCTGCAATCTTTCACCACCTGTATTTTACAGCGCTATGTGAATGTACATGAAATGCAGTGGTCGCCACGCTTAATTGAAGTCTACCACCCTGACAAGGTTATCCCCGGAAAACTCACAGCGACAAAAGCCTTCCGGGAGGATGAGGTCTTATTAAAAAGGGACGCTGTCGTGGGGCAACTTGCAGTTCGTATTTACCCTCATATCACCCCTGGAATACTTGCTGATGCTCATCGATCATGAAGGCCTTATTACGAGATCTTGGTATGGACGATTTCTCGGCAGCCTTTGCCCGACGTGTATTATGCCAGCCAAGCGATTCCCCTCCTCTCACGTCTCTAGAGGCGTTCGACTCAGTTGATGACATTCAACTCTCCCAAGGCGGAGCCGCATGTCTGGTGGCCTATTGGATGTTTTCAACGGACGCTTTCGGCGCTGATAACCCAGACCCTGGCATGCAGCTGTTCCCAGAGCACCTTGAAATGTTGCAACTCTTTCTTGGTTCGGAACCCCAGACCGAAATAAGCCAGAACCCTGGCGTAGCAGACGCCCTATTGGCTATTGGGCTAGGATTGTATCACAGGGGTTTAATATCATTAACCGAAGAGAGGAACTACATGGTCTACCATCACTGTCTCACCTTGATATCGCTATTCCATCCCGAGATCCAAGTCAGGAATGCCGCAACGAGGTTCGCCGGTACCCTGCTCCACTCCGACCCAGATGACGAGAGTCGCCGGGAAATCCTAGAGGATCTATTACAGAACTGTCAATTCCCTGCTTTAAACGCCTGTGCCGTCAGATGGCTCCAGGAGGAGATTATTGCAGCACGCAAGGGAAACCTCTCCAATGCATTCTCAACCTCGGACATTATCGAGCGATTGCAATATGATCTCTTCCCAGACTCGCGATCTATTGCGAAGATGGATAATGATGGGTTTCACGAGTACTGGGCAGAGCACCGAATCTTTCTCCTCCAGGTAGCCAATTTCGCCTATTTCCTCTTTAATGGCTATAAAGACCTCGTACCTAGCGGCGTAGGCACATCAGTCGAGCAGCGATTTGCCGAACCTCTAATAGCCGCCGCGACGAAACTTGGAAAAACTGAAGGATTAGGTGGTGATGACCAAATGCAACTTGATATCCTAGTAGATCGACTGGAGAGCCTTGACATACGCTAAGTCATGTTCTCATTTTTGGATGATGAAATTGCACAGAAACCCAGAGTTCGAAATTGGAGTAAGGATTCGATAACCGCTCGACCGATAATGCTTAGTTTGACATCTACCCGCTCCCTTTCTAGACGTTGGCTCGTGCCTAGGCAGATAAGGCGAGTAGGAGTTCGTGTTATGGAACAGGACCGTCCAAGCGAGTGCATTACAATCAGCTCTAGATACTTACGTATCTACTACTAGTATGCCTTAATATTCAGCGTATAAGGTTTCCTGGCGCAGGCACCCTAGTGCCAGGAAGTTATTAACAGCATAGATAATCCATCTATGCCACAATTTTCTCACCAATGTCCAAATATGTGAACTGACCTGCCAAGGAAGCTGGCATACAGTCTCATTATGCTTGTATACACTATAATGCCACTCAACACTTGCTATATCTGAGGCCCGGGAAACACGGCGCATTTCGTTTATGCTAGCGAGATGAGGCAAGGTAACACAACAGGAAGCGTGACACGCTCACTTTTCATAAGTATGCGGTGATAGACCCAGCGCTGCAATGAGTACGCAAGAAACTGAGTGATTGACGGGTCTCGTGATAACTTTTATCGTGTCTAGGCCGCATGCAGCTAACAGACCCATCCGATCCGTTATATCTCGTGTGTTATACCTCGCGGTCTCCGGCTGTTGTGCATAAGCGCGATCCCTGTGAGGCGAATTATCCAATCGAGGACCCCATCACCTGACATAGAATCTGTGGCCCTGAGACGGAAATACGACCGGTCTACAGCTCGGGTGCCCTCGACGACGTCGTGCTCGGTAGCGATCCCCGACAGGCCCCCCGAGGGTCCGAGGTGGGAGCATCTCGACCAACCGGTTTCCCCAGACGATATGCCGCAGGCGAGCTCATCTATCACTCCTTGGCTCTTCAAGAACAACTCGACTTTGGGGCTTGGCCGGTGCCGGACGACCCGACCGGAGTGTGAGGATTATTCCGATTTGGCATCCCTAGTTTCGCGCTTGCACAACCTCGTCATACCGATGTAGTACCCGCCCTACCCTGTGCCGCCTCCTGGCAGCAGTGGACCTAGAGGAACGGCGGGAACGCTATGTCTCCCCTACTATTTTATCCCCAGTCCAGCTCTCAGCGAAAGTTCCAATTTGCTGTGAATATCACCATGCTCGGGGGCGCCATCGCGTTATTCATCGCCTGCCTTGGACTCGACATCGGTGCCTCCGCAGTAACACATAACCTTGTCGTCGGAACTTTCAGCACCGAGTTCCTCTACACAGTGGGATACGATGACGAAACAGAATGTTTGGCACTGCTCGCGCAGAGCGCCGTGGCCGCCGCGAGCTCATGGATCACCTTGAATGTGAACATCGCTCTACGATCACATAGCAGACGCTACTCTGTTCTATTGTCTATACTAACCAGACGTCAAAATGCTATAGCACGACAAGACGAAGTTATACGGCACAGACTGGAACGCTCAAGAGCCGACCTGGGCCCGCTACGACGTGACGGACCCGTGCGGCATCAAAGTCGAAGCGCGGATCACGGGAGGTAGCACATGCCCAGACTCGCGGAGCATCTTCGTAAACGCGTATCAGAAGAGACCCTACGCTGTATACGGCAACTACTACTACGATGGTGCGCGCTGTAGCACCGTCCTATCTGTCCACGAGAATGGGACGTTGAGAGAAGTTATCCAAGAATACGTGTATGCTCCCGGCTCAGCCGTCCACGGGACCGCCATCACGCCCGACGGAGAGTTCCTCTTATCCGCTGATACGAAAGGGAATCTCATCTGGACACACCGGATAGATCCGGAGACGAGTGTTCTATCAGTAGTCGACGTCATCGATGGGCCGTCGGAGGGCTCAGGCCCCCGCCACCTCGCCATCCATGAGAACGGCAACTACGCGTACGTTGTTCTCGAGGAATCGAGCGAGGTCGCCCAGTACACCATCGCCGAAGACGGGGCTCTATCTCTCGTCGGCGACATCTACCCGCTCTTGCGCCCGGGACAAGACCCCGCGGAGTACTGGGCAGACGAAGCCTCCCTATCACGAGAGAACAAGTATCTCTGAGCGACGAACCGGGTGCGCGATAGTAGCCGGAAGGGGTACATATCGGCGTTCGAGCTGAGCCCGGCCGGCGAGATCGCGAGCCAGCTCTTCTTAGTCGAAACAAGCACCAGCGGCGGGTTCGCAAACAGTGTTGCGGCGAGCCCCTTCGACGACGCCATTACCGTCTTAACGGACAACTCTACGGGGTTTGTGGAGATATGGCATGTTAACCGAGGCATCATCGCCCACTTAGATATTCCGGATGGCCAGGGCTGTTGCGCAAACGCAGTGTGGCTAGACGGACACAAGGGGCAACAAATAAGTGTTGAAAGCGAAAGCAACATTGAATGCCTTAGGCAACAAGAAGATGAGTACATATAATATGACCAATCTATATTGGTTAGGGGTATCGTCATCACCCACGTGAAGGTGGGTTCTACTCTCGGGTATGTAATCTAAGAGAGACATATATATATCATCAACAAAGCGCTAAAACTCCAACCGCAACAACATGCCATAGGTCTTCCAAGACGGGAAGAGCGAAAACACAGGCGTGAGCACGCCCAGGCAAGGCGGCGCAGCAGACGCA
Organism: Xylaria telfairii; assembly: GCA_022495065.1. Lineage (NCBI taxonomy): Eukaryota > Fungi > Ascomycota > Sordariomycetes > Xylariales > Xylariaceae > Xylaria > Xylaria telfairii. The sequence goes on from MU383866.1 coordinate 240,385, forward strand.
AACAAGCCTGGCAGCAAGTCCTGGAATAGCACCGTCTCCGCCAGATATAAGCGCGGGTGGAGCCTCGCGACCTCCTCGCCATCGTCGACGCCCCATCTCATCCGCACGCTCGTGCCCCGGAAGAGGGGCATGAAGGAGGTGTACCGCGTCAAGATCGAGCCCACGGTGTCCATGACGATCTGGCCCGAGGACGCGTGCTTCACCAGCCTCCGCAGCAGCGTCGAGGCCTCCTCGGGCGAGAGGTACGGGAAGAGGCCCTCGGCGATGACGAGCAGCGGGCGGTCGTGCGGGATCTCGTCGATCCAGCTCTCGTCGCCCACCGAGGCGCCGAGGAGGCGGTAGTCCCACTCTGCCGAGCGTCGTTGGCCGGCGCCGTCGGGGTCTGGGATGAGGCGGCGGCGCAGGTTGACGACCTCGGGCCTGTCGAGGTCTATCCAGTGCACGCTGTCGCCGCACGCCGACTGCAGCCGCATGGCCCGGAGGTCGAGGCCGCACGCGAGGTGGAGGACGGCGACGGGGTCGCGGGCGTGCGCCTCCAGGAACGCCCTGCACCACTGGTCGAGCTGCCTGGCGCGCACCGTGATGTAGTCGTCGTACCGGTGGTCGCGGGGGAACAGCGTCGGGCTGAAGCTAGTCGGGTCGACGCGGTCCAGGATGCCTTGGGCATGAACGTCGCCCAGGACCGGGTTCGGCGAGGCGGCGTCCCGGGCACGGCTCCATAGCGTCAGGACCATGGTCTCTTCCACCGGGCTCAGCTTCACCTTAATAGGAGGAGCCGGAGCCGGAGCCGAGTCTTTCGCTTCTTCGCTTCTCGACGCCATCTGTCACCTCCTTTGCTAGCCCGATTTCACCAAAATTGGGGGGGAGGGGGGGGGGGGGGGAATTGAGGGAAAAGGTGTCGTTTTCCTGGGATTTCGAGATTTGATATTACACACCCCTCCGCCCCCTCCGACCTTCGCACCCGAGAGTGCTATGCCAACTGTCAGCAAGGGTTGTTGGGAATCCCGGCGACGATCTGGCTGGGATCATGGTTATCTGGTGTGCTGTCCAACCACCACCACCAACACACCACACCCTTGCAGATTTTGATGCGGCGGTGACGATGCAGAAGATAAAAAGCAGATGGAGATGGGTTGCATCGAGGCGAGCGAACAGCTGCATGTTGCGCCTGAACGGGGCTCGCGTTAGCCCTTATAAAGGCCCAACGCGGCGGCGGGAAACCCATCAAGGCAAGACCAGAAAAGAAATGTTGGTAAGACCGTTTCTCGGGCCTAACAAAAGCATGTTTTTTTTTCCACCCCGTCTCACCTCACTCTCTCTCTCTCTATCTCTCCCAAAGTTCGTGCCCAATCACATCAGCGGCTGAGGATATCACGAGGGGGGCGTGGTAGCGTAGGGCTAGTATATACTGTGCTGTACAGCCCCCCGCGCGCAAACGCTATTACTGTTTTCATACGAGGCGTTGGGTCCGTGGGCGTGAGACGCGGGGATGGGCAGCTGGATAGAGTATCCTGCTCCGACGGCACAGCGCGTGCGGCGGCTCCCCGGGTGAGCCGGCCAACTCATCACACGAACGAGAAAGGGCGGAAGACAGTGTGTCGACGAGTGTGAGATGGCCACATTCTCCTTGCTTGCTGGCTGGCTAACTGGGCCGTCATGTCTGAGCAGCTTACCTAACCATCCCAATACCCAGTGACGCCACTCGTTCACCGAGTTGACCGACTGTTGGCGGACCCTGTTCGCGCTAAACGGCGATCAACTGCCAAATGTGCATGGTGGTAAGGATCATGACCGGGTACGCATTTCCTTAAAATAGGTATTATTAATTAGCATACCTAGACCACCAGGTCTGAATAATCACACACACACATATACAAATCTATTAGCCGTAACATCATAAAACCCCAGTCTATATAACCTCGCTAGATAGATGGGCCATTTGTATCTCGTCCTTGCCAAGTCCTTCATTCTATGTATGTGGTGTGGTAGGTAAATGGTCCCCGCGAGGTGAACTATAACAGCATCGCTGACTGGGCGTCCGGCATGCTCTGCACTTCACCGTCCATCGCGCTCTTCAACCAGCAATAGTTAAGGTTGGTTCCCTGCGGGCCGACGTTGAACCATATCACACCCTTGCAGAACTTGTTCTTGGTGCACAGGCCTATGCACTCCTGCATGCTCGAGGCCTCGAGATTCTCAATGTCCTTGCCCTGGTGCGCCGTGGCGCACTCGATCCTGAACTTGTCCTTCGTTCCGGGATCCGTATAGGTGCTGCCATCGTTGCCGATGCAGATTCTCGATGAAGGAGAGGATGCAGACGGGGCGGGAGGCTTCACGGACGTCGCTGGTGGTGGAGCAACGATAACCGTCGTCACGGGCTGTGGGGGATTCTTGTTAGTAGGTGGAGGCAGCTGCGCGGTGACATACGCAGTGGAAGTAATGGCAATAATAGTCGACTCGGGGTGTTTGTCCCCTCCCTGCCCCGTCGCAGTCGTAGGAGTCCCGGTTAAGGTCATCACGCTGCCCACTTGGCGAGATGACGAGGGCTTGTCGGTCTCGGACAGGGTCACGGGGATGGATGAGTCGTCCGCGACGTAGTAGGATACGGTCTCGGTTGCAATGATAGAGGTCATCGGGGAGGAGCTGCTGCTTACATGTCCGCCGGCAGACGTCGACGTCGAACTGCGGGACGGAAATTCGTGGTTAGTACCCGTATTCTCACACTGGTGGTACGATAGTTTGGATGTGGCTTACTGGGCCTTGTTCTGCTGTGTCACGGCTACGGCGATGCCGATGATGACGCCAGCAAAGGTGAGGATCGCCACCACGATAACAATCTGAAAGGTCTTCCTCTGTAACCCCCATTTTCCCCCCTTCTTAGTCGGTTCCGGCGTAACACCCGGCTCTGACACGATATCTAATTTCTGAGGCGGTTCCGAGTCCCAGCTCTTCGGTTCCGGCCTTATAAACTTCTCCTCGGGACTGACTACCCGCGGCCCGGTGACGAGTATGAGGCCCGGCTGCGACCGACGTGACAGAGGAGACCCGACCTCGAGGCCGTCTTCAGGCGGTCGTACCTCTAGCATCGAAACTTGTGTCCCCGTGGGGGAGGTGTTGCTTTTGTAATAGCTTTGGTCCCCGAAGCCTAAGCTCCTTCGAATCCTCTTTAACCTCTGCCACGATGGTGAAGTGCCTCCCTCCTCCCGCTGTAGAGGGGTATGGACGTGTCCTCCCTCGGCACAGTCCCAGCAAACCGGCGCTCCTATCCCCTCCGAATGTGGGCACAGAGGACTCGACGTCCACGTCTTCGTCTCGTCGGTTCCCATCATAAATCACCTTCCTTCCTTCCTTGCCGCCCCGCCGAAAAGATAAAGCTACTACGTAGCGTAAGGAGTGTGCGAACTAAGTAAGCAGTTAAAGTAAACAAGAGGTAGCACGTCTTAGGAGTGCGTAGTGAGTGTAAGGGACGACGACGACCCCAGAGACGACGGTATTCGAAACCAATGTCCCCTGAAATGAGCGTTCTCTATATCAAACACAGAAGAATGAGAAACGAAAGCTTTCACGCAATATTGAGATTGAGATGGACCTAGGAGAGAAATGGTGGGTGATTCCTGGAGGGATACCCCATGTCAAACTGACGTTGTTCTTCCCTTACTAGGTGGTCGGGCCATGAAAGGGATGGGAATCCGATGGGCCGGGACAAAGGTGGATTTCAAGTTGGATGGCAAATTCCTGGTATCACGTTACATAGGACCCTTTCTCCGGGTGCCTTTTTCTCAAAGGGTGTCGACTAAGGGAGCCGTGAACTTGGACAATGAATCCGTGCAACCCTGCCATTACCACGTGGCTCTGGAAGTTGATCGGAGTTGTTGTCTTGATTGAATTATATTACATGTATCTTGCTCGTAGTACTAATTTTTACGGCTGTATACTAGGGATGCTTGTAACACCATCTACGTTAAGATCAGAAGAGTAGCTCTCGAAGCATATCACAAATTAGTTGTCTCGCATGACAGGTTTCGGTCAACTTGTAATACCTTCTGGGCAACTGCTTCTCATAGCTAATTACTGGACGGCACGCCGGGCTCAATGAAAGTGATTCGTGTTGCTCTCGATACCCATTTAGCCCTTATTTGATGAGACTATACTCAGTCTTGAGGGCGTACTCAGCGCCAGGGATGAGGAGGACTTCTATATATCACATATAATTGGCCGCCTTGAGTTTCTAGTCTGCGCTCACATGTATTTGAGAGTAAATTTACGATACTTCATGTTACTGCTAACTATTCTCGTGCTTAGCCTAGCCTATATTTGGTCTGCGTGACTGCCCTGTTACTTAATCGTTATATAAACACAACTTAGAAGATTTAATTTACAGAAATGGTAGTGGCCAAAAACTATCTTGAAATGTCTCACTTGCTACTATATCTCAACGGATGGCTGCAATTATATGCAGCAACTCAGTCGGCAGATACGACAGCTCACGGACTACAGAAAAGAAGGAAATTCGAAAGCCTTGATTAAGGTGCCATACTTGATCGTTACTTGCTAGGAGAAAAGGATGGCCCCCTTCCCTTCGAGGGTCCACAGGTCCTCTCATCCAATAAATCACATACACTCTTACTGTCGCTGTCGAACGTTTAGTCCGTATTCTTGCCACTTCCAACAGATGTTAAGACCATCCCTCTTAGTGCGGTTAAAGCTAGGGTGACCCAGTACGAACCGCTTTCTTATGTTTCTATATATGGCATGTTATCCTCCCAATATCACTCAACATGGCGGTTGGCACACTTGGTGAATGACACAACCAATGCCACAAATGTGGCATCATCAGGATCCGGCATTTGCCGTCCAATACCCAGCCGGGCTTTTGAATTTATGCTGTTCTATTAGGGTAAGCATGAGTGTTCACCGCGAAAAGATATGCTCAGGTGTAATATCTGCTACATAAACGCCGGGGTCCATGTCCCGCGACGTTAGGTCCATGCATATAGCAAGCCGATCATCAATGATACGGGATCGCATAATCACCACCAGATAACATGCAAAGGCTATTATCACACCGCGATAAGATCATACGAGCCCTGTCGTTTCCCGTTTCATGTCTCGTTACATGTTCACCGCCATGTAGATACCTTCTGCTTATGAGACAAGTATTCAAGCGAGCTTTTCAACAAGTGGCTGCATCTTGGCTTTCTGCGTATTATTCTAAAATTCATATATCCATCCATTATCCAAGCTACTAACTCATTCATCAAGTCCACGAACCGCCTCAATCGTTACAGCTGGTTTGTTAGCAAACATCTGTAGTTCCGCGGTCTCAAGCTTCGCAATTTCCCCCACGTTGCAGATCACCTATTGAATGATAGCCTAGAGGCGACGCCCTCGGCCCTGGGTTTGCTTCGCAAGCTATCAGTATACCACCTATATAAAATAGTTCATAGCAATAGATCTGGAATCTCCACATAGACCATCCATCACTATGATAAGGTTAATCTTATCAATCCCGGCATATCCTATGAAAACCATAGTGATACATAAAACACTCTACAGATGTGATAGTGAACAGGCTTGGATAAATAAACTACCTAGATAGGTACATGTTAAGATAATGGCAGAGAAACGGCCTCAGAGAGCACTAATTAATCTAAAAACTTACTTAAACTCAGATTAGTAGCGAGTGAACTGGCCAGGACTTGTTCAGCAGAGCCTACCCTGTATTTGCTCTTCGTACTTCTAGCCTCCGAAAGGTGGGGTTCGGAACACTTCATTCTTATGAGACTGCTAGGTAGTAAGGTATACATACGACCACCAGTACCAGGATAACAAGGCAAATATCCTTAATAGGAACTTCCATACCTACTCACCACCAACTTCTAAATAAACGACATTCGGGCGGGCATATATCCACATCACAAGCATCTCTCTCACCCTCAACCTTTGTTCTGTGAAAATACTCCTTAAGCTTCCAACAATCCTGGATAACCGCAATTCTAACGACATTGTGGCCATATACGATTCGGCAGCACATCCCAACCTAAACCAGCATCAATCAATACACTTCCTCTTACCCTATCTAATTCAAATAGAAGGAGTAGTATGAGTATGGGACTCTCCTTTAAAGCAACCAGAAATAAAATAGATGATGTTGTCAGTCACGAAACATTAAAGATAAATAAACAATCAAATAGTATTGCCTTCGTAGCCTGTCTATTCCAAGATGGAGCACTATTTTCTATACCATCAATAACAATTCTTACAAACTCGAATGGTATTTGCATTTTACAAATTTCAAGGTAGGTTCGGCTTACAAGGCTAACAACATATGAAACTATTTAAACTAAACATGTTAAGATTTGACAGAGGCAACCGGAAGACGACCGAGCAACGTCTTGGCTCTCTAATGAGGGTTATCACTTTGAGAACATCGATCATAGTCAGCAGCTGAAATTAATCACGGAAGGATAGCAAATATTTATGTGAGTGGGTAACTTCTGGTATTCTTTGAGTGACAGGAGAATATCTAATACCTAGAGAGCGAGTTAAAGCTAGATCCGCCCACCGAGTCAACGTCCTGAGTGTCTGCTGCTGATTGCCAAACTTTCTGATCCAACAAGAAAGGAGAGTCCATACACGCCGATAGGTCCTTTCCTCATTAACATCCCAATGCACCTCCGAGAAAAAGAATAACCCGCTATCAACAACAAGAAAAGGCAGAATAAAATGAAGATGAAAGATGTTGGCAGACACTCAAAACGTAAAACCCGTGTAGCGTGGAGGATGAGCTCAACCACAAGAGGCAACATTGGCAGAGTCCTTAATGGGCTTCTTGCCAATGGCCAACCCACTCAACGTCGCCGAAATCATGACGCTTTTCACGCCAGTTCCAATCCCGGCCCTTATTCCATGGACAACCGCGGGAGACTGAACGATCCCGATTCCATTTGTGACCAAGTTGATTCACATTGTCCCAAATTCCTATCCCATTCCCATAATTATTAAAATTATAACCATACTGCCGACGCGACTTCGGACTAAGGTCCGTCAATTTGGGCTCCGAGGCTGGAGCCACAGCCCGGCGTTTATCTCCCAATGCTGCCCACTTGTCGATAGCATTGCGCTTCGGCGGTGGCGAGTAACGAGGGAGAGAGACCGCAGGTTTCTTGGCAACAGGATGTTCAAAGAAAAATCCATCGGCAACCAGGTCATCATCAATGTCGTTCGATATTGTGTCACTGGCAGGTGAAGCTTCAAGCTCGTCGGGAGTTTGCTCTAGATCGGATACTGGATCTCGTTGGATGATAGTAGCGTCGACATCGGTTGTGCTATCGTGGCTCCAAGTTCGGCTATTCAGCTCCTTAAGATCTTCCAGTTGCCGGGCACGTTCCTCTTCCTCTTCTTCGATATCCTCCTCCCACATATCGCTCCAGCTCTTTGAAACGGCTTCAGATTTGCGACCAAAGACCATTGACATGGAGCTCAAGGTTGGCTTCGGTCGAGACACATTGATGGGTAGTGAACCAGCAACATGGCCTCCTTGAACACGAGCGCGGCTCGGGACATTCATGGCGTGGGAGATACCGAGTAAGTTGACGGATGCGGCGAGGCTAGAAGTAAGAACGGACGAGATGGATGGTGTAACAACTGAGCTGGCACACCAATCTGCTGTGCCTTCTGACTTTGGGAACAGATCCTCGGTATAGCTTTCATTATCAGGAATGATGCTAAGCTGTCGAATTGGCTGAGCGGGAGAACCATGGAGAGCCTTAGCCCATGGGAAGGCGCCTTGGTCGATCTGAGGACTCTGAATGGAGGGAGTTCGCAGAGGTTCCCGATTGGCAGTGGCAAGGGTGGTGCGTTCAGTGGCACAGAAGTCGTCAATACCCTCGTCAAGAGTGGTGAAGCTGACGACACGGAGGAGAGCTTCCCTGGCACCCTCAAGGGACCGCTTGCGAGGATCCAGGTTCATGCACTCGACAATCACCTCGTAGGTGTCTTGAGACATCGACGGGAAGACATCGAACAAGGACTGCTTGTCGCGAGAGAAGTCTAAGAACAAGAGGTCTGCCTCGGTGGGGGCGGTGAAAGGGTTCCGCGAGAATAGAATGTTAAGCAAACATATGCCAATGGCCCATATATCGGCCTGAGCAGGTGAGTACCCGGCTCCAGCCGAGTCGTATTGCTCAGGCGACATATAGCGGTCACTGCCAACTGTCGTCTCATAACTCCACTTCGACGTGGTCGCCAGACCAAAATCACCCAACTTCATAGCCCCCGATTCTGTAAGGAAGATGTTCTCCGGCTTGATGTCCCGGTGGTAGATGCCCTTAGCGTGCATGTAGGAAACAGCATCAACAAGCTGTAACATGAACTGGCGGACGTGCTCCGTCTCCAACGGGCCGTACCCGGTTCGAATAGCCTCGTATAAATCCCCACGAGAGCAATATTCAAGAACCAAGTAAAAATGAGAATCCGTCTCAAAGGAGTGGACTAGGTTCACAATGTTTGGATGGCCCTCGAGAAGACGGTGAGAAAGAAGCTCTTCGGACCTTTCATCCACGGCAAACTCCAAGCCGGCCTCATTGGCGGCTGCTCGCTTAGTCATGCATTTAATGGCCACGAAATCGTTCGTCTGTAGGTCTTGGGCCAGGAAGACCATCCCAAACGAACCGTGGTTGAGTGGGGAAATGGTTTGGAATCTCCCATCGAGTACGACGCCATCGTGAAAGTTGTTCCGCAAGCATTCCATGGCGTTGTCTCAACGGGAGACCAAAATTCGAGTGAAGCAAGAGATAGCGGAATCTTGGCAGACACCACTTGTTGCAAATGTACAGCCCGTTTATCCCCGACCGTCTATTTTGTTGAGGGTATTGAACGTCCGATCGAAATGAAGATGATTACTTTTTCAGTCTTTGTGTACAAATTTTTGAAGCTGAGAAGAGGATCGTAGAGTCAACAGACGATGAGGAATGTAGGTGGCCAAGCCGAAAAAAGAAAATGATGATCGCGGGTCACTATGTGACTAAATAGATGCAATATACAGGTTTTCGAGAGTGGGAAAAGAAAACATAACACTCCAGGTCGTTATTGGGTCAGAGGCTCATCGAGGGTATTCGGTATGTGACAAATGGGAAAGGAAATAATCGTCAATAGTATTGGTGGACTATGGGTCCTGAGAGAAGTGAAAGGGAAAGTCGTTATGAGGACATGAGTATGATTTATGGAAATTTGAAAGAGTGTCGATAGGCAGAAGTAACCTGGCTCAGGAACGTGTTGCCAAGTTGATCGGTGGTGACAGAGGCAGGCCTGTGTTTTCAACTATAAGCAAACACAGATACGAGGCACTGGGCCCGATGGCGGAGCTCCTGCAATATCAACGCACCGAAACGAGTTCGATCAAAGAATCATCCGACGAGACGATCGCACGAAGTCGACGATGTGTTGTCCTGTTCGGTTGTGACCGAGCTGAGCCAGAGTGGCTTTCCAAAGCCGGGTTGTGAGAGGTTGTAGGTGATCAGGCGGGGCCAAGTCGAAGATAGTCGGAGCGGGCAGTTTCAGGAGGTGACTACGATAGTGATGACTCGACGGGCCGGTCGGCGGTAGATATGACTCCTCAGGACCTTGCTGTTCAACCAGTATCGCGGCAGTTGTTCGTGTTGCAAGGTGGACCTAAAGCGGATCCGAGTTGGCAATGGAGTCGGGGCGGGTGTGACGTGGTGAGCACGCTATCCGATCGGAGTGGATGTCCTGGAGAATTGGAGTGGCGGGCAACGGTGCTACGAACACACGGTCGACGTATTGGGGGTGGTTATTAAAAGCTGTCTCGACAAAGAGAGAACCACAGTCGACGAATTGCTTCAGTTGAGCTCGTGATAGGCAGGAGCGGAGCTGCTGAAAGGGACCTCACGTTGGCTCAAAGGAAGGCTCGTTGTTTACGTTAGGTAGGTATTAGGTACTGATATAGACGGACGGCAAAGTCAGGCTTGAGTCTTGTTGTTCCAGTTGACGGGACAGGTGATTGTCGAACCCAAAGCACGGCTGAGCTGTTGTTACGATGGCGAAGGAGAGAGAAAGGGGGCAGAGAGTGACGATGCGAAGGAGAAAGGTAGACAATGGCAGGTAAAAGAGGAAGCAGGGCTAAGGATTCGATAAAGAGAAGAGCGGTAGGGAAAGGATGGGATGGGATGGATGGATAGAGATGGATGGACGAGTGACACACAGACTGGGAGACAGGATGGATGAACGTACCAGCGAAGGTACTCGAACGAACTAGGGAACGAGCCAGTCCAGGCTTGCCAGTGGAGGTGGGTTGGTCATCAACTGGATTGGGTGGGAACGACAATGAAGCAATGCAGGCAAGACTGGAGACGATCCAGAAGAGGCATAGCATGAATTGGCTCTGAATAGGTAACAGCACAGCCCAGGAGGCGGCAGGAGACATGGCGAGCTCTACTGTACATACAGGAGTGTGTACTTGGAGATGGGAGACAAGGAGAAAGCAGCCGGGGGTGAGTGACCTGCTTTGTCGCTGGGTCCGGAGACGAACGGCAAGTCACTGGACAAAGATCGACAGGGATTCTCATGATATAGGCAGGTATAGATGTACAGCTGTACTGTCGTAAGCTGCAATCTGTACATACAGACTGTACAGTACATTGCGTTGCGTGCTATACAGAGGTAAAGAGCAACGCTACAAAGACAACTAGACGACTGTGGTGTACTATAGAGTGATCACGCTCGCGCTCACGCTGGCGCTGGCGCTGGCGCTGGCTGGACCTGGCCGGGTAGCTGATAGCAGCTAGCTCGGGAAGCTTTTGTCACTGCCCTGGGTTGGATTTGACTGTGTCCTGTGTGTCCTGTGGCCGGTGTCGAAGGAACGACAGTGCCGTCCACTGTGGCATGACAACAGTCGAGGCCACGGTCATCGTCATGGTGTCACGCCAGCAGGTAGCGAGAGACGCGAGGACGACTCGGCGACTAACAGGACAAAGTGAGACTGACGCGCGAGTGCTGATGGACAGGCAAGTACACTCCTGTCTCGCGGTAGCGACAGCGCCGAGCCGCTGAAACCGGGCTGTGCTGGTGCGTCACAGTGCCGTGACTGCCGCAATGGGAAGCGACCGCTGGGTCTCTCATTAGAGACAACGACTCCAGACCCAGAGGAAGTGATGTCGACGGAAAGGGCGAGAGGATGCTGGGACCACGCGGACAGGATTCGCTGGACCGTACAAAGTAGTGGACTTCTACAGTAGTGTACAGTAGGCAGTGTAGGAATGGGGCTAGGTCATGCACGGTGTATGATAGTCTGGCTACTTGCAGGGGGCGAAGGTCGGAGATCGCCACACCGCTGGATACTTGGGATGGAAGTAGCTGCCAGGCAATCTGCCGCATGCCAGAGACCACACGGCAAGGTAGCCATCCATACCTGCGCCTACCTGTCAGGCAACGCTAATCACGCTAGCCAGCAATTTTAGCAGGTGTCGTTCAGGCACAGAGCGAGACTTGGACACGTTGCTGCGACCCAATGCCGCTGACCAGCCGGCCAATCACGAGCCAGCTGGGTGTCCCAGACCCTTCCAGCGTCTTCGGTTTCACTTGGTCCAAGATGCCGTCAGAGGCACCAAGGTACCTGTGCTGTGTGTGTGTGTGTGTACAAAGTATATGCAACTCCTTTTCACCTGCAGCTTTGGTCGTCCGGAACCGTTTTAGTCTGGCTAGACCGCTTTCCTATAATTTCCAAACCTGTAAGTATCCCTGGCTATTTGCTGTAGGTAGGGTCCTCGTGTGTGTTATACTATCCGAATGTTTTGACAAGATTCAACACCTCAGCATATCAACATATCAGATGAAATATGAAATCGGCGCACAACAGCTCTGTGTTCTGTTCCCTGTGTGTACTGTACGGCAGAATACCTGCTGTACACCGGTATACTTCCGCGCAGTGTCCCGGAGAGCAAGATACGGTAGAGTTCATTTAGTATATGCTAGTATAGTTGCCAAGTGCATACCACTGGACTCCATCCACACCTTATGAAACGGGTCCTATATCACCCATGACATAAATTTAAATCTGTTGAATGACCGGACGGGTCTCGGTGTGCTGAGGTATCCACTATCGAACACCGTGCTGTAGTAATGGTTGATCAAGTGCCATAGTTTTAACTTTTGATAAACAAGTTCGGCGTTGATGGCACGATAGTGGTATCAGATAACGAGCGAAGCAAGTCAGTTGGCTCAGGCATCCATCTGTTCTAGCCCTCGGTAATACAGAGAAACCCATAATATACGTAGTTGTTAATGCAAGCTGTCATCATCTCTTTCTCGATAGACTCGGTCAAGGTAAATTGCCGCGGCTGGATCTTACGCAATTGATAATGAGTTGTTGCGATCCTACGAGATGTGTTATGGGGGGAGGCATAGTAATGACAATAATTGTTATGTAGCAGCATGATGCAATCGTGGTGATCGTTTCACCCGTTTGGGCAGGACTGGAAGCACCCGTTCCACGAGACATACAGATTACTGCTAGGTAGCTGACAATTTGCTCGGCTTCCCCATTTGCAGTCCAGTCTTGCAACGTGTCAACCGTGTTATGGGGACGAGTACTTTGACGGCTCCTTTATATAGCTAGGGTACCCAACTACAAACACTCCTTCAAGACAACTGTCCTAGGACCCTCCTATATTTACAGCTTGACAAATGCCATTCCAGAGCTGTAATGTACGTGTACTAGTAGACACAGGATGTCAAGGAGAAACCTATGGGGGGGACTCTACAGTATAGAACTTGGGCGGGCGGTCTCAGTTATCCCGTTCCAATCATCAGCGAGCGATCATCAATGATTGGCAGTATCTGACGAGACACAATATAGAGACATTGCTCTCGCGCGCCATCATCGACGACGCACAATTGTTTGACATGTTTGAAACAAATGCTCCCAACAACAGATTGGGGCGGAATGTCCCTCAGTAATATCGCCTATTGTATAAGCGCTGGGTAATAATAGATTAACGAATATGGGAGGTGCCCTTTGTATGGCTAGCGGTCAAGACGATCATTAGCACTGCCAGACCAATAATACGGCTGTTTTGACGAATCAGAGGCCGTTTCTGTGTTTACTAGTATATTATGCGACCCCATGTTTTGAGAGAGGGTGATACTTGCCTGTCAAGGGTTCTGGGTATCAACAGCCTGTGATTGCGGATTGATCAACAGTTCGGATGTGCAACAAGGGTGTAGCAGGTTGTTCTCGGGGCAGTGTCCAGGGCCACCAGCTGCATACTTAATTACTTACTTACTGTATAGTACTTACTTGTCTAGACGACGACGTCGCAGTGTACGATGTGCGATGTGCGCAGTAGGTAGGTAGTATAAGTCGAACCGCCCAAACACTCGCAGAGCGTACAGCACTAAAACAACTGCCCGCGATCGATCATGCCCGTGCTAATTTGATGCACACAGCCGCTGGTCTTGCACCGATTCCCTACATACCTATAGGTAGTGCAGTATAGTACCTACAGTACAGTACATGGCTCAGTAACCGACAGTAGGAGGTCGTATCAGCCGTAGGTGGCGTATAATAAAGGAGGGGCGGAGAACGCCGTTCTCGCGATTCGCCATTGGCCATTGGGGGCAGGCACCGCAAGCCGGCGCGGCGGAGGTTGGGTGCACGGCAGGCGTATTGACGCATTTTGGTAGCTAAAATGAGGCCATTGGCAGTGCTTGGCTGGTTTTGCCCGCTGCAGGCCTGCCTGCCTGCCACATACATAATGTTATGCCGGCATTGGAGCACTATCACCCTTTTCCTTTTCTTACAAGCTGAATACTGGTTTTTGTATTTACAGCACAGAGGGCTGGCCATGCCCGTTCCAACTTGTCGCCGTCAAACACCCACTTACAGTACCTGCTATACTGTTATCTATCTACGGTAGAATCGGCAGCCCTACAGACCTACAGTATCTTATCATATCATCATCTTGGCCATGTAAGTCTTAGACTATCCAGAAGCCATGCACATGCTACAGTAGTTTATTACAGTAGTTTATGTAGTTAGTGGTGTTGGCTAAGACATGGCGGGGTGAGGCCACCCCAAATCGACGCTGTCTTGGCTCCAGTACACGCGATGCTGCACGGGATGCAGTAGTACGTGCGACCTGTGGATCGCATCGTGTCGATAACAAGGATGGTCCCCGTGCTCGTTCGTCGTCGTTGAACGTGCAGTTCTTTTAGGACGGGCCATATCCATTCGACAAGCCACAACGGTTGGCCTTTAGACGTCTGACTCTACAAATATAATGTACTAAGGTATGTAGCTCTGTTAGCTCTACAGAGAAACCTCCGAGACCCACCTACCCGCGCATGGCCTTCCCACCAGATCAATCCGTTCTTGAACTCTAACTGCCCCCCAAAACCGGCTAGTTACAGTTACACCACGCTGCTCGCCTCCTTTGCTCCTTAGGTACAGCAGTACCTACAGTATATGCACGTATGCAGCTGGGCCAGTCTACTGCATGTGGCCGAGCCTAAGGCCACCAGGAAGATACGTACCTACATCGGAATCCCCCAACTGCTGACTGCCCAAGGCCTGTCCATACAGGATTTATAGCACGTTCCCGATATCGTGCATTGATCGTGTGGGCCAGTCTGGGGTTTCCCTCTGTTTTGCATCTTGACCGCCTCCTCGCCAACGCGCGACAACACTTTCTTTCCACTTCCAGCGCACCCAAAACGGACGACTTACTCGTCCAATCCGGCCACCATCTCCGGTTGTTTGCGAGAGAACCGCCACGCAGAACAGGAAACAGGAAACAGGAAAATTTTTTATCTCTCGCGAAAAGAGTTTCCGTTGCGGCATCCTGTTGCGACGATAGCAACCCCTCACCGCTCTCTCCCTCTTCCATAATACCGCAAGTTGTATACCTTATCCCGGTGCTTGTGGAAATTCCAAGGTTCGAGGGGAAAACTGCCGAACATTTCACAAAGTCTCTCTACGTGCGATCAGAGCTGGTTGCTGCTACCATGACTGCATCTACTAGTTTAGAAGACATCCAGGTTGTCTTGCTAGACATCGGTAAGGAATCGCGCTCTCCCTCCTCCATGGGCTTATCACTTGGATCGTGTTTTTTATCGTAGGGGTCCGCCTGCATTAGCCCAACGTGGTAGCTAATGGGATCGCAAATAGAGGGCACTGTTTGTCCAATCTCCTTTGTCAAAGATGTCTTGGTAAGACCCAGCTTTTCGTAGAAGGTGTCACGTCATGTCTGCTCCCTGGATAGCGGTACTACTTTGGCTACCTATTCTATCGGCACCGGCGCTAGGTAAAATAGGGGGGCCACGATCAACAGCACTTGCAGTGTCGTGATCTCATGACCGGTGTAGTCGCCGTGCCCTCGGGCATTAGCACCCCCTGTCTCGGAGCGCATATATCCTATAGGCTATGCCGTACCGATCGCCGATATCATGTCTTATCATTCGTCGGACGTGTTGCCATTTACCAGCCGATGCCGAGTGCCGGGGGCTAACATCGTTCTAGTTTCCCTATGCTCTAAGAGCTCTCCCGGAAACTCTCGTGGCCCAGTGGGATAGCCCTGGCTTCGCAAAGTATAAGGACGCATTTCCGCCTGAGTATAGAGAGTCCAAGAGCGAATTTGCAACTCATATCCAGGATCTTATGGGCCGAGATGTAAAGATTTCATATCTCAAGAGTCTCCAGGGCTATCTATGGGAAGAAGGATATGCAGCAGGCCATCTGAAGGCACCCCTATTCCCAGACGTGCCCAGTAAGCTCAAGGCATGGCATCAGAACGGCGTGAAGATCATGATCTACTCTTCTGGGTCTGTACCAGCACAGAAACTACTGTTTAAACATACAGATGCCGAACCATCGGATCTAACGCCCCTCATCTCAGACTGGTTTGATACAGTTAATGCTGGGCTGAAAACAGAAGTTAAGAGTTACCAAACGATTGCAGAGTCCCACCCGGAATTTCCTGTTGGACGATGGCTTTTCCTCAGTGACAACGCAAAGGAAGTCGAGGCAGCTATACATGCGGGAATGCGGAGTATAATTCTACGGCGTCCTGGCAATGCAGAGCTACCTCCTGAGGTGGCAGCATCGTATCTCACCATAGACTCGTTCTCTTTTCTGGGGGACGGCTCACCTTAGCCACTAAGATTCTTTGATAGATAGCTGAATTCGACGAGGGGGGCCATATACTTAGTCGAGGACGCAAGTCCGTAACCTCCAATCATATAGACACCATCTTGAACAACTATATCTATTAGTTTGAACTAGATCATATGAGGCTAGTTGACCTAGAAATGTACATATCAACCTATTCCTCCACAGTCTCAAGGGAACATGCATACAGTCATTTCCCTGCACGCTCCTCACGTGACCAACATTCCACACGCAAGACATCAACAACAAGCGCAGTAGTCAAGTAAATAAACGCCTAGAAATTAACGAAGGTTTAGCGAAGACAAGTCTAAGACCATGTCGCTAGTCACTACTATGAATCTGAAGCTCTGCCCGTTACACAGCCATGGTAGCGAGTCATTTACGGCGCCTCCATGCAGGGGCTGCAGTTGACGCACGCTGCAGGAGACAGTGGTTTCTCCATTGATTAAAAAAAGGGGGCTTGGGGATTGTAGTAACGAACGAGGTATGCTGTACTTCCTTCTATACATAGAGCATACATACTGTACTGTAGGTCAATAGTTAATGAACGCGTGTCGTTAAAGTTAGACTGATCGAGCCTACCCTACAGAGGGTACGTACGTTCTCCTCAACTAGGGATAGGGCGAACTGTTACCCCAGAATGTCCCAATAGAATTCCCCCTATGACGTTGGACCATAGAGGTAGGTATATCACTCCTATCACAGTCCGGAGGTTTATCTCATGAGTTTCTAGCCATCACAAGCTTCACCACACGGGTGCTCAATCCACTAGTTTTCGAGATGGAATGACTCGCGAGTAGGAATCCCCGCAAATCGCTGTAAAGTCGCCTTCCATCGCCATCGACAAGGCCAAGGTCTAGAATTCTGGAGCGACGCCATCAAGGTGAGAATATCCTCCTATTATGCAGGCTAATGTAGCTTAAAGAGTAGGTACAGTAATAGGCTACTGCTAATGCCCTCGCGAGACGACTTCCAGCCAACCCGCGTCGCCTTAGGCAAACCAGCTCGCTTACCTCCCTCCCTACCGGACATCTGCAAGACATTGATTGACTACTACTACTACTACTACCCCAAGATATCTGCAATATAGTGAATGCCGGGTCTCACGTAAGCCTAGATTTTGCTATCTGGCAGAAGCAAGATCTTCGCCAACTGTAAGTGAACACTTACTGTGGACTAAATGTAGGCCAAGATATAATACACTTTTATTTGACATTAAATGTATATATGAATGTCGTCATGAACACATGTATTTCAGTTGCCAATCTGGGTATTCCGGGGAGTTGTTTCTCAGCTTGACACGTCTAATGTGGCTAGATGCACGGTTAAACATATCGATGCCGACTACTGCGTCTAGTCTCATTTCCACCATTCAATCAACGGAGATGAGCTTTTATGTCTGGGTACTGTATGGTACACGTGGTAGGTACTCAAAGGAATACTGCATGGGCCTCTCCATATCTATACCTCCTCCAGCATTTGAATTATTAGTTCAATACAACAACAGGGGTTCGTACAAGGGTATACGAACTTATCCCTGCATGTACCTCTAAGGCAAATTTGTATATAAAAGTACATATAAAAATAGTTACTTAATTCTATACTAATTATCATATAATACTTAACATAATGATTTTAAAACTTTAAAAACTAGTATAGATCGCGTCTTTTATATATATCTTTAAAAGCTTTATTTTTATATATAAAATATATTTAAATTAAAATATTTTATAATATATATAAAATTTCATGAAATAAAGCTTTTTATGTGCTTTTTAATATTAATTTAGCTATAGCTAATTAATTTACTTGATTAAATTATTTTATTATATCTTAATACATTTTTTTTAATTAATTTAATACTTTTTTTAATTGATTTAATACTTTTAAATTAATTTATTTTTAAAGCAGCCTTTATAAAAGCTTAATAATTTAAACGTTAAAAAGCTTTAAATTTTACTTGCGATTAACGGTTTAAAATATAAATATTATATAACATAGCTGGTTAAACCTACGTAAAAATTGCTTTAAAAACTAGCTATACGTACTACCAGGTTTAAACAGCTTGCCAAGGACCCGTTATACTAATAAAACGCCATAAAAAAACCATAATCAATATACTTATATATTATTATATTAAAGATTAAATTAAAAACAATCCTGCTAACTAAAAAATACTTTAAACATACTATTTTTTATTAATCTTAAAAATTTATTTTTTTAATTAGCAAGTTATTAATATTATAATAATAACCTTTAAATATAAACAAATTATTTACTGCTGTTATATTTAATTAACTTAAAAATAAAAAAATAATTATTTTAATTAAGTTTATTAAACATTAACTTGTTAACTTTAATTAATTAATTAACTTTATAAAAATTATATTATTTTTTTAAACAAATATTAAAATAAAAACAAACTTATATAAAAAACATAAACTATTATTAATTTTAATAAAGCTATTATTAATTTTAATTTTAAATATATTTTAAAAATAAAAAATTAAATAATATAAAATATAATTTATACTAATAAAAAAAACCTTTATTTTATATAAAATTAAAGTTAAATTATTAATTTTTTTATATATATTTATAAAATAATACTTTTTATATACTAGTATTATTATTATTATCTTTATATTAAATTTTAATAAAATAAAATAAAACTATATATTATAAATATTATAAAACAAGCGTTAAAATAATTAAATATTTTAATAATAAAAAAATAACTTATTAAAAGCTTTAATTTTTTACTTATTAAAAATATATAATTTTATATAAAAAATTAATTTAAATATTATTATAATATATAGTTTTTATATAATAAAACTTTTTATAAAGTTATTTATAAAGTTTAATTAATAATATTAAAAAAGTTTATTAAAATAATTTTTATAAATATATTAAAAAAACTATAAAAAATAATTTAATAGCAAAAAAATATATTAAATTATTAAATAAACAAGTTTTATATAACAAATTAATATAAATTACGCTTAATTATTAATTGTTAAGGACCCCTAGGGGGTATTACTACTTCTACAGACCTGTCGCCGCCACTCCTATAGACCTGTCGCCGACACTAGCCACTGCCACTGCCACTGGCCACACCTAGCCATACTACCCCCCCCCCCCTGTTATATACTGCCGCCCTACACCACTTATCACAAACTACCCTACATATATATATATAAATAGATCTGCTATAAAGCTACGCACCTAGATTACTTTATACTATTTAATATAGCTTTATAGATTTTATTTACAAACCCCCCTTAAGACCCCTTTTTAAATTAGTGCTTCTACGTATAGGCAGGCGCCTGGGACTAACCCCTCCGAGTCGCCTGCCACCCGGCTGTCTGTTCGATCGATTCTTGTGCGGCAACCGCGTTGTTGCGGCAGACAGGACTGCTACAAACCCCGACGGAAAAAGCATGTACGGAGCGGGCGCCTCAGAGCGTGCCTGACGCCTCAACCGTTATAGACCCTAGCGAATCCCCTACAAAAACCACGGCCTACGGGTTGGAACAAGCGCTTCGGAGCGTGCCCGATAACTTATCCAACCCTGCAGCCCCTCCGTACGACAGAACAAGCGCATCGGAGCGTGCCCGACGACTTCCTGGCTACGCAGGCTTTGTAGGACGTACCGGCCACCTAATATATTAGGTCCAGCCGAGTAGCTACCATTTTTGACCTTCCTGCCTATTTAATTCTATTACGCCGCCGTTGACCTGGACGTGTTCGCGTACAGTCTAGTTGTTTAATGAGCGTGCCATCCGACTATTTCGTCCTCGTACACTCCTAGGTGGTCGATTTAGACGTGTACGTGTACACCTCTACGTCGTACAATAAGCGTGCCATCCCACTTTTACGTCGCCGTACGGAAGCGAATTCTCCCAACTGTATTATAAATACTGCCGTCCCGCCGGACGTGCGAAGGCCTAACTGCTTTATACGTCGTACAACTTAGACCCCGACCGATTGACGCGCCGTTAACGCTGTCTACCGTTAACGCTGCCGCTGCTACCGTCTACGCTGCTAGACTTGAGAAGAGTTGGATTTAGTGAGGTCACCAAGGCTTTTGTTGTGTGCCGGCATTTTGTTAGGGACCCCCAGGGGGCACTACCGCTTCCACAGACCTGTCGCCGCCACTCCCACAGACCTGTCGCCGACACTAGCCACTGCTACTGCTACTGGCTACACCTAGCCACACTACCCCCCCCCCCCTGTTACATACTGCCGCCCCACACTACTTATCACAAACTACCCCGCATATATATATGTAAATAGATCTGCTATAAAGCCACGCACTTAGACTACTTTATACCACTTAATACAGTTTTATAGATCTTATTTACAGACCTTTTTTAAGACCCCTTTTTATTAATTTTATTATAATCTTTTAAATTTATATATTTAATATTAAAAACTTTATTTTATTTTATATATATAACTTATAATTTATAACTATTAAATATTAATTATAATAATAAATAATATATAAACATTTTAATATTATTTTTATATTTATTTTATTAATTTAAAATAATTAACTTTAATTTTAAATTAAATAAATTATATAATTAAAAATAATAAATATTATTAATAATAAACAATATAGCTTTAAAATTATTAAACTATAAATAAACTAATATTTTATTAGTTATATAAAATATATATAAAATTAAATATATTTATATTAAAATAAAATAAATAAAAAAACATAAAATTTAATATATAATAATAATAATATATATATATTAATAAATTAAATAAATAATATTAAAACAAGTTAATAAAATTAAAAACACTAGTAAATTATTAAATATATATATAAATTAAATATATATATAATATTATATATAATATAAAGTATTATATATAATTATAAAAAAAATAAAATGTTTAAACATTAAAAAAAAACTATTTAAATTAAAATATATATATTAACACGTAATAACAACAAGTTTATAAAAACACAAAGATTAAAATCAGCTATTTCTATAATTTCTTATACAATATACCTTTATATATAAATTTAGTATAAATATATATATAAAGGAAACGCAAGGGACCCTGGTGCGAACCCCTGTTGTTGTATTAAACTAACAATTCAAATACTGGAGGAGGTATAGTTTGACAGCTGTAACGCTCTGAGTAGATGGCAATCGTCTTTCTCGCATTGGAAATTCGAAAGACACTGATATGACATGTTAAGATCAACTACTCAATATACCGTACCCAGCTTCCCCAACATTCCCCTCCCCTCAAATAAACCCTTAATCATGTACCTAGTTAGTGTATACTACATCAATGACCACACAATACGTTTCCCTCCGCAGATCGCGTGTCTGGGAGCGGGAACCTGCCGGAGTCGCCTGCGCCTACCCCAGATATTGCCACCCGGGGTAAAATGAGACAAATCGTAATCGTGTCTGCGTAGTCGGTCAACTGTTTCAACTATCGAATGAGTGGGTGCAGGGACGATCTAAGTCTAATTGAACTTTGTAGAATGGGGAAAGGCTAGTTTGAGTAATGCATAAGGGTGTCACGCGACAAACGCGTTTTCAGTTAGTCGATATCGTCTCACGATCGCATGACACGTTCGCAGAACCCCTCTTAATTGCGAGCTTAGCTCTTGGAGAAGATCAGATTTAAGGGTAAGTGCCAGATTGTTCATGATGAGCACACCACCATATAGCCACGCATTATTGATGTCCATCGGCATTGGCCATGTATACATGAAAAGCTGAACCAGACAACTTCTAAGGGTTGCTTTAGGCAACGAGCTAATCATCGACTGTACCGCTCGAGCCCTGGCTTTGGTATTGCGCCTATCCTTGCGCAACCAATCAGACTGAGTTTGACGACGACAGGACGAACTATATAGAATGCCTTAGAAGCTTGCGATGCATTCCTATTCGCCTTGCGCCGGTAGGAGGGACTATGTACTGTGTGTGCACTTGCAGTATTGCATCTAGCCCAATGGCGACAGGGACCCTGATCGTCGCATGTTCGTTTCTCTTCAAGCTAAGAGGCAGGTTCAGGATCTCCAAATTGTCGAATCAATAAAGGAACGGCGCCGGCATTTCGAAGTCGTCTGACTTCGGTTTGCGCCACCTCGTTGGTCCAGCACTCGCCCCCAACCACCCTTCGCTATTGTAGGGTGAAAGCGGTTGCGGGGTAACCGTCGAACGGTCGATGAGCCCAGTGGCGATCTCGATGAATGGAGGTGGGCCACCAGGGCCAAGAAACTGTTGGGGGAATTCGAGAAATTCCAAACAACAGCCGCAGATAGATTGCCGGACCATGCAAATGAAAGAAGTCCGCGGAAATGGCCGAAGGCCGTTCATTAAGCGAATGCAATTTGCGACCAACGCCTGACTGGCAATCATCAGTTGAGCATTACGACGAACTGACGCAAGATTGATAGTGACATTGACAACTTACCGATATACACTTCTCGGCGCGTAGTTGACTGGTTAAGAGGATAGTTCCGAAAATGTTATGGTCTGTATTTGGCAGTCTGGGATTATGGGTTGTAAAAGGAATGGAGATAATACATGGCAACCCCCGTGCGGGGTTTCATATATCCACTGTCCGTTGTACCTGCCTACACACGGCCAACACTCCCTCCCAACGAGTACCGCCGAGGAGGAAAAACTGCCACTAAACCCTTTAAATATTACGGAATTCCCATTTCAATCCGTTAACCGGAATACTCGTTTACTCCTCACAAATCTCTCCTTCGGCCAGTATATTTCTCAACCTCTCAAATCTCTCAAATCTCCGGCCCCTACAGCGGGTACAACCGGTACTCAATATCCTCAACACTTAACTGGACTCCCCGGTTCAACCAGAGGTTTCGCGGTATTCGACACGTTACAGTATCATGATGAATCAAATAAATAAAAGGGGGTCTGTGTGCAGTTCTTCTCCTTAACCGGGCCGCGGGAGGGCTATGGCGAGTCGTGTACTCAAGCCGTACGTACGGTAATTCCTTTCATATGCATTCTGTAGACGTAGACGGTTCCAAAGTAGACGTATTAGTGGCGAGCCGTGTGCTCCAGCCGTACCAAGGTGTGTAGCTCTGTAGCTCTGTGGCCCTGTAGCCCTGCGTGTAGTGTAGAGTGCCGTAGACGGCCGTAGACGGGAAAATCTTCATTATAGACAGGAAATCTTCATTGCCGCGGTTGGGAAACCCCCAAAGGGGTCCCGCGCAGGGGGGAAACGAATGATGCAGCTTCTCACCAGTGTTATGGTCTGTATTTGGCAGTCTGGGATTATGGGTTGTAAAAGGAATGGAGATAATACATGGCAACCCCCGTGCGGGGTTTCATATATCCACTGTCCGTCGTACCTGCCTACAAAAACCCAACATCTGACTCGTCATTTATCTTATCACGTTGCCGAACCACAAAGTACAATCGAGAAGTTATTTCTCATCGAACCGGAGCGCAGCTCTGCCTTCTTGAAGGTGGGGATCTTAATTGGGACGCGTAATACCCTCCTCCACAGATAGTATACCAATTTTTGCGTGGTCTTGCTATTGGTTTTGATGTATCCTAGAGCGTTCATTATCTTCTCTAGTAATAATTCATCCATGTACCTCGAATTTGTGACGCAAGGAGCCGGCAAGACCAGAAACAGGCACGGGAATGCATCATGCGATCCTGTCGTATGAGGTCGTTTTAGGAAATCCAAGGTTCTGAGAAGCATATCGCCTCGGCCTTGTGCGTCAGGGACGAAGTTCAGAACCAGAGAAAGGCTGATGATATCGAAGGTTTGGCCGTCGTCGGTCGGTAGCGGCCTCTTCATAAAGTCCTGTTGGAGGATACCGTCACCTTGACTATTGAGGTCGATTCGTTCCATATCAAAGAACCCGCTTTTCGAGCACTCGTTCGTCGTGCTAAGAGCGCCAACTTCGAGCATGCGCACTGAACCATTTGCTGTGAGACCCGACGCGGAAAAGTTGGGTTTGAGCCACTCCATTAAGACTCGTGAACTGTCACCACCACGGTCATTGCGCTGTCCCTGAAGACTAGCCTGTTGATACTTCTGAATGCCACCTAGAGAAGCTATTTCGGTATCAGCTGCCGCCTCGGCGGCCCTATCCCCTTTAGCAACAGCTTGTGCCTTTTTCTTCTGCAAGTGGTGGATAGTGTTGATGAGTCCTCTCGTAGCTTTGCGCGATATTGATTTGGGCTTTCGGACTGTAGGCGGTCGTCCTTGGGTTAATGTCTTTATAGGCCGCTTTTTCCTTTTGATGGTCATTTTTCTATGAAAGAATTTAGTGACCGTTGGTATGCCATGAGTTGAAATTTCGACGTAGGGTTTGTGGTGCTCAACCAGTGTAGTGTGTAAGTAGCCTTCGTTACACCAGAAATGCTGGCAGTTGCGCACAGGTGGTTTCGCCGGATGCCTTATCGGCGGCGTTATCTGACGCTCGGACCACCGATACCCTAAGCGCTACACCACACTTCCTCTACCAAAGTACCAAAATTGACTTTAGTGAGATTCCTCTTTTTTTCTTCAGACCGACCATCCCACCCTCGACCACCAACTACCGACCACCGACGACAACCTCACCCGGCCGCCGAACACCCAATTCCGACAACAATGGCCCCCAAAACCGCTGCGAAAGGTACCGCCTGACCCTCTCCTCCTCAACGACGTCGACGTCGTCGTCGCACTTCCAATATGCCTCCAAAGGTCGTGACCCGCATGGGCTCGGCCTGTCCGTCGCATCAGCAGTAGACAATGTTGCGTAGTCCTTTTTGGGCGTATGCTGATGCTTTTCAACAAAAAAGGAAAGCCCAAGGGCTTGAAGCAGGCTACTGCCGCTGCCAAGGCCGCTGTAAGTCTTCCACATCGCAAGATGCAACTCATGGCTCGCTAACCATCCCAAAGCTTCGTGGCGACCACTCCCACAAGACGAAAAAGGTCTGGACCAGCACCACGTGAGAAATCAGCTCCTTGACCCTATGTCACGGCTTGGAGGCTAACCTTGTGCTTTTAGATTCCACCGCCCTAAGTAAGTTAATAACTACACAATCGGACCAAGGTTTTTTGGCTGGACGCGACCTGTTAACATAACCTCAGGACCTTGACTCTTTCCCGGGCTCCTAAGTGTAAGTTGACTACCTACTTGATCTCGAGATTCAGGACTGGTCCTGGATAGATAGAGAAGAATGAATTAACGAATTCTAGATCACCGTTCGTCGATTGCCCATGAACCCCGCCTTGATGAACACAAGATCATCGTCCACCCCCTCAACACGGTGCGCTCTCCATTTCCCCGTCGTCAGCAGGGCATATATTCTAATCCTTTTCGGCGCGTAGGAATCTGCGATGAAGAGACTTGAGGAGAACAACACTATTGTGGTATGTATAATAACTTCTTAACTCAGTGTCGCGTTTCTCGTCACTTTTCTGCGATCAGATAGGTGCTAACAATTGGGCAGTTTATCGTGGATGTTAAGGCAAACAAGGCCCAGATTAAGCAAGCCTTGAAAAAGCTCTACGAGATTGACGTCGTTAAGATCAAGTAAGCATAACCAGAATGGGTATCAAATAACTTGATCAGTTTTAATACCCTTTGCAGTACCCTCATCCGCCCCGACGGTAAAAAGAAGGCTTTCTGCAAGCTTACCCCTGACGTTGATGCCCTCGATATCGCCGCCACCAAGCTCGCTCTGGTTTAAAGGGTTTTCTTGTGGGATTGGACATTGGGTGTATGGGGTTTATACCGCTCGTATTGAGTGTATCAGACGCTCCGAGCCGAATAAAACTTGCATTGAGAACGGCGTTGCCTCGGATCAGGTTTATATGTTTAATGGACAAAAAGTGACCCTAACGTGCCAAGGAATGTGAACGCGATCTGTGGCTTCGCCTTCTGTTTCTACTTTATTTGTACAATGTGACCTGCCGGTATTCGTGATTCTTCGTAGCAGATCTGCATTTGCATTGTACATGGTCTAGTGCTCATGATACCTAGTCCCCGACAGAGTCACGCATTCTCTGGCGATACATGGAGTGGATGCCGTTTAGATAGATATACTAAGTTGTGTGGTTTGTTCGTTTAGCTCTGACGCATGTTCTGCTGGAGAAGCTTTAACGTCAAGGAGCTAACGTCGAAGAAGCGCTCGGCGCAGTTGGTCATGCAGCCCTCCTCGGTCTTGTCAAGCTTGCCGTTCTTGATCGTCCCCGTGATGCACTTCTTAAAGCAGGTGTCGGTCAGGGAATGGACGGCTAAAACAAGAAAAGAAGTTAGTGGATTGCCCGTCTGCATGGGTGGTCGAACGGTTGGTTAGGCTGAGAAAACGGTCTTTCTTCTGGTCGGCTGGGAGAAGATATTCGGAGGTCGTGTTTGCGCAAGACGTTGTTGTTGGGATTGGGGGGTGGGCAAGGGAGACGAAGAGGAGGGAAAGGAGGAGAGAACACGAACTGGATTGTATGCGAGCCTTCTCCTTCTCGTTAACTAGGAATTGCCGGAGTTCCGTCTTGTCCTTCTCGTTTAGCCTATCGAGGTCGGTGTCGTTGACCGAGAGGGTGCTGTCCATCGTGTCTGGTGGTGTCGGGTGCTATTTCTGGGTTGGAATGGGTCGCTTGCTTGTAATCTGCAAGACTGAAGTAGTTGGATGTCGCTGTTGGGTGGTCTATGGGTTGATGTGAAGATATTGTCGTGTTTGGTTGTTTGGTCGGGACGTCGGCCACCAGCGCATTGGCACAGAAGCATGCGGCACGAAATTTCATGTGGTGCTTATCTTATCGCCGATGTAGGACGTCATGGAGCCTACAGTACGTACATAACTGAGCAAGTAAAGCTTCAACGCATACTAGTCCTCGCGGGCGGGAAGGTAGATGTATGCAGTAAATATACTCACAGGCAATTTCTAAGGATTTATGTAAGAAATGGTTATTAGAAATAGGAATCATCGCAAACTGCAGCATCTAGTTTTAGCAAACTATTTGGTGGTGCGCCTCGTGGGAGGCATTCACAACATCTACGAAGAACTTAAAAAATTACTCGGCGTTGCAAACTTTATACGTGATACCTATTATTATAGGCTTGTGTGGTGGTATTTATTTAAATGTTATATATACTTGTAAGGGTTCATGATCCCATTCTGTAGCCAATGTTAGTGCTTGTACTACATCATCACAATTCGTTGTAAGGAAACTTACGGGGTCATATAACTTCTTGACCTGCTTCATGAGGCCAATCATGGTATCGTTTCTGCTGAAGCCAAGGTACTTCTTCTTGGCTATGCCGATGCCGTGCTCGGCGCTGATACTCCCATTGATCTTGCCAATCCACTCGTACACGAACGGCTCTAGCACCTCCTCGACACGCTTATCGTATCTTCGGACAGCAACGTTAAGGTGTAGGTTGCAGTCGCCCATATGACCGTATCCGACAACCTCTACAACGGGGAACTCATCGGTATCGCCCTTCAAGCCGGCAGCTTCGATCCTTTCCCTAGTCTCATCCACTAGCCTATACAGATCCTTCAGGGGTATGGAAACATCGTATTTGTAAGTGCCTCCAAAGTGGCCCACGCACTCCGTGATGCCCTCTCGCTGGCTCCACAGCGACTTGATCTGTGTCTCGTCCTGCGCCAGGACGCCGTCAGCGATGATATCCTTGGACATGACGTCCTCGAGGAACCTCTCGAGCTTCTCGGCGTCGTGCTCCGTGTTAGACCCGCTGGTCTCGATGAGGCAGTAGAACGGGTGCTCGCCCTCTAGAGGCCGCTTGTTCTGCCGCACCCGGTGCACCATGTCCTGACTATAGGAGTCCATCAGCTCGAACGCCGAGAGGATCTCGGACAGCTGGGCCTTGGCCTCGCGGAAGGCCCGCTGGATCTTCTCGAACGAGTCGGCGCCGAGGAAGGCGACGTTGACGGCCTTGGGCCGCTGCGGGCACTGGACCGAGACGGCCGTGATCATGCCGATGGTGCCCTCGCCGCCGATGAACAGCTGCTTGAGGTCGTAGCCCGTGTTGTTCTTGCGCAGCGTGCAGAGGTCGTCCACGATGGTGCCGTCGGGCAGAACCGCCTGCAGCCCCAGAAGGTTGCCGTGCAAGCTCCCGTACCGCAGAAGACGCAGGCCGCCGGCATTCGTGGAAACGTTGCCGCCGATCTGGCAGGATCCTTTCGCGCCGAGATCCAGCGGGAACAAGTACCCCTTCTCAGCGAGGAACTGGTCCGCGACCTCGAGGACGACGCCGGCATCGGCCACCAGGACGCCGCTGACCTCGTCGAAGGACCGGATCCGGCTCATCCGGCTCGTGCTGACGACGATCTCATCGAACACGGGCACCGAGCCCCCCACCAGCCCCGTGTTCCCGCCCTGCGGCACCACCGCCAGCAGGTTGTCGTTGCAGTACTTCAGGATCCGGCTGACCTCCTCCGTGGTCGCGGGCTTGAGCACGAGCTTGCAGTGCCCGCGGTACTTGCGCATCCAGTCGCCGTTGAACGGCTCCATGTCGTCGGCCGCGACATCCGCCGTCACGCCGTCGACGAGCGCCGAGTCCTTCCCCCCCAGCAGCGCGCGGAAGCGCGCCACGTGCTCGGCCGTGATCTGCGCGAACCGCGGGTCGCGCTTGATCTCCGGGTAGCTGTCGGTCGTGAACCCTCCTCGGCGCCGCGGCGCCGAGTCTCGGAAGCATCTGGTCGGCGTGCTTGAGAGACGGCGGAGAGAAGAAGCCCCGGTGTTATTGGAGGCGCGCATGATGGCGCTCCTTAGAGCCCCGGCTGCCCAGGCGCGCCGCGCGATTGGCCCTAGTCTGGTTCTCCAAGCCATGTTGAGGATGCTCCGCGATGGATGCGCGCAATTCCGAAAAGTAAAATCGTCAATTGCAGGCCAAGAAGCTATGAAAGTACCCGCCTGGCGCAGCGGTTTCGGCGATCGGGACGGGTGGGGCGCTTATTCCCGTGCGATCGCTGCTTCTAGTTGGGATGGATGGATGCGATTCCCTCTAAGCTATCCGTGTACCGACTTGACCTTAAATCTTTATAAATTAATTGACACTTTATGGTTTTCATGTCCTTGGGCTAAGACTGGATCCCGAAAGGCCGGTAGAATTTGTGCATGCATGTATGCATGCATACATCATGGCACCGGTAGTTTGACTGATAAGTCGAGATTCAATTCTAGACAAGGTAAAAAAAAAAAACTACCTATTTCCTTCCTCTCTACCTCACGAAGTCCAATTCATTGATGCATGCTTTAATAACCGAATCATCATCAATACCTAGGTATGGAAATAAGGGGGCTGCCTACAATAACCGTAGCAAACAGTAGGGAGTCGATGTTGCATTAGCCTAAAGCATTCTCTCACATGAATGTTAGAACTGTTGTGGGACGGTTCGGGTTGGCTTCTAGCTATTCTTGCTAATGATGAATTCGTTTTGCGTATGAACATCAAACAGACAAACCTATTGGCATTCTACTAAATGCTACACAGGTAGATTAAGGTCACAATGATACAATAGGATGCCTTCAAATTTCATGGGAAGCAGATTTTAACTTGGGAAGATGAAAATTAACTTGATTTTTAAAGTTCAACCTTCACAACTGACATGCACATTCAAGGTTACATCGAGTTAAGCATAAATCTTGAGAGACGTCGGAGTATGTTTCCAGGGGAGTTACTACGGGCGTATTCAAGCTTAGTCGAACGTGTGATGCCATCCAAAACGAGAGGCCATATGTATAAGGCCATTCATGCGCAACGTGAGCCGACTCCGTGCAAGTACTTCATGCGAACGACTCTGGCTAGGCTGAGAAGAGTTCGTGAGTTCCCCGTGTTTCTCAATTCGTAGAACGACAAGATGGTAGAAACACCAACCGTCGTTTCACGTTAAGCATCACGAAGCCCTCAAGCTGGGCGGTACGCGCTGAATGGTAGAGCAAACCCCAGAACAGGATATACGCAGCGGTTATGCAAAACCAATGGGGTTCATTACAGGACATCGAAAGGATGCAAGCGCAAAGCCAATCCTTGAAGAGGGCGAGGATCGACGACGAAGTCTACAATGCGCACAGCCTCCCGACAGGGGCGGATCGACGAATGACCTGCATTGAAGCGACCCCAGGGAGAGGGAATGCCCTGGCTCGAGACGATCCGAGGAGATGCGCCGCATTGTGGGATTGGCGAATGCGGAAAGAGTACGTGTTTCAGATGGCCGAGAGTGTTAGACACGAGAGCTATGTTTGGGGGACGACGCGGACGCTGAGCCTGAACAGAAGAGGGAGGTTGTAATGCCCTATTTGAAGGGAGCGTGCCGCACATCGTAGCATTGTGTGTAGGTAGTTGTAGATGATTTCCCCGTTTCTGATTTCTGAAGTGTTGGTGTAGAGAGAGGAGAGTACAGTGTACTCTTTGCTTGCCCACTTACACATCTACCTACAGGACCATTGCTAGGCGGTGATTGCCTATTTGGTCGTTTGGTACCCCACCAAGTATCCCGCTAAGGACCATCGCTCTTTGTTATCCGCTATTCCCCACGCACTATCCTCTGGTTCTGGCAAACAAAGGCTTATCGATAGCTCGCCATGTCGGCACTCCCCTCGCAACTGTCGCTGGAAGTGGCCCCGAGTGGAAACAGCGGGGAGCGAAATAGGGGCGCTACGTATGGATCCCCTGGACAACCAATGGCAGACGTCAGATGCACATGGGCCAAAGCATGGCCAACATTGGAACCCGCCGCTGCACCAGCGCCAGGTTGTGTGCCATTTGCATTGCCAGAAACTCCAGAGACATCCTCTCCAGCGTCTTCAGCCAGAAACAGCGCCTGTTATGGTTTCACAAACGTATGCGTATCAACACCAGAGTCGTCTCCCATCTCCACGCCGTCATCCCGGTCGCGACAGCTTTCAAGCCCCGCCGCGGCTGACGTCAATAACAACGACCACGCCAATAGCAACAACAATAACAACAAAGCCCGTGACAGCTGCTCCCCCTCACCACCGCGCTCACGGAGAACCCGCAGCTCCGTCTCTCATCGATCCCGCCCCGAGCTGCATGCCGCCCGTCTCCAGAGGTCAGCAACCGTCTCGGCTCCGACCCCCGCGAGGACAGACTCCATAAGAGAGCCCAAGGCCAATAGCAATTCCAAGAGGCGCTCCCTCTCGTCCAACGCATCTGCTGACTCGGCCCCTGAGCACCCGGGGTCGAATCTGATCAAGATGGACGACAGATGGATCATCGTTCAGCAGAAAACCTTCACAAAATGGTTAGTAACTAAACACACGCTGTCTTTGTTGAGATGGTGTTTCTTTCCACGCCATGTTGGCTACGAGAACTTACATAGCTGGAATGCTAGGCTCAATACCAAGATCGAGCCGAGAGGCGTACAAGTCAAAGATCTAGTAACCGACTTGAGTGATGGTGTAAGTCCCCTTACATGTCCCTCCATGTCTCAATGCCTGTATACTAATCAAGGTTCATTTGTAGATCCTCCTGATACACCTGCTCGAATGTTTATCAAGCGAGTCACTAGGGAGATATGCCGCCAGGCCGAAGCTGCGAGTTCAAAAATTCGAGAATGCCAACATAGCCCTCAACTTCGTAAAGTCGAGAGGCATTGCGATGATTAACATCGGCGCCGAAGATGTCGTTGATGGCAATAGGAAGATTATCCTCGGTTTAATATGGACCCTCATTCTGCGCTTCACCATTAGCGACATTAACGCCGAGGGTATGACAGCCAAGGAAGGTCTTCTGTTGTGGTGTCAGCGAAAAACGGCTTGCTATGACGAGGTCGAAGTTCGTGACTTCAGCACCAGCTGGAACGATGGCTTGGCATTCTGCGCACTATTGGATATCCACCGACCGGATCTGATCGACTACGACGCATTAGACAAGAGCGACCACCGTGGGAATATGCAAATGGCTTTCGATATCGCTCATAAGGAGATTGGTATCCCTGCCTTGCTGGATGTTGAAGATGTATGCGATGTGGCGCGACCTGACGAGAAGAGTTTGATGACTTATATCGCCTACTGGTTTCACGCCTTCTCGCAGATGGAGAAAGTTGAGAATGCCGGCCGGCGTGTCGAGAAATTCGTGAATAACATGCAAGGGGCATGGGAAATGCAGAGCGCCTATGAGAGAAGGATGGCTGCACTGTTAAAGCAAATTAGAGAGCAAATTGAAAAATGGCAACATGCCACGTTCGAGGGCACCTATATGGATGCTAAGCAGCAGGCTACCGATTTTGCATCTCACAAGAAAGGCAAAAAGAGGGATTGGGTTGCTGAGAAGAGTGATTTGGCGACACTTTTGGGGAATATCAAGACCAAACTAGGCACATATCGGCTCAGGGCTTACGAGCCTCCACCAGAGCTGTCACTGGAGACTATGGAATCAGAGTGGGCGAACCTGACGAAGGCAGAGATGATGCGTGGTCAGCTCATCAATGAGACCATTAGAGAGTAAGTTGTGTCCAGACTGTTGTATTGTGGCCCGGCTAATTCCTGCAGTATCAAAAATGCTCTTCGTAAGTCGTTTGCAGACAAAGCCAACGACTTTGCTTTAGCTCTCAACACAATGCAACTGGCCATATCAGGGCTCGAAGGGGAAGTAGAAGATCAACTCCTGCATGTGCGGAAGCTCAGTAGCAACCTGCCTCCTCTTGATGCTTACCTCGAGAAAATTGCGGCGGTTGATGAAAAGTGTCGGGAGGCCAACATCGAGGAAAATGATTTCACCACATACACATACGACGAATTATCTTACGAGCTCGGCCTTGTCAAGTCTTCCGTCCAGAAGAAGTTAGCGTTCTTAGACAACCAGATGGTGGCCCGAAGTATGACAAACTTGACGCCGATCCAACTGGAAGAGTTCGAATCCGTCTTCCGACATTTTGACCGGGACGACACAAATTCACTTTCTGAGCTCGAGTTTTCCGCTGCACTTGCGTCCCTTGGTCTAGTATTCAGCGAGGATGAAATGCACGACTACTTCCTCGAGACATCGCATGGTCGCGACCGGGTGTCCTTCGAGCAATTCATCCGGTTCATGGTTGACGTGACCGAGGACCAAAACACAGCCGAGCAAGTATATCAGTCGTTCCGCGAGGTCGCTGATGGGAAGCCATACGTCACCGAGATGGACCTGCGGCACTCCCTTGTCCCCGATGAGGTCATCGAGCAGCTGTGTAACATCGTGCCGCTTCACCACGGC
This sequence comes from Xylaria telfairii, assembly GCA_022495065.1. Classification (NCBI taxonomy): domain Eukaryota; kingdom Fungi; phylum Ascomycota; class Sordariomycetes; order Xylariales; family Xylariaceae; genus Xylaria; species Xylaria telfairii. The sequence continues at coordinate 273,771 of MU383866.1, forward strand.
CCAGACATGGCAGAGGACCGCGGCGTGCCGCAGTACGACTACATCAGCTTCATGGAGAAGCTCATCTCGCCGGGCTCGGGCGCCGCGATACATGATATTACGAATGGCAGAAACAGTCCTACCAAGAAGTCGAATGGCTCTCACTAATAAAACTAATTACGTTGCGCTCCTTGGCTGATGAATTATATCGTTCCTCGCTTGACACGCACGATCATTTTCCTAAATCCCGATAGACAAAGTTACCCCCACCGGCATCCAATCAATCTCCTACCTCCTCACACACACAAATCTTCTTTCTCATATACTAATACCCAACCGTGCAAAATATTACACATATTCTAATTTCGAGGACACATCGGAGGGGTGACGAGCTGACGTTTTTTTCGCCGCGTCCTTCTACTACTCACCCTCTTGCTTTCCCTTTCCCTGGACGGAACTGGCTGGGCTAGGCCGACTCTCCTTTTGTTTTCATGGCATTTTCGCAAAACAGCATGGGCGAAACGGGGTTGGGGGAAGGAGGGAAAATCAAACACAAGCAAGCGTCTGCTATCTGGTCCATCTGTTTCTCCCTTTTTTCACTTTCCTTCTTTTCCCTATTATATATCCCTCACACACGGGGTCTCAATAGCATTGATAGGGGTGTTTTTTTTTTTTTTTTTTTTTTTACCTTTCCTGTCTTTTCCGATTCTCGTTTCTGAACTGCATCGGAGGGATGGAGGGAAAGGGGGAAAATGGGAACTTATTCGGGGATGGCTGGGAAATGGGATGGAAATTGCTTGATTGATTGATTGATGGATTGATTGATCGAAAAGGGTATTCTCTCTTTCTCTCTCGGTGCTATTCACTCTTCACACACACAAAAAGCGAGTCTGTGTGTGACCGGAGAGACTTTATAAGTAAATAGACTTGCGAAACGTAATATATATCCCGACTGACTCTTGTATCTAAAACACTTACCTATCCTACTTACATCATGCGTGTATTCCAATCGTGACGAACATGTTGATTATATGAAATGAACTGTGAAGATCAATTCTTCGGAGTAGCATGTTATCTATCCCCCATGGCCGATTGATTTATCCCTTATATATGGTACTCAATACAGAAGATGAAGTAGAGCAGTTCAACCCAAGATGTGTCTATAGATCCCATATATATGTATAACTCCTTCAAGACAAGCAAGCCACACCCGTAGAACATCCATTGTACGTACCCTTCAAGACAAAAAAGAAGAGAGAAAACACCCAATGCCATGCAAATGCCCCATTAACTCCCATTCTACAATCAGATAGACAGAAACCAACAATATTGCCTCCCGAGGTTGTTTTTAGAAAATGATGATTGTCCGTTATCTTACTCCAGGAGATTTCATTCTTTAAAGGCGTTCATATCCTTCAGCGCACCCGCCAGCCGGCGATAATCCCGAAGCAGTTCCAGCACCTCGCCGAGTTTCAGATCAGCAGGGTTCTGCAGCTCCATGAAGCGCCTCCTCGGCGGATCGATCTTGGGCACATCTTTCGCGGGCAGGGATGCCGCGATATCTGGAAATGCCTATATAAAGAGTTAATACCCCGGGGCAAATAAGATATAGTAAAATGGGAGAAATCAATCATACCGTCGCCAGATCCCCGCCTTCCACCGTCTTAGCCCCAGTGTCTTTCGGGTTTGGGAGCGCGGGGCTAGCAGCCGCAGCCGCAGCCGTCCGGCCGAAGCCTCGTATCATGCCCATACTAGACAGCCTGCTGATGGGATTTAACGAACTGCCGAGATTCCGCATCGACTCGACGAGGGCCGGGTTTGAGCTTGGTGGCGTCTGGTTCAGCGGCGAAGGCTTATCCCTGCTGTTGTCTTCTGCGAAGACGACCTTCTTCGAACTACTGGTGCTTCGACCGCTACGAATGCTGTCTGTGCTGTGGTCCCGGACAGCCCTCTTACCAGCGACCAGGGAGAAAAGCTTATCGTCTCTGCCGGCTGGCGATTGGTCGACGTCCTCTATGCGCTGTGGCAAGAGGGGGTCGTCCAGGGACATTTCATCTTCAGGAGGTGGTGTCCCCACTAGTTTGCGAGCGTCATCTAATGTACGTGGCACGACAACTTCGCGCCCGTCAGCCGTGTTGTCGCGAAGTTTTCCGAGTAGGAATCTATAGCTTTCATTCAGACTATTGCCGATAGTTTTGATGCCCTGGTCTGCGGTGTTAAAGAACGTATCGCTTGCCGTTCCTATGGCCTGGGCAGGTGTCTGTATGAGGTCACTCAGCCTGCGACGCTGAACTGCGGCTCGAAGGCTGCTGGCCGTTGGCGCCGATCTTGTCCCTGGTACATTCTCAGGGGTTGTAACCACCGGGCTCGAGGCACTTGTAGAAAGACCCGCCGTGAAAGCAGGTGGGAAAGTTTCTGTTTTGGAGATTCCAGGTCTGCTCGGTGTTGTAGACGCCTCGTCGGCTCTCAAACTGGCCAGGTCTACAGTCTGTAAAAAAGTAATCGCAGCTTCAAGATTAGTTAAACAATATGCGGCCTCTCCCTCGAGCTTTTCTTCGCAGCGGAATCTCTGGATAAAGTTCGAATCGCTGATAACGTTGAGATTCTCAGGAGGCATTGTTATTAGCGTGTAGATTAACATGGGCATGATTTCGTCGGCCGAGGAAGAAGGGTGAAAGTACGATAACGTGTCGACGATGCTCTTATGACAAGCTTTGAGACAATTCAGCTTTCCGGAAGGATATCTCTTATGATTCATGAGAATGAGGTCTTTTCGAGCTTGCTCCAAGTACTCGCTAATCTCTTCGTTCTTCTTGACCAGCGCCTCTGGTCCTTCTTCCGATAATTCCCCTAGGTCAACTCCAAGATCTGCCGGACCAATACCTACGACAGCTAGTGCAGCTGTTTTCGATCTTAGCTTGTCATCCTGTGCTTCATCTTGCGTGGTTCTGTGGCGATATATCCGGTCATAAATGCCTTCACAAAGTCGTCTCTCTACTGCTTCTTCTAACAGAATCTTCTTTAACTCGAGAGCTTTCCTCGCCCGCTTCCTGTCGGCAAACTCTTCAGCTGTGAGCATTTGCTGTTCAGGCTCTTGTATTTGTGCTGCCCTATTTTTATTGCTGGTCCCGATAGAGGCGGCCTTGGCGCGCAACATGCTCGCAGCCGAGGCTCGAGATGAGGAGGCGAAATTGAGGGAGTGTTCTCGGGTTTGTCGACTGGCGAGAGATGCAATATGGGTCTGTATATGTTGCGCAGCTGTATGGTAGAAGTCTTGAAATATTCTCGCGAGGTTGTCGATATTGGGCGGGGTGGGGTGGACTTTGGCAGACAACGAGTCGATGAAGCTGAGGGATGAGACGAATTAGCTGCAGGCAACCAATTCCGATGGCACTCTAGTCTGTCGACTTACTTGTCTGTCATGCTCACCAACTCTATCGGTATTATGCCTATATCAACAGATGCTCGGGGAATCTCTGCCTCGTCCTCGTCCTCGGCGGGTTCGGATTCGAAAGCATCGGGTTTATGCTCCTGACTGCTTTGTGAAGCTTCCTGAACCGCAACATCCGGTACGGGACCATTCTGGAACGTGTTGGCTCTCTGTGGCTTCTTCGAGGGGTTGTCGATTGCGTCTAAGGCAGACGGATCTGGGAATGACTTGGTCGACTTCATAGCCCCGGGTCTGGGCTCGGTGCCCTTGGGCACTGATGAAGATGACATGGAGGCTCGGTCGAAGATGCTGAGAAGAGGTCACAATTAGCACTACAGGTTCCAATCACGAGGACAAGGCGCAAAAGCCAAGAAGTTGTCAGTGAGAACTGAGGCAGTCGTGGTAAAAATAGCATGAAACGCTGGTAGGGTTGGCGATATGCTACCTTTCTATCTAGTACTGGCTTTGTGTTGGACTTGGTAAATCATTCCAGCTGTGTATTACTAAACGGAACATCAATTGACAGGACGAACGGGAGCGTAGAAATCTCAAGGCAGAGACAGAAATGTCTCGTTGGTGATATATGTGGCCTATGAGCGAGTGGTTAGGCAATGTAGTCGAGGGCGAGTCGGGTGGAGCATGAATATGGACGCGGGATGCTGTGGAAGCTGTTCGCGTTCATGCGACGGCGCTAGGTTGCGTCGCACATAAGTAATCTACAGCACTGGACTCCACCATTGGCACAAGCTAACGAGCCGCTACCTACCTAGTATGTACCTAATCGAACATTGATATTGAACCCACCTCTAAGGTACTTAATCGCTGGTAAGTCCTCTCATGTAGCTGCCTATCTAGAACTTTCGGCTGCATTTCGGTACCTACATGTGAGCAGACAGAGGACAAGGATAAGGGAAATACCGTACCTAAGTACAGTACATGTAGGTCGGTAAATATAGGTACTGTACCAATGCGGGCATGTACAGTAGATATTTTATGCTATGCTACATCGATAATCTATGCTTAGATTGAGACCAGTTAAACCACATATAACTTTGATCAGTAAGTGATATCGCCGGCGGGACATTGTAGTAGTGTATTCCGGCGCTGTTGATCATGCAAGGTACATTTATACCCTGCGTTGCCTTATCTAGGTACTGGGTGGCAGGTAAGTTATAAGTGATAAAACCGATAAGTCGCACTTACTACTTCTCGGGTTTACTACACTCTGATTGAGAATAGTCTATGCATTGATAAAATATATGGGGTTTTTTTTTATTATGTAAGGTTTCCCGCGGTGCCGGCTCTTGGGAAAAGACAATAAGTGTCTTCGATCCCGGGCGTGTTCAACTGCTGGTCTGAACTGCCAGTGGTGAGGCTTGTCGATGTCACCTCCACGTAGTACACATCCGAGGCTAACCCCAGATCGGGGCATTTGATCCAATACGGAATGCTGTCATAGGTCACCCGCTGCCCCTTAGTGTGCCACGCGATAGCGCTTTCGGGGGTACTGTGGGCACTGCTGTGGGGATGCGCCTGCACCCGCTGGCACGCAAGTACATACCACCGTATCCGTCCGCCTTATCACCTGCCTGCCTCAGGTATTAGACGGTACCTAGCAAGTGCAGGTACATACCTAGGTAGGTGATTGAGCCCGGTCCTTGCTCCAGTACCGCCGTATCCTGTATTCGTCCATTCAACCTATCGTCATCACTTATGACTTACTTTCTCCCTCCATTGTCTTCACGCCATATACGAACAAAGTCACTAGGCAACCATCTTAGACCACGTATTAACACCACTTCCTACCGCCCATATTGTTACAACATTAAGCCAGTGTCTTCTCTCGCCCTACCCAACACCCAGGTTATCCCGTTGCCGCCTGCCTGGCCGCCTGCTCTTTGTCGAGACCTGTCTGGAGACAATCATTATGAGATTGAACCGGAGACGGACAGCATCAACAACCTGTGATTCGGCCGGTCGCGTCACCGCCAATCTCCTTCTTTCTTTCCTGGCGCTCTCCGCCTCTCCTGCAGGAGCCTTCATATCCAACACCGACTCCATATTCTCAGAGAGTCCGATATTAGCCCCGTTGCTGCCAGAGCCCCCTGCACCTGCTGAGCACACCTTCGTATGTTCAGCTGCATCGCTTATCCCAATGCTGCAAATTCATTACTAACTGCTTGCCTAGACCCTTCGTCATATTGTCCACCATGGTACCTACCGCCACCCCGGTCTCCATCGAAGACAAGATGTGCGACAACCGGAGGCCCAAGTGTGGCTTGCCGCCGAAGATGCCCATCCCCCCGAACAGATCCCAGCTCTCAAGGCGAAGAGTCGTGCACAGAAGATAGAGCGCCTAGTTGATAGACGGCCAAGCATCGTGGATCCCCTAGTTGCCGCCGCCCGTGAGCAAGGTTACGTGCTCGCGAGTTCCCCATCTGCTTGGACCATCGACGATGTCCCAGCTCCCGATATTACCGACAAAGAGACTGTCCTTACCATGGCCTTGATAGTAGCAGACGCCTACGTAGAGTCTCCTGACCTGCCCGACTGGGAAGAAGTTGGGAACCCGTTCAACCGCACCGAGGATTTTGGTTGGGAGTCTGATGGGCTCCGAGGGCACATCTGGGGAGATGAGACGAATTCTACCATCGTCATCGGTTTGAAAGGCACTTCGCCCGCTGTTTTTGATGGTGACGGAACGACAACGAACGATAAGATAAATGATAATCTGTTCTTTAGTTGTTGCTGTGCACAGCAGGGGCAGTGGACATATAAGCAGGTGTGTGACTGTGCCACAGGTACCTATGCCTGTAACAACACTTGCGTTCGACAGGCTTTACGCGACGAGAATCGCTATTACCAAGCAGCTAGAGAACTATATAGCAACGTCACAGAGCTATATCCAACCTCTAACATCTGGGTTGCTGGTCACTCCCTTGGGGGCGCTATCAGCTCCTTCGTTGGTCTCACCTACGGCGTACCTGTCGTTACATTCGAGGCCGTACCGGAAGCGCTTCCCGCCTCGCGTCTCGGGCTGCCGGTCCCTCCCCACGGTGATCCTGATTTTCCTCAGACCCGTCAATACACGGGAGCATACCACTTCGGTCATACTGCCGATCCAATTTTCATTGGTACCTGCAATGGTGCCACTGCCTCATGCTCATACGGCGGTTACGCACTGGAAACTGCATGTCATTCCGGGTACGAGTGCGCATACGACACTGTAGCCGACCACGGTTGGCGTGTCGGCATTGGTACTCATAAAATCCGCTCCGTGATTAACGACGTGATCAAGAAATACGATACTGTCCCGGAATGCAAGTCCACACCGGAATGCCGAGACTGTGCATACTGGAAAATGTATGAAAGCAACAGCACAGACGGGACCACCACCACCACAAGCAGCCCATCAACGACGAAGACTCGAACTCGGACAGCAACGTGCGAGACCCCTGGCTGGTGGGGCTGTAACGATGAAACCACGACAGGCCCCATTACCTCGACAACTTCCAAGACTACGTCAACATCGACCTGCAAGACGCCGGGCTGGTTTGGATGTAAAGACAAAACCACCACTACTGAGATAACATCCTCCCAAACTACCCCCACGATCACATCAACAACGACTTGTTCCACACCCGGTTGGTTTGGGTGTAACGACCCAACCAACTCAACGTCTTCCCAAGCCACTATTTCCGCCACATCGACGACCTGTGATACGCCAGGCTGGTGGGGGTGTAAGGACAAAACTACAACATCCACAACTACAACACTCCAACACGAAATCACCTCACCTCCTTCTATGCCCATACCCACGTCCCCGGGACAGGCGCCAGTTACGGCCGCACCAAAGTCTCATTGTATTGAAAGACATTGGTATGGAACATGCAAGGAGTGGGTACCAGATGGCCAAGGGGATGCAGTCTGGAATTGGGAGAACGATGAGATATAGGAACGGATCGTTACCGATAGGATTGCTTTTTAGTTGCATTGCTTTTATACATAAACTTAGAGGACACAACATCGACGACTTCGTCAATAAACACTTTATCGGGTAATTCATCAGGCCACAAATGGCCAATATATACGACGGCAGTTAGGCACCTGGTGTTGTACATGACTTGGAGTTATGGACAGTGTTTGTTTCAACGCACTATAGGGGTTTTCAAATCATTCATGGCAAGTGCCTTCTAGTAATCGGCGTCAGGCTCGTCTATGAGTAACTCTTGTTGACTATTTCCCCCTCATGGATATGTTATTGGCAGGTTTTATTTACCGACTTATAGAAATTCCGGCAGTAAGCCAATGTTTAGCTAGCTGTATATATAACCAAGGACACAATAAAAATCAGTATTATTTTATCACCATTTTTTGTTTCTGCATGTTTTGGCTACCGCTATCCCAGTGCGGTCCAGCCCAAGCCACCCAGCCACATCACCATATTGATTTCTCGTTTTTTTTTGTTTTTTTTTTCTCCAGAGAAAGACCCCATTTTACCAAGACTCCAAACCCTTTAACACGCACCCCTCGCCGCCCTGGACGCGCTCGACGAGCTTTCCAATCGTGTAGACGGTCTCGCCGTCGTCGCGCAGGGTCCGCGCGACGGCGTCGACGTGCTCGGCCGCGACGACGGCGACCATGCCGACGCCCGTGTTGAACGTGCGCGCCATCTCGGCGGGCTGCACGTTCCCGGCCTTCTTGAGCCAGGCGAAGACGGGCGGCAGGGTCCATGCTCGCACGTCGACTTCGGCCGCTAGGTGTTCCGGGAGCGTGCGCGGCACGTTCTCTGTTAACCCGCCGCCTGTGATGTGCGCGAGACCCTTGAGATGGGGGAGGGCTCGGAGTACGGAGCGCACGTAGATGCGCGTCGGCGTGAGCAGGGCGTCGCCGACGGTGCTGGAGGGCGCCCATGGTGCGGGGGCTGAGTAGGATAGGTTCTCGCGTGCTAGGATCCCGCGCACGAGCGAGAAGCCGTTGGAGTGCACGCCTGAGGAGGCGAGGCCCAGAAGTACGTCACCGGACTTCATGGAGGAGAGCCGCGGGAGCCGGTTCGAAGGCAGCATGGCGCCGATGGCGGCGCCGGCTGCGTCGTAGTCGTCGTCGCGGTACATGCCCGGCATCTCGGCCGTCTCGCCGCCCACGAGGGCGCAGCGCGCCTCGCGGCAGCCGGCGGCCACGCTCTCGACGAACTGTGCTGCTACCGTAGCGTCTAGCTTGCTGCAACCGAAGTAGTCGAGGAACATGAGGGGCTCGGCGCCCTGCACGATGAGGTCGTTCACGTTCATGGCTACTAGGTCGATGCCTACCGTGCTGTGGTTCGATGTCGCTTGTGCGATCATCAGCTTCGTGCCTACCCCGTCGATGGCCCCTACCATGATCGGCGCGTCGCTGGTGAAGCCTGCTGCCGACAGGTCGACTTCGCCGCCGAAACCGCCGATCTCGGCGTCAGCCCCGGGCCGTCGTGTCGAGCGGACGGCGGTGCGTATCCGCTCTACGAGCTTGTTCCCGGCGTCGATGCTGACTCCGGCCTGGGCGTATGTTAGGGCTTCCTTCGTGTCGGCTGTGGGCTTGAATGCCCTGTGTGCTATGTCTTTGCGGTAGTACATGTCCTTGAACTGGATGTGCTTAACACCTTCGTAGGCCTTGTCCACCGCTGCGCGCAAGCTCTCGCTTGCCGTGGCGCTGGCAGCTATGACTCGACCGCCTGCTGTCTGGAGCTTGCCGTCCGCTAACTTGGTACCTGCGTGGAAGATATTGGTACCTGGAGGAGGGGTTTGGACGGTAATTTCGTCGCCCTTAGCGTAGGACTCTGGGTAACCACCCGCGGAAATGACAACTGTCGCACTGAATTCCTTTTTGATATTAATCGACACGCTGTCGAGATGACCTTTCGAGCAGGCGAGCATGATCTTAGCCAGGTCTGTGTCATCGGATAATAGGGGCAAGACTGTCTGGGTTTCCGGGTCGCCGAATCGCACATTATACTCGAGCGCTTTGGGTCCTGACGGGGTAATCATAAGACCAGTAAATAACATGCCCTTAAAAGGTATTTCGTCCTTGCGCATGCCGTCGATGGTAGGCTGTATGATATCGCGGTCAATTTGCGCCACAAGCTCCGGCGTAGCGAGGTTGGTTGGCGCATAGCAACCCATGCCACCCGTGTTGAGACCCGTATCGCCTTCGCCGATTCTTTTGTGGTCCTGGGCCGCAGGAAGGGACTTAATTGTGTACCCATCGCTGAATGTCAGAATACTCAGCTCGTCACCGGTTAGGAATTCCTCGATGACAACTTCGTCTCCAGCAGATCCGAATTCTCCCTCCTGCATGATACCTTTGAGTGCGGCGTGAGCTTCCTCTTTTGTCGTGGGGATGATAACGCCCTTGCCAGCTGCGAGGCCACTGGCCTTGATGACAACGTCGTGCTGAACGCTGTCAAGGTACTGCCTAGCCTTCTCGTAGTCGGAGAAGTTCCCGTAGGCGGCAGTTGGGATGTTGTGTTTCTTCATGAAGTCTTTAGAGAATGTCTTGCTGCCCTCCATGTGCGCGGCAGCCTTAGACGGACCGAAGCACTTGATTCCGGCATCTTCGAAAAAGTCGACAGCACCAGCAACGAGCGGCGCTTCAGGGCCGGGGACAACGAAGTTGATGTTGTTCTTTCTGGCTAAGTCTAGCAGTGCAGGAAAGTCTTCGGCAGACACCGAGGTGTTGTTGGTTGTTTTGGAGCAGGTCGCCGTACCTCCATTACCAGGAACCGCTATTATAGATTCAACTAAAGGAGACTGGCTCAACTTCCACGCAATAGCATGTTCCCTGCCTCCGTTGCCGATGAGCAAGACTCGGAGGGGACTAGGTTGTGCACCCATGGCTGATGTATGAGAGAGGCGTGAATCTAATGAGAAAATAATAGGACAAGCGGGTATAGGAGGGGGTTTGCTCAGTTTCCTGGCGCTGAGTTAGCTGCCTTGTGGGCAACTTTTGAGAGTTGTATCTCACAAACTTTGGTAGATCAAGACGTGGCGCAGTCAAGTCTTGTTGTATGATAATGGGATCGCTGCACGCCAGCACCTAAAAATAAAATCAAGTAAAAATAAGGCACTCTAATCCAACTGTGGACCAACGATGTCGGACCGCGGTCGCGAATATCCTCAAATTTTTTGCGCCCAACTAATAAAATGCCCCTCCAATTACCAGAGGTACCCCTCCCCCGCAGTGCTACAGTGACGCTGCAGCCCGATAAGCCCGATAAGCCAAGCAAGAAAGCCGAAGTGGCATGAGCGGGGCAGTAAGTCCTATGGAGGCGCAGGTTAGCCAAGTATGCTTGCTTAATCCAGAAGTCGGGTGGGGGGATCCCTGTCGTGGAACTCCATCTGGAATTTGAGCCTCGGGATAGTTCAACTTCACATCACGTCTTGTGTGCAATTCGTCCCAACGTTCACCGTTATCACAACGTTCAACGTAGACATTATAACCATATAACCAATTCTGTCCTCAGTATATACAATTCAACAGAAGCTAGATTGGCAAAGGCTAAAACAAGGTCAACATGCTCTTCATTGGCTTGACCGGGTCCATCGCGACCGGCAAGTCCACAGTATCATCCATCCTCTCATCCGCCCCGTATTCCTTGCCCATTATTGATGCCGATATCGTTGCACGGAAAGTCGTAGAGCCCGGCACCAATGGCTACAACGCAATCATAAAACACTTCGGCCCTGGATTACTAGTACCTGTCTCCGAGTCCATGCCCGAGAACGGAGTGGATGGGAAAGGCAGGCCACTGGACAGGCCGGCGCTTGGCAGGCGTGTGTTCGGCGACGGCGAGGAGCAGAAGAAGAATCGGGCGGTGCTGAACGGTATCGTGCACCCCGCGGTGCGAAAGGAAATATATAAATCCATTCTACGGTGTTACTCAAAGGGACACTGGGCTGTAGTGCTCGACGTCCCGTTGCTGTTCGAGAGCGGCTGGGATAAGCTATCGGGGGTGGTCATGGTTGTCGCAGTCAAGGATCCAGAGGTGCAGAAGAAGAGATTGATGGAGCGTGATGCCCATCTCAGCGCCGAAGATGCACAGAACCGCGTGCTCAGCCAGACAGACGTCAGACTCAAGGCGAAGAGATGCGAGGCGAGAGGGAAGGGAAGGGGCGTGGTGGTGTGGAATGACGGATCTCGGGAGGAGCTCAAGGCTAGCATCGATGCTTGCCTAGAAGAAATCAGAAAGAGCAGCCCGCCGTGGTGGAACTGGCTGTGCCTTCTGTTCCCCCCATTAGGTGTTGCCGCGGGAGCATGGACGTACTGGCGGAACATCCGCATAAACAGGGAATGGCACGACCTGGAATTGAAGGAGAAGGCAAAGCTCTAGACCCAATTACATATCTTTGGAGAGAGCTGGTACCAGAACAAGCGGGCAAACATCCATCTTCACTATTGTTGCAAATCCCACCTGCGTAAGGTTTGGTCTTCGGCCTATTCCCGTTGTTGTCGTTCTCCAATGCAAAGAAGTGCACCTGGCCAGTAATGATTCATTCACCTATCTAGGCGGGCAGCAGTTATTTGGTACCTCACTGAATAGCTCAATTGACCAGGCTACAGAGAAGTGCACTATTCACTGTCTATTCGGATCAGATAACCATCAAGCCGTAGCCTAGCAACATCCCACGGGCCACAATTACGCCCACTGGTAATTGATGGGTTTGGACCTACTTCATTTCACTTGACTTCAGCACACCTACCCTCGGTCCATCTCAACCTATTTGTTTATTTCTAAATCTTCCTATGCCTCCGGACACTCACACCCTCCCCCAGTGTCTCCTTAGCACATAGTTATGCACCTTCAAGGCATCACCAATCCCAGCGCAATTCAATTCTCATAACACCAGCATCATGCCACCGCATTCTATTGCCGAATGGATGATAGGCCACAATTTCAGGCATCACAAGAAATCCAGCAATAAATCCAACAATAAATCCAACGGACCGCGCCATGTAGTCTCCTTCGAGGTACTCACAGACGACGAATCCGGCTCTGACCTCTACAAGATCGCCGTGCCGAGAGGAAAACCTATGCAACCCACCAGTCCTCAAGTTACCAGCGAGCCCCTCAAGTCAGCCTTAAAACAAACTTCTAAGATAAGTTTAGATTCAACGACTGAGGCCAGTACAGATGTGAGTGAGGACAGTAGCGAGGCTGAGGCCGAGGACTCCCCAGACGAGGAGCCCGACCCGACTTGCCCATGTACTAAATGTATTCGGGGGCGAAAGAAACTAAGGCAAATGGAGCAGGCCAAAGAGAAAGAGAAGAAGAAGAGAGCGGCTGTTACCGCTGCCGGTGCTGCTTCATCTGGAGAGGAGACCGAAGATGAAATCGCTGCCGCCGTACACGCAAAGCATCAGGCTAAGAAATTGAAGAAGAAAGTTTCCTTCGTTGATGATATCACACCCGACGAGAGTGAGAGTGACGCCAGCGCCGTAAAAGCAGACCCCGAAGAGAAGAAAAATAAGAAGAGGAATACTGCTGTTGTTTCCATGTCCTCTGGAGATGAAAGCGACAGCGAGGCCAGCGTCATCGAAGCAAAGATCGAGTCAAAGAAAGGCAAGGCATCTGTGGCCATGGCTCTATCATCCGGCGACGAAAGCGAAAGCGAAGCAAGTGTTGTTCTGAAGAAGCCCCAGCCGAAGAAGGGGAAGAAGGAGAAGAAGGAGAACATAATTATTACTCCTGAATCATCCGCAGGCGAGAGCGAGAGTGATGCCGCTCCGGCTCCTGAAAAACAAGGAAAGAACAAGAATAAGAAAAAAGAGAAGCCTAACACCGGAAAAGGAGACCAGTCCAAAGAATCAAAATCAAACCAGAAGGATACGTCCAAAAACCAGAAGAAGAAGAAGCAGGCGGAGCCCGCTAAAACCGAGTCCCAGCCAAGCGATTCCAGTGCCGAAAATGCCACATCAGATGCCGAGGACAATACGGAGGAGGACATAGAGGACACAGAGGAAGAGATTGAGGCACAACCAGCGAAGAAGACTAAGAAAAATGGCAAGACTACCGACAAGAAGTCTAAGAATGGTGGCGGCAAAGAAAAGGCCGAGAATAAGAAAGCAGACAAGAAGAGTCAACAAAAGAAGTCAGGGAAGAAGAATGACGAGCCCGCCTTAGAGCCAGAATCCGAGACTGTATCAGAAACCGAGCCAGAATCTGCAGTTGAAGTCGAGGTTCCCCAGAAAACCAAGTCGAAGAAGCCGAAGAAAAAAGTCGGCTTCCCGCCTGCCCACCCCGCTCCTGTTATGCGTGAGCCCAACTTACTGCTTCCTCCCCGGACCTCGGTGATGCAAGTCGAGCACGCTCTGGAAGTGCCCCAGGATCCACGACCCAATGCATTCTACGACAATGACAGCGGCACTATGCGTGTCTACCACGGTCCGGCCTATGGCAACCCATACGGAGCGCTCTACCCTAGGCGTGTCTACAACTATCAGAACCTACCGGTTGGCGTGCCGCATCCAATGCAGAACCCATGGTATAACGGCTTCCCAATCATCAATGGACAACCCGCTCCTCCGCACGTGCCGCCTCAGCCGCCCCCAGTAGGCGCCATCGACGAGACTAACCCGTGGTTCCGAGGTTGGGGCACTGTCGGCCCAGCACCAATTCCAGCCAATATGCCACCTATTCCAACTAGTACACAACCGCCCCCCGACCTCGCAGCGAACTCGAATAAGAAAGATCAAGGATATTATGGTAACCGGCGTAGTCTGTCGCCTCCCAAAGACCGAGAGGCCGGTTGGGATTCGAACGTGATCCCGTCCATCGAAATCACAGCACCGAACGGATCACCCGCCAAGGGGAGCCCTTCAGGAAGTGTGTGGGGCGCTCAGGGCGTCTCAGACCCTAAGAACGACTCCGATAAGCGGGCCGAGAGGAAGAAGAGGAGGAAGGAGGCGAATATTCTAGACGCAGCTATCAGCGACAAGCTTGCCGGGATCGGGAAAGCACTGCAGGAGGCCGCGGCAAGGGACTCCGCCGACCTGCGCGCGCGAGAGGAGCGCTGGAGCAACCGCAGCGGCAGCAGCAAGGAGGCGAGCCCGCAGCCTAACACCGGCTGGGGCGACAACGCGGCTAATAGCACGAATAACAATAACAATGATGGTGGGTGGGGCAAGGGGACAGGGAACGATGGCGGATGGGACACTAATGGTGGCAACAATAATAACAATGGCGGTGGAAGCGGCTGGGATGCTCCCGCGAATACAAACACGGGGGGTGACTCCTCCTGGGACAACGCCGCAGCCAACAATAACAATAATAATAACAGCCAGGGCAACGGCGGTGGCAGCAACAGCGGCTGGGACAACACCAATACCACCAACAATAACAATACCGGCGACGCGAACAACGGAGGATGGGGCCAGAGCGGCAGTAATAGCGGATGGGACAACAACGCCACCAACAATAACGGCGGTGGATGGGGTAATAGCAGCAACAACGGCGGTCCGAGCAATACTGCCAACAACAACAATAGCAATACCAACGACGGCGGGTGGGGAAGTAGCAGCAACAACGGCGGTCCGAGCAACACCGCCAACAACAACGGAGGATGGCCCCCCAACAACGACGACAACAGAAGTAACAACAGCTGGACCCCCGCCGGCCCACCTGCCTCCCCAGCCCCTAGAAACGCAACCCCGATCCCAGGGACGTGGGCCAGCCCCGTCCCCTCGCACAGCGGCACCGCCAAGGGCAAGGAGAAGGCGACGGAAGGCTGGGGTGACGCGACACTGGCGCAGAGCTCCGGCGGCTACTGGGATACGAAGGAGGGCCAGGCGGATATCGCCCAGGGGGGCACGAACGACGGTAATGGGTCCTGGTAGTGACGGGTCGCCGTTATCGCCTGTTGTCTCGTCGGGCTCGGATCCTGGTATCTTCTTCTCGCCTTCTCGGTCGTGGTGTTTTGTTACCTGGGGGTTCCTGGTTGAACTTGGTATCCTCTCTCCTGCAGTGGTTGGCCTCGAGTACGACGGTGCGGTATTCATCTCGGCTTCTTGAATGTGCTCGTCTTGCTGGTCTCAGGTCACATGAGGTGAGGTGGGGTGAGGTTGTGAGCTGGATTAACTTTATACTAGATGGAGAATTACTCTGGCGTTGGTACGCTTCGATGGGAGTAGTCATTCATGTATAGGTGGCGAAGAAAATATACAAGATGAACATCCAGTTCGCTGAGTAATGAAGCCATACCCGTGTGTTTTGAACTAGTGAAAATCGAAGTTAGAGCCCCCCTCCCCCCCCCCAACGAACTATTCATCCACCCAACCTTCCCAGCTTCCAGCTCTAGATAACCTGCAACTATATCATACAAAGGGCATATCTCTCCCCAAGATACCATACCATACCTATCTACTCATAGATTGCCAATTCCGCAAAATATTGCTTGAGTTAGTTAGTTAGTTAGTTAGTTAGTTAGTATAGCAACAACCAAGGAACGACCAGAATGCAAGAAATCCTTCTCCTTTCGACCAAAAACACTTGGTTACAACAAATCAATGTCAACTCCAAATCCTACCCTAAAGCTTACACTTGTCAGCACAGAGATCGTGTGGGATTACAAGTCAAAATAAATATCATCGGCTATAATCCTCTTCCATCACCAAAACGCATATCATGACGCTCTACAACCCCAACGGGTCAAGGATCGAGAAGCTGTGATATTCACATGATCTATCGTAGGTCAAAGTAGGTAATTCTTCACACATCAAGTTTTATAACACGCAAACGATCAACACATACATCAAAACTAATAGAGTAGAGGGCAGAGCGGTGAGTGTTATTTCCTATCTTAAAAACTACACACTAGCAGCCCCGGCCCAATCAGTGGTAAGGGGCTTAGCAAAATCACGGACAGACGTAAAAACAAAGCCTTTTGCTGTTCGCGCTGGTCTGTTCCTCTGAATCACTCTATGGAGGAACTATGGAAGGCCAAAAAACAACAGGCAAGTCAAGGAATGTAGGAAGCGAGAGAAGCCCGCTTGAACACAGGAGTATGCTCTACATATTCTCTGATGAGCAATTCGGCGATCTAGGTAGCTCATTCTTACTCTTCGTCGGAAGAGTCATCTTCCTCGGCTTCCTCAAGCCACTTGAGGAAGGGCTCGGCAGCACGGCGGATCTTCTTGGAAGTAGAGAGATCCACATACTTCTTGCTCGCCTTGGTACCCCACTTTGTAACAACCTCCTCAGTGACGAGGTCCTTGTCATACAACTGGTGAAGAATCTTGACGATCTTGTCACTGGTCATAAGCTCAGGGTGGTCCTTGCTGAGGTTGGCCAAAAGGCGTTCCACACCGCCGAGCAGAGCCTTCTCGTGGCGTTCGGACGTCACGATCTAAGAAAAATAGTTAGTTCGGCTACCGTGCAACCCAAGTATCTGACAGAAGACTCACCTGCTTAAGCACTCCAGCACGCTTAGGAATCTGCGTGATGATGTTCTCGTCGAAGAGGGTCTGCACAAGGACCAGCACGGTCTTATGCTTACCTTCAATGCCAAACTCTTTAGCCTTAATATAAACTTGAATATCATCGACTTTGTTAATGCTACCCGACTTTGTAGCTTCTTCCTGAATCCAGTCACCCAGCGCATCGTAGACGGTGTTGCCACCGCCTTCTCCATCTTCATCATCTTCGTCGCCGCCGCCACCACTGAGAGCGAGCTTCTGGCGGAACTGGTCCGGGAGCTGATTCTGACGGGCCTTGACAGCCTTCTCAGACATATCAACGGCCCATTCGTCGTCGTTAACTTCGACGGGCGCATCAATGACCTGAGCATCAGCCGTGATTTTACGAGTGAACTCGTCATCACTACCGGCGCCATTCTCCTCATTGTCATCGTTCTCATTGGAGGCATTCTCGGAATTCTCTCCACCGCTTCCATTTCCATTGCCGTTGCCATTCTGTTGGGCCTGTTGCTTGGCCTTGCGGGCTGCCTTTCGTTCGGCCTTGTCCTTCTTGCCGCCTTTCTTAGGCTGGTTCTTCAGGATGAAGCCACTGAGTTTGTGACGAAGATCTACGTCGGTGCGTTGACCGCAGGCTTTGCAATCGAGCACGATGTGGCCATCCTTGATGACGACGTCGGTCTCGGGATTCTTGCACTTCTTGCAAAGGACAAACTTGTTGATGAAACCATCCAGGTAGTCCTGCAGCTTGGGGGCGTCATGACTACCGTTGATGATCCAGCGGTCATCGGCGGGGTCAATGTTGGTCTGAGCACCAAGCTCGAATCCGAAGTACTTGATGACGTAAGAGCCGGGACGGGCAAGAGAGGCAGCAACGCTGCTCAAGTTGACGACGACCGTCTTGATGCCGTTGCCTTTGCCTTCGATCTTGGTCTGGATTCTTTCCATCTTGTAGCGATAGAAGGCGTCGGTGACATCACGGCGGACGTTGATGAGAGCCATTTTGACGGTGTTGGTACGAGTGGCTGTTACAAAAAGTTGGCAATGGTGGGAATGTGGGGTTTAGTCGGAGAGGAAGCGAGTCTCTTGAGCGTGTACACACGGGACAAGACTATACACTCATTCGTGAGCGTTTGGCGGTATAGCCAAGAGAGGGCGAAGCGAGCTAGGAGGTTAGTTATGCGAAGAGATCCAAATGGTGGACATAGGGGTGACTGGAGGACAGTTGCGAGCGTTGGAAGGCATTAACATCGGGCGATGGTATCGCGAAGGGGTTCAGCCGACAGAACTGATGCCCGGATTACAGGGTTTCCGCGGTATGCGAAGCGATTGCCGCGTGAGAGGGGCAGGGTGTCTAGACACAGCGGTCTTGTCGTGCTGATACATAAACAACAAGTGTATCGTGAACCCTTCTATGTGGGGGTGTGAAGAGGCCGTGGTACAGGAGTGTCGTCGAAGGACCTGGATGGCGGATCGTCGTCGTCACCACGAGAGCAGTAG
This sequence comes from Xylaria telfairii, assembly GCA_022495065.1. Lineage (NCBI taxonomy): Eukaryota > Fungi > Ascomycota > Sordariomycetes > Xylariales > Xylariaceae > Xylaria > Xylaria telfairii. The sequence continues at coordinate 292,120 of MU383866.1, forward strand.
TAGGTAGGTAGCCTGTGTCGGATGACCGGGCGTAGGGGACAGATCTCTAGGTCTAGGACAAGGACGAGGACGGGGAATAGGACGAGGTGTTTTGCTGCTGGGCAGAGAACGTGGGAGGCGGGAGGTGGGAGGTGAGAGGTGAGAGATGAGAAATGGTAGATGGTAGATGAGAGAGAGAGAGAGAGAGAGAGAGTTGTCTGGACAAGTGCGATGGATTCTGAACAACAACGGACAAAGGCCGCGTATCCGTGGAGTGTGGGAACACAGAAAATAGAGGCGGCAACGCTACAATGTTGTGCGAAGAGTGGGTTTGAATTCGGGATATGATAAGATTGTGGTTGTGATGGGGGAGAGGGAAGTTGAGAAAAGTCGAGGCAGCAGAAAGCGGAGCATTTAGAGGAGAGCAGTGAGGGAGGAATAACGGGGCGATGGGGCTACGCTGGTAAGAACAGCGGACAATGGGCGAATGGGAACGCGCGGGCCACTTGCTCCTCAATTCTTGTTGCTCCTTGCTTGCTTGTAACTTTGGTGCACCGTGCCCTTACGTACAAAACCCTACCGAGCGTAAGGTACTTACCTACTGTACATGTAGTAAGGTACTTACCTACTGTACATGTAGTAAGGTTACCTACTGTACATGTAGTAAGGTTACGTACCTGCTACAGTTACCTGTCTCTAACACCTAACCTACCTCTTACAGTACAGTATATACCCTAAAGGTGCCCAGGCAATGACTGTAGTTACCAAGGTACTGTACTGTACCATATGTTGCTACTGCAGGCCGTTAACCGACAGGCAGGCAGGCAGGCAGGCGCCTACATAAACACCTGGTCAGCCCAGCCAGCCCAGCCAACGGCCCTTACAGCACCTCACATGTGGCAAGCCGAGTGTGGCCGATTGTGAAAAATTTATATTTCCACATGTGCAGTGGAGACAATCTGGTTTGCTCTTGTGCAGCGCCGCACGTTCGTTAGTGTATGGGCTGGTGGGAGGGGCCGGCGGTACAATGGCCTATCCTTTTTATTAAGCTCCAGCCTAGCCTAGCAGCGGCCCGAGGTATTATTCGCTGCTGCTTGTTCGGAGTTACGAACCGGAACTTGAGGCTGTTGTTGTCTGCTTTGCTGCGGGTAGGGCGCCTGAGGATCCAATTCTTTTTTGTTGCTCTGAACCCAACCTTGATATGCACTCTGGCTCAACAGTTTTATACACAAAGCAATTCATAACAAAGACCAGAAATATTAACTTTGAGATGATATCTCTTTCACTGCCCGTGGGCATGTACCAATTTGGTGATTCATGAGTCCTAGTATATATCATTAAGTCTATTGCCAAGTACACTTAACGTAAACTCTAATGGCAGCATTTGTTAATACACGACTCAAGGCAAACATCAGTAATATTTGAATTTTCTAGCTATGTTTATTTACATTGAACAGTAAACCTTACCAGGAAAGACCTAGAGAAAAGTTCGACTTAAATGGAAGTAAACTTGAATAGCAGGATTGTGTGATGCTCAGTCCTCCAAACACACAAGACCTAGTTATCTATATATAGATCTGTAAGCCATATTAAGCAAGATAAAAACACGGGTTACAAGATAATCCATGACCACTAAAGTGAAGGGGGAGAAGGATATACTGTAAGCGTACTGTAATATCAATTATCACCTCCTCTGCTCAAGTTTCATTGGGGTTTAGCAGCATTCAGTTTTGCCAATATGCGTATACTGTCCGAGAAACTGTCCCCTTTGAATTTGGAGATAATTTGTAACCAGTGGGAAACAAGTAATGAGCATCATAATGCAAAAATCAGCATATACAATACTTTGGGACTTCCGAGAGCCCAATACGGAATTTGACTACCACGGGCCCTATGCTACCGGGAGCTGGAGATGAAAGTCATCAAAACACCTGCCCTTAACGCCAGAACCTCACGGGTTTCCACCTAATCCTACCCGGCCTGCCAACCCTTCCAGTTCTTCGCCCAAGTCTGTGCAGAAGAATAAAATAAACATGGTGGACAACGCCCCCGCTAGCTAAGTAACAACATCTGAAGATTTGGCCGTACAATGCTAAAGCATTGTGGTCTTCAATCTCCATATACGCCCGGCGAGACACCGCCGAGAGCCTTCATTATGACATCCATGCTATGGGCTGAACCGAACAATTGCGTTGATGTAAGAATCCTGGGGCGGTTGCGTAGACCTACTTGTCTACTAAGCCGTGGGGCGACGACTATCGATATTACTTGCAAATCCGAGTATCCTGTATAGCTACATCGATATTATTGTTTTGCTTGTTGGTATTCCTAATCCCCTTAGGATTCGTTCTTAGGCTGAGGAGGTTCAAGCCCCGCGTTCTGGGCCACATTCTTCCACATCGTCAGTTCCCGGTACGCCCGCTCGCACTCTGTCTTAAGTTTATCGTTCGAGCTACTGAGTTCCTGGATAGCCTGCTCGGTCAGCAGTTTTTCGAGTGTCCACTTCTCGATATTTTGCGCCTCGTTCTGCTTAAGTTGGAGGATATACGCAACCGCCCGCTGAAGGATGGACCCCTTGTTCTTTTCACAACCAGGAACAATCTTGGCTAGCTCGTTAATGCCTTCATTAATGGTCTCACGACGTCGGCGTTCAACTGTGTGCCAGTTAGAATGTTTGCCTAGAAAACATGATTTACCAGACGGCTTTACCTTCTTTGTGGTTATCTTTTCGCTGCTTGTGCCATTCTTCAGAGCCTACTGCGAGTTTTGGTTGGCTGGAGGTCCGAGTAGAATATGGTGATTGCACTGGCCCAGCACCATTCTGTTGTACCTGTTGCGGCATACCATCTGCTGATGGTTCGAGGGGACCATGAGATTGCAGAATGTCGTGGTGACCAAAGGGCGATTCTTGATGGCCTTCAGTTTCTGCGCTGGGTGGCGCAACAAAAGTGGCATCTGTTGTTTGGGGAACATGAAGGGTTGGGTACATTGTTCCCAGAGCGGCAGCAGCCGTGCTGGATGCATTTGCAGGGTCGGACACCTCATGACGCTCGGCTGTAGCCTGTTGTAGCGCAACAAAGTCGGCGTTTGTGGCAGCCTGGGCGGCCGCTTGAGCTGCCTCTACAGCGCTTTCAACATAGGCTGCAGCAGGATCCGGGGTGCCAGACATGGCTGCTGTGGGAACAGAGCGCTTTGAGCGTCTCGAATCAGGTGAAGAATCAGGGCCACTGCGTTTTCGCTTCTGGCTGGGACTTGATGGGGATGATGTGCCGTAGTCATTGTGATGATCTGCAACAGCTGCATCTGCCATGGCAGCCAGATGCTCCCGATTGAGGTGTGTGAGAGGCTCGAGGAGCGCCTCCCCTTGTGAGTATCCGTTTGTGTCCATTGCTGCTCCCGATCTAAAAAAAACGTCGTGCTTCCGACGAAGCCACGTCCTGTGGCCAGAAAACTTGTGGCCTGCAGGTAGCGACAAGACTAAGTTACCGTATTCCTGTTGAGCCTGCAGATGTTAGTACTGGGAATCCGGCGCCAGTACCGATGAAAAAACAAAAAGAATAGGCGGCTACGATGTGCTCGACGGAAGGAGTCTGGCACAATGCGCAATGCGCTGAAATGGTTGGTCATTTATCTTGCGCATGGGCTGCGTGTTGCAAGTGTTGGGCGACTAGAGGGTCACTAGGTGGGAGAAAGAAAAGCCTTGTTGCGGCCCTCAGCACCGGGTCACCCACAGCAGGCGAAGAAAGCCGGGCGCGACCATGAATGCACCAGGAATGCACCGCGCCAAAGTTCAAGGGGACTGTCAGGCTGCAACTCCGGCGTTGCGGTTCTCCATCTTGGCATGGGAAGGCGATGCATTGGGTTGACATTCACTTGAAGCGCATCGACGTCTAATTGCTACGTTGAGAAACAGAAACATCCTTTGCTGCGCGCAATCGCTGGCCGGGGTCGGGACAATGCAAAGTTTTCAACACGACAGGCCAGTGCGCCATTAACTGGAGATGGGCTTGGGACAGGACAGGACAGTCGCTGATGCCGGGGAGCAATCCAAGGCAACGGTGTGCGGATTGCCAAATGCCAAAATGCCAAATGAGAGGACCAGGAGGAGGAGGAGAGGCAGAGTGAGAGAGAGTGTGTGAGAGAGAGAGGGAAGGCAGCTGGACGAGACAGGAAACAGCGCGGCATACCTGAAATCATGTGCCAGAATCTCGTGGCTGCGCGCGCAGTGCTTGGATCCTTTGGGTTCCGCTGGTCAGGTCAGATGACTTCACGTGCTTCGCGGAGTATCTAGCCTCGAATTGCGCGCTCGAGCATATGGAGACTGACTGATCCGGGATGGAGAATGGAGAAAGTGGGCGACAACTCGAAATCCGCGACGGCGGCCCCAACAAAAACTGCGAGACAAAAACCACCGAGTTGGCGAGCCGGCGGGTGTCTTTTGAGTTATAAACGAATGCACTACTTTGCAGTGGAAGGCGAGAGTGCAGCGAGTTCTGAGGAGTTGAAGGAGCAGAAGGTGGCATGCCTCAGACTCATATGACCGCTGCGTGCACGGTCCAGCTCCATCACCTTAAGCATGGCACGGGCCACTTTTTAGCGGCAACCTAAGGGCAGGTAGTGTAGGTAGGTAATTAACTTGCTAACGTGCTTGTGCTTGAAGCAGCATTGCCCGGTGAGGGCCATCTATACAGAAGGAGAAGTATGTATACTTGGGTGCGCTACGGCATCCAGCATCCAGCATCCAGCATACCTACGCCAGACAGCGTGAGGTACAGCATATCTTGGGTGCTTTAGGTACCTGGGACGCACCCAGCACCCCACTACAACCTGTGGCCTCTGACGAATCAGCTGACCCATTGTTGCCCGGTGTTGGTCATTGAAAGAACAAAGGGGGGGTTGGTGGGTACAGTCAGTCAGTCCCTTGGATGCTCGCCGCCCCCCCCTGCTTCCACTTCCCACATGTTGGTTACCTCTTATTACACGCATGAGAACGTCTTGGTAGTCTATATGTACACTATATATGTACCTACTCTTATTAGTCGTTGTATACCTCACGTATACCATCATATTTCACATAATCCACAATCCATAATCCTCTGGGTTTGGGTTCAGCTAGACACCTCAGCTTATTTACACAGGTTGTTGGAGACTCTACAATGCTTAGTGCACCAGACATAGCCATATCATGAACATCAACCCAGTAGGGAACTACCTATTCACACCCTGGCCTATCGAGAAGAACAAAGAAATCAGGGAACCATGCCACGATGAAGTTGCCCGTCACGAAAGCCAGCCGGGCGGGTTGTCTCAACCCCTGCAACGGTCTGCAATACCGAGATGTTTGAAACCTGCAGCCTATCTATGTGCATCTCGAAATTGCAAGTGACTTTTGCCAATGTAACCCCTTTGCGGATTGGTGGTGTCGTCGGTAAGCCCCTGGATGATGCCCGTTGACCCCCTCTCGCTGCCTTTCCGCCTCTCTGCCTCACCGTGGGGGATGCTGCTGGGCAAGTCCCGTGATGCGTACCATCTCGTGACCGCATTCGGCTGTGTGTGACTGCATATCATTCCTGCTGGTATCCTCATACGTTGCCCCGTCAGTGACAACAGACAGTCGGGAAGAGCCGCTCTTGGCGCGCTGAAATGGACAGGACAAGGACAGATGATATGTGATATATGTCCAATCACTCCTCGTCGCTACTTGGTACTGCAGCAGGCTCAAGCAAGGGATGGGCGAGAATACAGAAACCTAGAACCAAACCACCTACCCAAGGTAACTACAGTAACTGACTTGGGCACCGGCTAAGTGCTGAAATTCCATGTTGTTATTTATAGGTGGGATAGATAGGAGTGACGATCCAACACAGGTGTCGGGAAAGACAGATTACCCACTGTAGCCTTAAAGGCGGACATACAGTAGGTAGGTCCATGGTCCACGGTCCACGGTACAGGTACCGTTCCACTGCTACAAGTACATGGTTGTGAGTTTTGCTTTTTCGGCCAAGCAGATCTACTGTATCTGTTGCACTACGTACTTGTCATGGCTTGTCAGCCAGGTTTGAAATAAGCGCCAGAACCCAGTTTTTTTTGTTTGTCTGTTAGTGTGTTAGTGTGTTAGTATACAGTAGAGACTCTGTTAGTATACTAACTGCACTACTGCAGTAAGTAAGAAGTCTTAGTCACCCACCCAACATGCTCGACTTGCTGACAGCCTGTGAGCCTATGAGCCTCATGAACAACTTGAAGACAGCCTGCCTACCTCTTTCGTCTCCCGATTATTTCTCGAGCCATTTGAGTTGCCAGAATCGGAGGCACATTGAGCTCATTTCGCAGCTTACTGGCTGGGGCGACCGGACCGTGGTGGAGCCGTCCAAGGGTCCCCCGCATGCGCTTGCACTCCACTAAAACTCGGCAGTGTTAGAGTTTCCGCCTCTATCGCCGACGATCCCAGCCAGACCCATCTCCCCAACACCAACACCAGTTTAACGCGGAACGCTGAACCCAGCAGCCCGACCGGTGGCTTATCTGCCTGCGCTCTGTAACTCTATCTATCGAGCTACCTCACCTACCTAATACCTATCTATAGTACATCAGTACTGCAAAAGTACCAGGCAGCATAAGTCCGTACGGCGACACCACTGCCAGTATCGTCAAGCCAGAGAAATAGGTTGCATGCCAACAGACCGATCATACCATGGGAGACCACGAAAGCTCCAAGATAGACCACGAGAATCACCTACTACTTGTGAGGCCCCCCCCGCCCCTCATCCCCGTCCCCAATCCCCATACCCATCCCCCATCTCCATCTCCATCTCATCCCAATCCCAATCCCAATCCTAGAAGACGAACAGACGCCACATTCCCGTCCCACTGCCTGCTGCCCACTGCCCGCTGCCCGCTGCCCTCAATTGAACTGACACAACCACCTCTTGGTGCTTCTTTCCAGGACCAGCCCCTCCTCCAGCTCCCCATCGAGCTCCTGCGCAAGAACCTCAGGTCTGCCCGCTTCGAGGTCGAGAAAGATGGCAGCTACATCAAAGAAACCCTCAAGAAAACCGCCACCGATAGCGCCGGCGGGCGTACCCTCCAGCCCGATGATGTGGCCAAGACACTCGACCTGATGATTGCCCGGATGCGGGGCGTCAAGCGAAAGCTGACGGCCTTCTCCGAGGAAGAGAACCGACTGCACCGCCAGGAAGAAGCCCGTGTGAATCACCTCGCCGACCTCTACTCTTTGTACAGCGTCGACGACCACAAGTATGAGACCTGGAGCAGAACCCGGCTGGATCGCCTGCTCACCGACTATCTATTACGCCAGGGCTACGTTGACAGCGCCCGCGCGCTTGCCCAGGAGCGCGGGATTGAGCTTCTTGCCGATATCGATACCTTTGAGCAGATGAACAGGATCCGGCAGTGCATACTCAACGGGAGTGTGCAGGAAGCGCTCGCTTGGTGCACCGCCGGAGATACGAAGAAGGAACTACGCAAGATGGACGTATGTGTTTAACCTTGAAACAGATATGTTAGTAGTGTTCCCAGCTGACGAAGCACGCCACAACAGAGTAATCTCGAATTTATGCTCCGATATCAGCAGTACATCGAACTTGTGCGGAATCATTCGCAGACAAGGCCAGACGAGGCACTGGCGCACGCGCGAAAGCACTTGATCCCATACAAAGACACGTATCCCACAGAAGTGATGCGCGCCGGCGGCCTCTTGGCTATACCACCCGAAATGGTCGATCGGGTCGACACCTACAAAGAGATATATGCCCCTTCGCGATGGCAGAAGTTGGCAGATCTGTTCACGGAAACACACAACAGCCTCCTCTCGCTCCCTTCGATCCCACTTCTCCACATTGCATTGTCATCCGGTCTGTCGGCTCTCAAGACGCCCGCCTGTCATTCGATTCACCCAAATTCCGCCGCAGCGCCCTCCCACCACACGAGCCTATCCCTCGCTACGAGCGTGTGTCCAATCTGCAGCACAGAGCTGAACGAGCTTGCCCGTAACGTGCCACACGCCTTACACAGCAAGAGCCACGTGGAGCCGGACTTGCTGCTACTTCCCAACGGTCGTGCGTACGGCAAGGCGCGTCTCGAGGATTACGCTAAGAAGGCGGGCTTGTCTGAGGATAAAGTCAAGGATCTACGGACGGGTGAGGTGTACGGAGTCGAGCAGCTTAAGAAGGTGTACATCTCGTGATACACCCGTTATCCATATCGACCTTAGAGGGTTCGAGGTCGATCTGGGAGAGTCTGCATAATTTTGTCGGGTTTACACTGCCATGGAAACCCTTCCTTGTTTTTCCAGCGGTAAGATACCTAAGCAGGAACGAAGCACGACTACTCTCAGCTGATGTATATATATCATGGGTATGATGGTGTTTAATGTACCTAGCTAAGGGCGAATATATGGATAGGCAGGCGTTGGGCTAGGGATTGTTCTCCATGGCGTTGCAAAAGATGTATTTGCTTACGGTTTTATGAGACAATGCCTTATTTACTTACCCCAATCGCTCACTTCTGGATATAGTACTATAACGTTATCTATTAGATAGAATTTCATGGCTATCTAGAAGAAATTGTGCTTATTTAGTTGATACCCCTGAGACCGCATTTAGGTTCTATTTGCTCCTACAAGACGTAGAAATACCGGGTGTTTAATGCCTGTGCTCGGGGGTAGGGGAATGATAACGTAGTTGTACATATTAGAGAGGTTATGAGGGGCGAGATCGATAACTACAGCAGTTTGTGCAAGAAGCCAGAGATGGTAGTAGAACTCAGGGGCAAAAATAGCGACACTAAAAGCAAGAAAACATAATTCTAGTGATCAAATATATTTGTTATTCACACTTCCCACAACTTGTAACCCAGCCTTATACAACTGGACAGATATTTACCTGCTGCTTTATTTGTCGTCACTTCTAAGGTCCATATATCGACAATTCCTCTCTGAATATCAATGAATAGATAGAACACCCCGTTATAAAAGCTAGCCAGCCAGTCCCCTGGCATTAGAACAAAATCGTTGTAATCGGAATCATCCGCATTCCTCACCCCCATCGCAAGCAATACCGTAATAGAACAACGTCTCGGCTCAATTACGTAATAGAGAAGGAGACTCCATCCCCAATGCAAGCTCTCGAACAACGTCGCTTGGCTGCGGAGCAATTTAAAGTTCTGCTGCTGTTGATATGATGCTAGTGGGAAGTGGTATTTCGGGAGACGGCTGTAGTAGTTTCGTCTCACCCAGAGTTGGTGGTTAGTGACCCTGATCCTCGGTCTTGCGAGAGCGCTTCACGAAACCCGTTGGGGGTTGTATCGATGGTGATTCCGTATCTTATTGGCTACGGGATGGCACAACTCTTACTGGACCAGACGTGTTTGTGCCCCGAACATTGCATTGGTTGTTGCACATGTACATGCTTAGATTTATTGGGTCCATTAGGTATAGCAATAGGTAAGGGTTCATTAGATACGGTGCGTGGTTAATCGTCTTCCGCCAACCTGCCACCTACCCACTCAATGTAAACCTTTTCCTGGGGAAAGTCGCACGCAACGGATGGCCACGTCGTTCTTTTTAACAAATAAACAAAGTGAATAAGGAATCTCAAGTAACCCATCAAAAAAATCTAACCATACAAGTATAAACTTAAGATCCGTATCAGTGTTAGAAAAAACCTTATTAAGTTTAACTTGGAAGTTTTTTTCCCTCCTGTTCTCACTTATATTATTTTAATAGAACCCCGACCCTGCCTCAGCGTTTCCTTCCGTAACTCTAATCGAGTTAGCAAGATTAAACCGGCCAAATCTTGATTTGAAGCTAGGAACGTATTTCTTAACGCGGTCTGTCAAAATTGTCAAAAGAGGTGGTATATGAGTGTTACATTGCCTTTTCCTCGATGCTGGAGGACTTCCTGTAAAACGGCTACACAACCTCCTACAAGCCCCGTGGCCTGGCTTGTCCCACTCATGTAGGACCAAGCAAAGTCATGAAATTAAAGTGGCGGCTTTCCTATAGGCTCTTCTATACAGCGAGACTTTGCGGACAGGATATATGTACCTGGCGCCACAACGTTAGGTTTAATGCGATAGTGTTGGTTGCTTCGTCGGCTGCTAAACGCAGCTACAAGCCCAGAGTTACTCGCCTGGTGTGTTGAACTATTTGTATAAGGAGACGCGTGGTACAAGAACTCCTGGTTTCTTGATTCGGAGTTCTTTCTTGGTTTGGGGCTGTATGAGGGCCAGCGAAACGCGTATTGAGACTCCCAAGGGCGGAGAGCATGTGTATTGCACGTATTCTACCCTTTTCTAGTAGTTCAACAGTGCTGTGTTAGGGACGTTAGCGGCTGCATAATAGACTTAAGACATTCGCTGCCTGTTTAATCTGTTTAAATAAGCTATAAGAATTAAACCATTCTTAATTGAATAATACTTACTTATTATTCTCTGTACTTAGTTCCAACTCTTGGGGCGGCGACCGACAGATTCGGTGTAATATGTCGATCGGGATTCGTACTAGTGCTTTCTCTTGCCGGCAGTAATAACCTCTTCACTCATCTCGGAAAAGGCCTCTGATCCATATTTAGAAATTAACTCTGACTATGAGGTTGTTAGCTTCATTAAGCGTGCAGGGATGTATTTTTATACAGTTCGATTAAAAAGCCATATCCAGCTTTCTTTGCGCTGTTGGCTAGTTTGACGCCCAATCCTTCATTGACTTCCCCCATGATAGCGGCGTTTGGCCATATGCCATGGGTCTTGTGAAAGTGGTGGCATTCGTTGCAACGGTGAATCCTTGCGTCTAGGTCGTAAATGAATGTTATACCTTCTTGTGGTATTGTGTGACAAATTCCACAGCGCCTTAGGTGTAACTAGCTGTTCGAGGAGGTCGAGCGGGCGCTCTTTGCCAACATTCTTTAAATACTGGTAGCACCTCTCGCAACAACAAACATCAGCCGCCGTATCGAAGATATATTTGCCGAGACCTTTTCTACCGTAAGTTGCACAATATCGGTCCGACCGCGGAAGCAACAGCTTTCTTGATAAGTGCGAGATTGTAAGGGCCAGCAAAACTCGTATTGAGACTCCTGTGATAGAAATCGTGTGTATTCTTCACGAATCTATCCTTTTTTGATGGATCTAACGGAGCCTGGTTGCAACATGATCTCGAGTATCGCTCTCGAGGGCTCCCGAAACTAATCCGTAGACGTATCTTTCCGCTGTCGCGGTCGTAATAGAGATAGGAGGTCTAGATATTGTCCAGTTGGGCACCTGGGGGCAAGTGTTATTGATGTGTATTTTACAGGTGGGACGGGCTTCCTCTAAACTACGCTGAAAGTCCGATATAGGTATAAGGAACCAAAGCGTTACTAGGTCTGACTCGGTTAGAAGAAGACTATCAAATGGGTCATCAGCAAACATACCATTACGGAGTATATGCCTATATGATTGTCAACCTAGTGATAGTGGCGTCATTCTTCCGTTGGACATACCGAGCCAACCTCCGATACAGCTGAGAGAAGGCCTAGGACTGGTGATAAAAGCTATTGCCTGCGATACGCTGTTTTCCAACGATGATTTGGGATGTGTGGGTAGTGATTCAAGTTTGTGTTTGCAAAGTCGGAGATAAAAAAAGATATTCATTAAAGATGACGTGCAGGTATCAGAAGAAGAGGGGTTATAGTTTCTCCTCGTCCACCTAATGACGGGTAAGCATGAGAAAAGAGTTGCCTAGGAACAAAAGAGCTGCTTAGCCTACGTCTTGACTGGGAGGGAGCTGCTAAATATTTAACTCGCCCCTTCATGTGGCAGCTCCTCAAAGGGGTGGAAAGGTTGCTGTTGCTTCCACCTTAAAGCCATTACATCATCAGCAATAGTAAGAGACATCATTTATGACATTTTCGTCCAGCTATAAAGTTATATCTCGTCTAAGGGATGGGATACGGCTGCCACCCGTCCGCAAACCCATCCCCCTTCCCCGCTGCCCCCCTCCACGCCGCCCCTTTCCGTATCATTACAGTCTTGCATAAGAAGGCACCCCCCTTCCCCGGCAGGATGGTAAAGGGGGTTGGTTGGCCGCGCGGATTAGTGCCCACGGCCACAATTCAGAATATTAGGCATTAGAAAATTAGCAGCGAGAGAATGGAAGTGGTATTCAACTCTTCCTTAAACGATCATTGGCTTTAAGTTGTTGCCAGGGGCTATAGTATTGAGGGTTTGTCCGACTAGTGTCTATATTAGCATGGCGTACACCGTTGTAGCCTATATACATAGGATTCTTTGGCCAGAAAAGGGAAAGGCACCGGGTTCCTTGAAGTGTCTTGAGCTCTGGAACCTATCGGTGCTTAAAGAAAAATAGGAAAACCAGATAATCGAAGTGAAAGTCGTGGCTCATGACAGGAGAGTTTATGACTTAATACTCGGCTCTGCGGCTTAACTTTCCATTCAGGTAATTATCGAGACGCTGGTAGGGACGGTTCTTCCCACCGGCAGTGGCGATGAACTCCCAGCTTCTCTCCCTCCCTCTCTTTTAGAACTGCTGTGGAGACTTCAAGGACCTCCCTGGAGCCGAGCGTTTACGGCTTTATTTACTACGAGCGGACGTGGCTTGGCAATTCCAGACTGGAGTTGTAGTTGTAGCCGTACTGACAAGATAAATGCATGTTGCAGTTTATGTCTAAGGTCTAAGTCCTCTTCTGAGTTCTAGACTGTGATAACTGGCAAGCGTAGCAGCTCATAGACAAGGAATACAGAACGGAGTCTTTTCAATACGGGCGAAATCGCCAGAAACCTTGGAGTTCACAAGGGTGTATGATTGGAGGGAAAACTAGGTTATATTGGAGATGGAGAAGTCTCCCTCAACTACTGTAGTAGAAAAGAAAAGCTATATGGTGGGTGGCTTATGTAACCCAGGTCACTAGTTACCTACTCAGGGGCAATGATCGGCGCTCACGCCGCTATATTTAAGTTATGTGATCTTTACATAGCAATGCAACTTATAACATTTATTACAAAGCATTAGTTACATAGACTAATTAAATAGGTCATTCTTAATAAGGTATAAGAAGTCCTCTTTATAAATAGCGAATATAAGCAACAACTATATAATAATCAACTATATAAACCTTATTACCACATAGTAAATATATTTTTAACTAGCACTCCGCCACCTACATTAAAGACAGCATTCCGCTAGCAACTCAACATCGAACAAAACGATGCAATGATTCTACAATGTAGAACACAGGCCCGGGAAGCGATATCAAAGCCCCCGAACCAACACAACTCACGTCTCATAGTTAGTAAACAAAAAGCCAAATCACAAGCACAAGAGACCAGATAAGAAAGACATGAGAATCACGTTGTACGAACGGCTTATATTTCGGGTTCGTCCAACGTACCTATCGCAGTAGGTAGATAAGATCAACCCTCGCCCTTCCAATACATACTCGCCAATAAAACGGTTCCCAGACGCCTTCATCGTCCCCTAAAACTACACTGTACACGGAAAGGCAATGAGAGGTGACACCCCACTCCCCAGCCGTCCAAAACGGATAGATAAAAAAAAAAGCAGGAAAAAGGCTGAGAAAGGAACATGGACCAAAAAAACCGTCCCACCATATCAGACCCTTACTCCACTTCTGTAGCCTTGATACTCCAAATGTTGTGCGTGTGTGTGTCGTGTGTGTGTGAAAGACGAAGCCATTCCCATCATACGGAACTCCCGAAAAATCGTTGCCAGACGGAAAAGAAAAACGAAATCTTCCATTAGAATGGAGATGGGAGAGCTTTCATAAACCCAGAGCTCCTCGATATATTGACATGGCGAACACAGCCGCAACATTGAATGAACGATATGAACATCTACTGTGAGCAAAATGCAAGTCGCATGTACCTCTACTGCACAGTGAGTGTATAGGAAGTTTGACTAGAATGCGCCCTCTTGTGCTGCGACTGCTGCTCTTGAGGAACAAAGTTTGGCCACTGGAGAGGGTTGGGGATGATGCCTCGTGACTGGGGCCGGTTCGTGTCGGCTGGAACTTGATTAGGAGTACGGGGCCACGGAATTAAACAAGGTTGAAGTGAGTTAGAAAGGTGGTCGGATAAATTGGGGTTTTTGTGATGTAGTCGATGCGCATTTCTAGCCAGTGATCTCGCTCTTTTCCTCGATGGTACGCCTGGCTGTCTTCCTTCTAACGGATCCTATCTAGAAGGGAAGTTAAATTGCCCAAACACGCCACCTCCACCTCCTGGTGTCATCGGCCCCATCCCCATACCGTTTGTGTTGTGCGATTGTGCAGCAGGCGTACTTGCTAGCCCAACACTGGCAGTGCTAGGAGTACTGGGACCACCATTTATATTGCCGTTCGTTCCCGGGGTGTTGTCAGCGTTGGATGGCTGTTGTTGCGATGACAGTGGCATCTCCATGCCGCTAAACCCTAGGCCCCAGATCTTTCCAATGTGATCGTCAGATATGTCTCCATTATATATCTTTTCCCGTAACTGGAAAAACACCTTGCCAGTAAGAAGACTATCAGAACCGGCTTGGTGAGCCGCTCCAACGCGCTTAATTTTGAGTGCCTCCGCTATGCTTTCTAAACCTGACTTCTGCTCAAACTTCTGGAGTATTTCCGTGGTCGAAGGATCTGTTGGGGTTAATATGCCACTATTGTGAAGCTTGACGGCGTATTTCATTAGGTGCTTGACGTCGAATGTCTGGGGAAACCACTTTTTCATAACTTTGTCGAACTCGCTTTCATCGTTAGCAAGCTTCGTATCCGATAATAGTTTGGTCAGGTAACCAAAGTCGTATCCGCCGTGGAATGATAGCCATTTGACATTGTCGAAGCATACGAAGCCAGAGACAACGAACAGGGCAGCAAATTTCCTAGGGTCGATACCGTCACGTTCGAGAAGATTAAAATCAATCCCGGCCTGTTGTAGCGACTCGATCGACGCCTGGTTGTACATGTCCTCCTTTAGTGCAAACTTGAAGTTGAACTGCCACGCGAGGGGAATCTGTGACTGATGCCGTCTCGCATTCGGCCCGAGGTCTGCGAGGGAGTTATGTGCACGTTCTGCGGGTGTCTCGCCTTTCTCGTTGAACAAGCTAATGCCTATTTGTATGACTTTGAGCATGTCGACGTTTACGCGAAGGCACTGGTAGTGGTAATCACTCTTCCCCCGGAAGTTCCCCATTGGCCGCCCAACAATCCCGGGAAATTCGGTATCCTTGATAGGTCAGCAAGCCCATCTCAGAGTATACCAAGGTTTCAGCCCTACCATGGCGATGTATGGAAAATCCTCAGCCAGGTCCATGAGCACGGTCATCTCCTCCTCGAAGTTGTGTCTCCATACTTCGCGTATCCGGCCCTTGGCCCCGCCCGTCCGTGCCGTCCGCTCGCCGGGCTGGCCATGAGACTGCTGGTGGGTATGTTGCTGCTGTTGCTGTAGCGCAGCGGCGTGCTGGAACCCGGTTCTTGCGGCCTGACTTGCGAAGCCTGTCTGATCACTGACCTGGAAGCCCGAGGCAGCACTCATGCCGCCACCCAAGGCCAGGCCATTGGTTCCGAAGGGGCCCAATGGCTGGGTCAGGTAGGGGGGGTTTGCGAGCGAGCTCGGTTGGTGTGTGGTGTGGGAGGAGGCGGGATGTTGGGGAAACTGGTGCTGGTATGGAGCTAGGGCTGGCGGACCGCCGGCGAAGCGCGAAGGAGGCGCCATTGGTGATGCCAGTGTGGAAGTCTACTGTCGGTCGATCTCACGGGGTTCCCCTCGGTGTTTGTAGGAAGAAGGGTAAGCAGTCGGTCGACATGGGAAGGCGGAGGGGAAGGGAGAGTTGAGCTCGCGAGCCGACAGACTGGATGGAGGACGTGGCGGCCAGGCTTGGCGTGGGTTGCGCTGATGCGCCCGACTTCGCGCCGATGTGCACAGACGTGGAAGGGGATGTCCGGTGCCGTATTCTGGGTGGTTGTAGAGCCGGCAGTTGGGAAAGCAGGTGCGGGTGGTGGTGATGCTGGTGCTTCTTCTGGTTGATGGTGGTGGTGGTGATGCAAGTGATGGGGGGCTGCTGGGTTGATCTTGAGGAGCTGCCAAGTGTAGAGTCCAATCGCGATTTGGCACGACCAGCCCAGCTTGCATGAATTGGCCTGAATGGCTTTGGTGGAGCAGACTGGGGTAAGGAGCTGCACTCCTGACTTGGTCTGTGCGCAGGCACCTGGATTAAAGTAAATCCCGGAGAGCATGCCCCACTCTGCCGGTAGCCTTCCAATCAGAGCCCGGCGGCATCAACCTGTCGGAGCTGCATCAATTGACTCGGGACGCCAGCCAAAGCGACCGTTGTGATCGCTTGTTGTATCTGGGACTCTCATTGAAGCCATTGGACCCATTTGCACCCAACGATTGGACACCATGTATCCCTCACGGTACGCATAGACAATCAGGAACCTTCAAGATCCCCATTGCGACCACAATCCGCTAATGCCGACACCAACAGGATGCTCCGAGCGCACCACCCCTCCAAGCCCAACCTCACAGGCTTCAACGCCGCAAAGTTCGCCCAGTCTGCCGGTCAGCCGCGATACGATCCTTGGGAGAGAGCGTCAGTCTAATCCTCTCGACATCCACGAGCGTCCGAGTCCGCCACTTGGTGTACTAACAGAAGGGGGGACAACAGTGAGGCTTGGCGATACAAGGGAACCTTCTCGCGATGGAACCGATTTAAGGGTGCTTTTCCCGGCCTGGGCATAGCTACGGTAGCTTTTGCCGTGTATCTCGGATACGAGCAGCTATTCCTCCAGGAAGACCACCACGACAACGCACACGGAGAGGAGCACCACTAAGTGAATAGGGGGATGAATAGAACGTACCCCCTAAGCAAACCCGACACCAGGCGAGCGATTCAGACAAACTGGTAGATGGGGATAAAAACTGTATATACGTGTACGAATTTCTCGGAATTTCGGCGCGGAAGAAGCGCCGCGTCCCTTAAAGAGCGCCGAGAGCCGATTCGACCGGTTCGCGGAACTACCTCTTTTAACATCTCCATTTGTTCATGAAACGACTTATAGTGCAATCACTAGAGATATTTCATCGTGAATAGACAAGCTCTAAGAATTCAAAGCCTGCACATGAGTCTACATTGTCAAGAAGAGGTAAGGCGCCTGCTGCCTCTATTGGTGAGGGGCAAAGGTAGCTTTAACTTAAATGTTGAATAAGATGAACTCAATTAAGATATTATTCTTAGGAGGTTTATATGGAAGGTATGAGGGGGGGTATATACGGCCATCCTTCACTAGCGTATGTCATGTCGGCTACTCCCTCATATCTCAGCGTTGATGTAAAATTTCTACTCATTATATACATATTCATACGGGTTCATGGACCCTTAGAAGGGCGAGAAATGAAGATTGCTGGTTGTACCTACGTTCGCAGGCATGGTAAAACTCTAAAGTCGAGCAGGTTGTAAAATAAGAGATAGTTTAAGGTGATATGAATTTCTTGTGTCATTTTGTTTCTATATCTAATCATGACTATCCATGATCTTATCTCATCTGCCATATACTCCGTATATTCCCTTCTATTCAGGTTCGGTAGTACACCAAATATCCAGACTTGGTGCAACCGACATTCTGTGCGCCCTGAGATACCCCTCTCCCTACGCTGGTATACCGTTCCATCATATATCCATCCATCCCTATCCAGTCTTAAATGCGTAAACAAAACTCCAAACATGATGCATAAACGCCACTACACCCTACTCAAACTGAGTAGGTGGGTAGATAGGCAAGTATCTGAGATGCGGAAGTAATGGAGTCTAGGTAAGGATATCAAACCCCGAACCCGTTAACAATATCCAGCGCGCCCTCAACAACGACATCGAGGTGCGCCACGCGCTGCTTCAGTGCGATATTCTCGTCGCGCAGCAGACTGACCGTGTTCCATGCGACACTGGCGTCCTGGCCCCTACAATTCCGGCAGCCGTCGACGCCGCCAGTTTCACTACTCTCCTTGGTAGCCGAGATGCCCTTGACCAGGCGCTGGAAGGCCGTGAGCTGCTGTGCCGACTTTGGCTTGGGGGGCGATAGCGTCGAAGCTCCTCTCGCCTGCTGAAAACCACTAGTACTAGTAGGCGTATGCAGCGGCTCCACGCAACTCTCGTTCTCCGTCGCGATCGTCATGGCCGTGGGGCTCCGGCTGCGCGAGAAGATGCTCTCGCTCTCGGCGCTGTCGGCGTCCGTGTCGATGCTGAGCTCAGACTTGACGGTACTGTTGCTTGCCCGCCAGCGCTTGCGCTCGTCTTCGTCCACGCAGAGGTCCTCGTTGCAGCCTCCGTCAGATGTAACCCGGAGCATCTTCTGGTGGTGCTGTTCTTCCTGAAGACGCGCCTGCTTCTCTGCCCTCAGCTCGGCTACGAGTTGTTGCATTGCTGTCTCTTGCTCGGCAGCTTTTGCGGCCATCGTCTCCAGCTGGGTTCGGAAGTGGCGCGCCCTCAGCTCCATCTCCTCCATTTCTTCCATCTGTGCCTCACGCTCAGCCTGCAGCTCTCGTAGTGCAATGGTCCGCTGCCGGTACGCGTCCTGCATCTTGTGGAGGAGGCCCGTCGCGTTCGCTTGCAGGTTCTTGTACGCTGCTGGCGAGAAGGCGTCGCCGTTGCTGTCTAGGGGAGATGACAGCGGCGCCGGGAATAGCGCGGCTTCGATGTCGAGGTCGCATAGCTCATCATCTGTCGGGGCAACGGGCGGTTGCGTCGGGCTCGTCATCCGCGAGGTGAAGGCCGTGACGGAGGATGCGAGAAACCCGAGCCGGGATTGTGTGGCACTTTTTGGCGTCGTGTCAACGGGTGATCGCGTCTGGTGGGATGATGAAGACGTTGTGTCATGGTCCCGTGGCGGGGTCGATGCACCGCTACGTCGACCTCCGAAGCGTCCTGGTGAATTCCCACCACGTCGGTCTCCCGTCAAGGCCATGTTTTGAGCAGGTATCTTGCTGTCGGGTCCTTGAGAGGGAGGAGGGAGGAGGGTGGGGGTGTTGGGGCGCCTTGCCGAGAAGCTTGGTGCTGACTGTTGACGCTGGTGCTGCCTATAATTCGCCGAGATGCTGCTGTCGATAGAGTTCCTGACGGAGTAGGTGGCAGGCCTGGATGATGGTTCTTCGTATGGATCGAACCTTAGGGCTGGTGGTTCGTAGGTTTCAAAGTGTGGCCGTCCCTGTGGTGGTCTTCCCTGTGGTGTCCGGGGACGATGTGTCCCTATTCTTCCCCCCGCTTGTTCCAACCCGGGCGGTGGAGCAGCAGTGCCTACCCTTAGCATTGTTGATATTGGTCTGCCGCGTCAGGAAGGTCTCGAGGATACCGGGAAACAAGAGCGGAAAGTGGAAAGCTCTCGGGGGTTAGCTGCTCGACTCTTGAGGGAATCAGGGGTGCTTCTTCGGGTGCACTGGATGTTTCAAGTTGGTAATTAAATGACCCTTGTAGTTGATCCGAGCTGAGTCAAGCTCCCCTTTACTGTACACTGCTCTACTGCAAACGGGGGGTGGAACGGGGCAGAACAAAGGCAGGGCAGGATTTGACCAGCACGATGGCAAATATCGAGAGACACAAAGAAGGATTGTGGCGGCTTTGTATGACGCAGGAAATATCCTGCAGGCTGCAGAATAAACAAGACACCCTGTGGCTGGCCTCACTCGAGCAGTTGTTGATTTGCCCAACGTGGGAAGGGCAACGCTCAGGTCCCCACTTGTTGCACGGGAGGGGTCTCGCGGCTTTCTTGGCGGCACTTCGAGCTAGCGTCGTGGATCCAGCGAGGCCAAGACCCAGTTTACGTCGTGCGCCGGTAGCCAACGGACCGAGTACACTACTTAAGCTGCTAGTGGTGATTCGCGGGAGATACGCTGACTGACCTGAGCTATCAAGTTCTATCTATCTAGAGAGGGATACCTACCTAGGTAGATACAGTAGTCGGTGTCGCCTCGTGTTTAGTAGGTGTAAGATTTGTCTTATAGCTAATGTAGAGCTGAACACATAGGTATGTAGATAGGCATTGCGTCAGTTGATGTGTAAGCCACAATAACACTACAAAGTACGGATCCGTACCTCTACTAGGTTAGGCATGTATGTATAATAGACACCGTGGACGGGAGATCGCCAACGGCACAAAAGTCAAGTACTCACTAATCACAACGAGAACACTTTTTGTCTGTCGTCATTCTACCGGTAGCACAGTCTCGGACAGCAAGCATCCGAACATTCTCGCACAATACTCGACTCGGCACATAAAATAGTAAAAGGAAATCGGGTACTGTACTACCAACCAGCCTTCCGCGTAATACGGAATCCAAGCCAGCGCCGTCCGTGGCTGAACCATTAAAAAAAGGTATGGTCCGGAATCCACAATGGCTGGTCTACTTAGAAACCCATCTCCGCCACATGTCATCCCCAAAATAAGCCTCTTGCTTATTATTTGCCCAGATACCAGAACCAAATAGTAGCTGAGGAAAAAAGACACTTGTAATTGGTAGTTTTCCTTCACTCCGACGCAGCTTGGCATCTTTCAAATACGAATGCTACTCTCAACGTGTTCACCATCTACAGCTTGGAAAATCCTACCTAGTGGGTAAGAGGAGCCAAGACATCGTGGTATGGGAGGCGTATGCATAATAAAGCGGCGCGTTGGTGATGCCATAGAACCTACGCACTTTATCTAGAGCTGCGTAGTATGGATAGTGCT
This sequence comes from Xylaria telfairii, assembly GCA_022495065.1. Taxonomy (NCBI): domain Eukaryota; kingdom Fungi; phylum Ascomycota; class Sordariomycetes; order Xylariales; family Xylariaceae; genus Xylaria; species Xylaria telfairii. The sequence goes on from MU383866.1 coordinate 312,828, forward strand.
GACGTAGTGAAATATAGCTTGATAGTGCGTGTGCGTGAGCTAGGTAGGTATCATATAATGGATTCTGCCCGTGTCTGTGCAATGTAGCTTTTACATACCTAAGTATTACTCGATCTCTAATTTCATCTCGCAGAAAGCGGTAAGCTAGGTATTGGATCTAAACATTGTGCGTGCTACTCTACTTAGGTAGTACATGTCAGACTTTAAACTAACCTATCGAACCTAGGCGATAGCACGTTTTTCCAAGTCATCATCATTGTGAGGCATGGTCATGACATTTTATGATTTTCCTAATGAGACCCTGAAGACCCGTACTTGAGCTTGTAATATTGAATATGATGTCTAAGTTTTGTACTTAGTCTCCGCCAAGAATATATCTTTGTAACCGGCCGCACAGGGCGTGGAATTCAATATTTACACCTCAAGTCCTCGTAGCTTACGCCTATGCAGCTCTCGCTCTGAGCTCTGGCAGTGAAGCCCGATAATACCTCGATGGTCCCTAATGTGAAATATGCTATCCGCCTATGCCTTAGTAGAAACTCTCGACCATAGTGTCCTTCAAGTTGGTATTAATGTTGCCTGGTGCCGCGCCCTCGCCTAGGCGGAAGACACTCTCGATAACACTGAGCTCGGTTGCCGTTGTATCGAGACCCGTAACAGCGAGCCAGTCATTGACTACCATGCCAGCGCCCACCACATTACTTCCACGGTTCACGCTACCAGCAACAAGGGGTACTTGCAGCAGCGAGGACAGCTCGTCCTGATCCTGTATGCTAGTCTTGGGATGGACGAGGCCGCCGCGGTTACTCAGGGACATATAGCTGCCAACGAGCACGTTGTCAGCGACGGTCTGACGGAAGACTTCAACGCCTAGCACGTCGGCAATGATCTCCTCGGTTTCTCGCTCTAGATCGGGATGAACGAGCGCAATATGGTCGTTTGACACGATGACGTTCCCTAAAGCCGATAGCCGCTCCTCGATCCGCTGGATCTTGATCTCGTCTGGTAAAGAATTACGTAGATGCTGCAGCTCTTGGTCCGTGGTTGATGTGGGTACGAGAAGGCCTTTGCGGTTACTGTACACCACGAGAAACAAACGGGTTAGTTTATGGTCTCTACTGGTGAAATCGTGCCATTGCAACCATGGCCGACAGTGTGTCTGTCACAGAAACCTGCTTACCCAGCTGTTAACCGCCCAATGATGCGCGTCCCGGCAATTGTCGTCCGACAGATGGGGATGACATCTTGTAACTCGGCCTCGAAAACACTGTTCAAAGCTGGGAGTCAGTCTTGTACGTATCCATATCCATGTCCATGTGCTATTGCGTCTCTGTCGCGTGGCCGCTCTCTTCCTCAGCTCTCATTGTCGCATGCCCACTTTGGGATGTACCTCGGTACCTCGGCGCTTCCTGTCCCCCGGCGCCTGTGTGTAAACGTGTAGACGTACCTGTAGAAGTTCTCGCTTGCGCCTATCGCAGTGAGAGCATATGAATTGGTGAGGGTAGCGAAAACGCCAACCCTATGAAAATGAAGAATGTCATGGTCAGCCATCGCGGGGTTCCTCTATTTTGCCCCGTCGCTTTCTCGTCCGATGGGTTTGGCGGGGTACTCACTCGTTGGAGTTCTCGAACTGTGCTCGCACTGCCATGATGCTGCTGGGATCTTGAAAACTGGGCTCGGGAGTAGATAAAATAGTGAAAGACGAAGTTGTAACAACACTGTCCTGAAGCTGTCCGCCGGGGTATCTAATCTGCGTGCTGGTTCTGGTTCGACTTGCTTGCTGTTGCTCGAGTTTGAAGAGCGTGGAGGGAGGTGGGGTTATATGTCGAATGCTTTTAGCCCCTCCAACGAATACCCACCTACAGAAGGTGCATGCTGTAAATTGTCACGCCCGTGTCCCAGCTTAGCTACCTAAGGTTAGGTACTTGGTACCTACCGCATGCTGTGTAGCAGCAGGAGCCCGTCCGGATGACTCAGAATGAATCTCCTGCTTTGCACTATTACCATCCATGGCTGTAACCAAATGAAAGAAAGGTTATGCCTATGCACACGCTCCATCCGCCGCTATGATTCATTTCTCATCACCAGGGGCAGTGCACTTGTGACTCGTTATACCATCCACTTGCTCATTCTCCAATTTGGTTTTGACTGTATGCCATTATAGTGACTTGGGAAACATTACGGATCAATCCAATAACCATTTTTGACCGTATACATACTCCCCTCATTTCTTTTGATATATATACTGTAGATTTATATATGAACCTTTCTTCACTTCAAGAAAAGAAGTATAAAAGAAAGAAAAAACAGGTTTCAAATGTTGTAGCTCGGAATATGCAGAAGTAATGATGGCCTATCACCTTATTATCGAATATACTATCCTACAATTGTAGTAGTGGGTTAGGTAATATTTGCTACTTTAAAGTTCATTCATTTTTATTATGCAGTTGTCTATGTAAGTTAAAACATGCGGCCTTGCAGAACCTTGCGAAATCATCGGTTTGTAACCGATGGGAAGAATCTCGGCCCAGCAAAGCCCCTGGCAATGACTGCCTCGATATCAATGTTGGCATATGAACTACGCCGCGGACTCCACATCTTTAATAATATAAATCTTCCTGAAATTGGAGGGTCGAAGCGTATCGTGCACTTGCTTTTGTGCGGCTCGATATCGAAACGTGCATTAGGAGTCATGAGTTCACCGCCCACCGCGCGCACTGCTTCCTGCGTGGCAACCTGCACTGCTTCTGCCGCTTCCGCCAGCGCCGTGCTAGATCGATTCCGCCGTCGCCTTGACCTGTAGTCTGTTCCGCCAATCGAGACGTCGTCTGGCCCTTCATCATCACTACTGTCACTCTCAAACGGCAGTGACCCAATTCGATTAGGTGCTCGCCCATTCATCCTCACATTCAGACCGTCAGATTCTTCATCGTCACTACACTCTGTTGTCACCTGGGAAGGTCTTGGAGGGATATCAAACTCGGACGGTATCTGAGCAATACCGACGTCATTATCTTCATCGTCCAACCCCATGTTATATAACCTCCTCGCTCGCACCTGCGCCCGCGTCATTGTACTCCCATCCTCATTATGCCTAATGGATACGATAGAACTCAAAGGTAGGTCTCGCTCAGCACGCCGCGAGCTTCTAACCGGTGAATATTGAATTTGGTACTGGGCCGTCCTATTAAGGAGATGATCGCATGTCATCGAGACAAATACCATGCCCGCTTGAACTCTAAAGGCGTGCAGGTTAGTATGACAAGCCAACCGGGAAACGGCCGAGGTTAACTTACGGCGAAGTAAAATTAGACCTGGGGGCCTTGATTACCAGCTCTTTTAATGTAAATACCGTTGCTCCTTGATGTCTTAACACAATGTTACACCTCGGTCCTTCAGTGCAGTAAACTGTGTGATCATTCTGGAGTATATTCTCGGCGGCATACTTTGTAGTGTCATCTGAAAAAATCCCCCCATCACAACTAACTAATTCCATCTTCAGTGGACCTGGCTGAACTTGGCCATACTTTCCGTATTGAAACCCCCGGAAATTGGAGGACAACCTATCCGAGTCCAATTTCCGCCTCTTGGTCCGTCGATTGTCTTCCGGTGGTTCGTGCCGTTGAGGGGGGGTAAGTGAAGAGAAAAGGTCGGGGATGGTAGGTGAGGTGCTATGTGTATAATCTAGTAGTGCTCGTAACTGAGAATGCCCATCCTCGGCGCCAAAGACTGGTGAATAACCACTGTATTGTAGCGGTTGCATTCCTGCCGGCGAGTCGCGCTGGGACTCCTGGTCGGATATGTCTTCGGCGTCGTGAAAAAAGGCTTGAAAGTATGTGTCTGCTAAATCGAAATTTGCTCGGTTTGAATATCTAGTTTGTAGTGGCTCTATCGTCCTGGCCAGAACTCGAGTCGGTGCGCCATTCGAGGGGGACATGGTGGATAGTCGCCGAGTGCCTAAAGAACGCAGCGGCGGAAGAATCGGCGCTGATAGGGGCAGATTTCCCCTCGGCGAAGCATTCGAAGATCGCAGGTCTCTTGAGGGCGCACGTTGCGCCTCGGAATTCTCATCAGAGGACATTGGTGTTCTGGGTCGAAACTCGGGTGCGCCTGGCGGTGAAGAAGGTTTCAACCTCGTTCCTGATGATGGAAATGACCGGGCGGCGACGCAGTACGACTCCCCAGAAGGGCAGATAGTGGCGGGTGAGGCGTCGCTATCGGGAGTGACTGGGATGATCCCATCGACTGTGTGGCAGATAGATAGAGGCGAAGACGAGGTTTCAGGGAGGGCCGAACTTTTCGACGATCAGTATTAAGTGGAATGCGGCATAGGCCAATGCTCACGTGAGCCTGAGGAATCTCACCATGAAGAAACAAAGGGCAATGCAACAGCCCTTTGTCGAGAACAGATAACGGGTACCGGTATATGTAGGCAGGTAAGTCGATAGGTGGCCCTGGCAGGAATACGGATCAAAGGCCAAGCCCGCCGCCTGTGCTGCACGCTGAATTCAAGACCGAGAAACTGTACAGAGCATATGCAATGCGGATGATGCAAGGTTTACGGATGCTGGCTGTCAGAGAGGACGCTGTTGTCTGCGATGACCGGTGTGCGCAGAGTATTGTACTATGTAAGCAGCGGAGCAATGTTGTTGGCAATAGGATGAGGCTTTGCCCTTTCCTTCGGTGAAAGAGTATTACATGTACTGTACAACCTTGGGAGTGGTATATGTAGACCAGCTGGCGAAGGCATCGAGTTCAGACGGGACCAATTATAGGCGGGGTCGCTTTGGGAATTGTTATCATGCTACACGACGCCGACCTGACAGCATCCCTACGCAGTGGGTAGACAGCGCCCTAGAAAAGAAGCCGTAGGGTACCCTCTCAGGTCCTCTGGGGTACCACTTAAACAGTACCCACTCCAGTCACGGAGGCTTGGCGCTTGGGAGTGCAGGTGATGCTGGTAAGGACGTGCCATGTGGGCTACATGGGAGCAGCTATGCCACATAGATAGATAGGTACCTTACCTACATATGTATGGTACCCATGGCACTTACTGACGTGGTAACATATAAACAGGTAAGCACAGTAGGTATGTGCCTTCTATTAAGATTTGTTCGAAATCCCTCAGAGAAGTTGAACTATAACTTTCTTAACGCCCTATTTTCCGGTTAAACAAAACCTTGAAAAGAAGAGCTGGATATTAATTGCTCTAAGGCCTTTACCAAACAGTAGAAAATCCATGAATGGCGCAGAGATTACTACAGTACTGTACCTACATATAGGTGCCTGCGTGGATCTGGAAATAACACGTAAGGGTACATATAGGTAGGAGGTAGGTATGTACATATGTACCTGGGTGGGTAGTCACTCAAAGAGATTGAATGCCTCCTATATTAATTAATCTTGCTAGAAGATACTTAAGATAGAAGTATCGAGACAAATACCCGAGGTACATATATACTTGTTGCTAAATTGAAGTGTTTACAGCACTTAGGTATAGGTAGTAGGCATGAAGGCTTTGGGGAGTAGGTATACTCACTTGAGGTCTGTATCACTGGTGTGAGCATGGCGCTAAATATTGGTAGCTAGAAGAGACACTCACCACTCACACACTACAACTACCTCATCATACCTCGCGACTCTCAATCCCGCGTCGCAAACGCAAAAGCAAAAGTAAAAACAAGAGCCAACCCGCAAATGCTCGGAACTGCAGCCTCGGCTTAGATGGTGAAGAAGGGGTTCGTCGACTGACCACCAACGAAGACTCGTGCAATTCCGAATTTCCGTCGTTTCATGTCTGCTGCAGCGTCTATCAGCCATTCTCTCGTCGTCCATCCCGCGCCAGCAAGTAAGCACACGCCTGCCTCACAGCGCTCTCACAGCCTCAAAACAAGCTCAAGGTCGCCTTCATCGTCGCCGAGTCTCACGCCTTGCTCGGTATCTCTTCTTCTTCCGTCTTGAAAAATCGGATTTCTGGGTCTTGGCTAGGCTACCAGGCGTTTTGTTACTCACGGTCTAAACCTAAGGCCAGTTTCAGTCTTTGTCCTCCGCCTTCCTGCATCCAATGACGATGGATATACATGATACCGCAGCTTCTGCTAGTGGAGAGCAGCCTGCACAAGGCCAGAGCCAGCCTGGTGTAGTCCCGGAGCTGGCTGCTCCCGATGCAAGCGCGTCCGCGTCTATTCCAGAACCAGCCGCAATAGCCGCTTCATCAACCATGACGTTGCCTAGTCATAGCAACAATTTCGCCCTCCCAGCTCATGGTGCATTCGCCACTGTAGACCACACCATCAATGGTAATGGAACTGTTCCTCTGGCTATGGTGATGGTACCCGTCCCACCGTTGTCAGAGCTTGGCGTCTCGCATGTGCCGCAACCTACGAATGGTCACACAATCAGTTCAGGTACGGCCATTCATATGTTTTTCTCACGATATCCCCTCCTAACACAGATTGCAGATGAAATTGCTCTATATGATCGCCAGATCCGGCTTTGGGGCGTGCAGGCGCAACAAAAAATCCAAGCCGCCAATATACTTATCGTTTCCATGAAAGCGCTTGCGAACGAGATTGCCAAGAACCTGGTCCTCGCTGGTATTGGATCTCTCACTATTGTCGATGATCAAATCGTCACAGAAGCCGATCTGGGAGCTCAATTTTTCCTCTCCGGCGAGCATGTCGGACAAAATCGTGCCGAAGCTGCCGCCGTCCAGATTCAAAAGTTGAACCCTCGGGTGAAGGTCTTTCCCGACCCTGGCAGTATTATGATGAAAGGAGCATCCTACTTTGCCGCTTTTGACATCGTTATCGCGACCGACCTAAACCCCACCCTTCTAACCTTCATAAACACCGCCACTCGTCTTCACAACCGTCAATTCTACGCTGCCGGTGTGCATGGTCTTTACGGGTATATATTCTGCGATTTGATCGAGCATGACTATGTTTTAAAGCGCGACAAGGGCAATGTAATTACCCCCATTGGACAAGAGTCGCGTTTTCGAAGCGTGGTTGAAGTCAAAACGCAGAAAGAAAGTACCAAGACGACGGAATTGGTCAGCAAGCGAGATTTTTATTCCACATGGGACCTTGTCTCGGAGACAAGTCTGCTACCTGCGGAATATACGAAGTCGAGACGCCGTCTAAAGGCGGTCACGCCGGCCCTCTCCTGTCTGCGTGCCCTTTGGGGTTTCCAAACGCAGTTTGACCGGGTTCCTGATCACACGAGCGATGATCTACAACGGTTTACGAGATCGGCTACGCATAACCACACCATCCTTTCCTTACCGCCCGAGACCCTCCGCGCTGAGTTTCTTCGCAGCTTCCTACAAAACATCAACAGCGAAGTTGCGCCGGTGACTGCGATACTCGGGGGTCAGTTAGCGCAAGACGTCATCAATGTTCTCGGCCAAAACCAGCAGCCGATACAGAACATGGTCATCTTCGACGGGAACAAGATGGAGGCCAATATGTACCCACTGCATCCCGAGGGCAACCTCGGCCGGTCCCAGCTCGATTACTCGCTGCCAATGGGCCAGGTCCCCATAGATATGGTACAACAACCGGAGGGCTTGCCGCAGATGTTTCCCATGGACCCGAGTACCATGATCCCACCAAACACATTTAAGGCGAGCGACGCGATGCCGCCAGTCCCCACCAATGGGGAAAGTCTGGCCTAATTTGTCGGGAGTAATTAAGCACGGATTTAGGCGTTTATAGCAGGGCCATTGGAAAACACTATTTCCTCACAGGAAAATACCAGGATGTCGTCAAGAACGGGAAGATCCTATGCACGCGCATAGGAACTCAATCTCATGTTTTCTCCTCGTCTCTAGACTCGACACGCCAGACAGAGAGAGAGAGAGAGGTGCTCGTTATTTCCGAAAAAGTGTCAGCCAGTCAGTCAGCGGGCGTAACAGCAAACCAATACCCTATTTCTTTTTTCTCGGAAGACGTAACGCAAAAACACGCACTGCTGCCCCCTGCGTCGGTCGGTATTGGTTGGATTTGATCCGATATCATCTGATTCTTTTCCATCACGCCTTCGAGGGGAAATCTCATCGTCTGTTGCATAGATCAGCCGCCTCGCCGGACGCAATGGTCAGACGACCGCCGAGGGTTTACCGGCACGCACCCAGCACTACACCTATCCCTCCCCTCCCCTCCTTGCCTTTCCCCCCTCCCTCCATGTCCGACGACCGGAGACACGAAGATCGACCGAGGTGCGTGGCCGAGATGGGGCGACGGGAGGGAAGACGGAGCTTAGCTTGTACATTAGTAGATCTACGATAGGCCGGAAAATATAAACGGATATCGACCCTGTTGCTCCTGTTGTGTTAATTGTGAACTCTTATATCTTTGATAGAACGTCCCCTATTGGTAAAACGTGAGTTACGTGTTGCTATGCGCTTCGTAGGCCAGGCTGGCTTAGGTACAGAAAGCCTTTTATTGTGCAGTTTCAAGCCTGGGTGTCTTTTTCTGAGAATGCAACCCGTATATCAGAATCAATAACAGATGATGATCTCCAGTACCGCTGCGGAGTAAATGGCGTAGTAACCCCAGGAAACTTATGACGACCCCAACCCACAATTATAGGTAGGTACCTGCGTGATGAATGAAGTCGTCAAAGTTGATAGACACAGAATACGTAAGCACTACGATATCACAATCAAACCCCAAAAACACATGTGTTAATAATGCAAGAGCCTCTATTATATCGCTGTATGCGTAAGGAATATAGTCTAGCCGAGGCGACCCATTCGATCGACTGACCAAGACGCATAGGCAATCACTGCCATCCATAAGATATGCCACCGAACCATTCTATCATTCTTCTTCTTCTTAACGTGTCTCTTAACATCAATCAATTCCAACCAACCGTGGTCAGGCCAAGGGGGGTGGGGAGGGGCATATTTGATGCGATAGACATCCAAGCCAAATTTCTTCCCCGCCGACTTGACCAGACAAATGCAACTCAATTTCAAAGGGGAAGTGGGAAACTTCTCTTGTAAGAGACAAAAAATACAGGTTGTGATATCAAGCCGTAAAACGCCGTGGTTCCATGACATGCAAAGATATCCTCGTTTCCTTTTTATGTGTCCTGGGTCCCGTTTCATTTATTTGGCATCCTGCTTCTGCTACCAACGTGGTTAAACAAACCCCATATGCAGCGCTATGCTAACCGAGAGAAAAAGAAGAAACGAATAGTAATTATAAGAGTTTATGCGCAAACAAATCCGGGAAGAAAGAAGTTCGAAGTTCTTGGAGGAAAATATCTACTCCTTGATTATAGGTGTCGTGTGGTGGAGTGTCAGATCATCTCATGATGTGGTGACCATTAGATTGTTTTCTCAGAAGGATTCCATTTATTAATGAATGTGGTGATACTGCAAAAACATTTGTTAGAAAAAGGTGACAGTCGTCCGTGTATTATTGTATTTACCTCGGTGAATCCTTTTCTTCAGAGTCCTCCTTCTTGAGACCTTTGCGCCCCTTGGAAACGTTGTTTACGTTCCAACCCCGGATGGTCGTGGGCCCCGTCCGCGGGGGAGGTTCATTTGCCCTGTAATCCTTTATAGCCTCCTTATGATCATAGTGCGCAAGACGAAGTTCCGCACCGCCATTTGCTGGCCAGGGTCTGTTGTGTGGAATAGGAGCTGCCGCTATCTTGCGGTATTTCGCGTTGTTGCTAGGTCCATTGCTTCCCGACGAGATTGAGGCTCTATGGCGGCTACCAGGGGGCCCCGTTGGTGATTGCAGTCCCATAGATGATCCTGGTGGCGATACAGATGAACCGTGTGGCATATGCATGGGCATAGCTGCGATCTGGGCGTGGTTCGGAAGCGGCGGGGACGGAGGTTGGAATGGGGTCCTATGCGATGGGCCCAAGTGAGGCGAAGGAGATGTCATATTCGCATAAGGAATTCCCATCATAGGACTCTGTTCAAGCAGAGTATAACCCTGGTGATACGGTCGAGCAGCCGCGGGAGGGAAGAAATTTCCTGAATTAGAATGCATCATGCCCAGGGAAGATCCGAAGTCTGGAGCCTGCTGGGCGAGTGGTGGTGGTGGCGGATGGGTTGAATCCATGCACTTTTCCCGTCGTGAAGGGCGGAGAGGAGGAAGTACGGGGCTTCTCTTCCCGCTGTGGCCCGAAAAAGGGTTCCTACCAATAGGGGCCTGGGCAGGTGATTCTATTCCTTGAGACGGCGCGGGGGCAATATGAGCATGTGTAGGGGGCGGGTTGAGGGCGGTCTGTAGAAATGCATTCGATGGCGGGGGGATAGGATTTGCGAGACCGAGAAGGCGCGGGTCAATCATCGAGTCGCCCATTGGTGAATGATCTAGGTGGTCCAATCTGTGTTCAAAGTGATGAGTAGGACGGTGGTCCGGAATGTACTCAGGGCGGTATTCGAAATGGCCATTGGGATGATGCCCCAACTGGTAATCAGGGCGATATTCAACTGCGGCATCCAGATGGTGGCCAAGCAGCGGGTCAAATTGAGTCTCACTCTGTAGAGAGATCTGCTCCGAGACGTCCGCAAGAAAAGACAACCCAAATGTATCTATCTCTAGTGGCGGCATAGGCGGCGGGGGCGTTGGCTCTGCATTAGTGAATACATCTCGGACTGCGTCGTACGGGCGGGATGGTCGTTGGGTGGACGCAGTATGATTCGGCCGGTCGCGTTCGAGGTGGGACGCAGCGTTGAGAAGTCGAGTCGCATTCTCTTTCATGATAGACTCGTCAAATTCCGCATCTTGAGCATCAATCTCTTCGTCTACAGGATACTCGTCCGTATCTTCACTCGTTGTGGGATGTCGCTCGACAACCTGACGTTGCCGTTCACGCTCACGCATCTCTTCGGTTGTAATCTCATCCGACTCAATACCGGCCTCATCGCAGAACTGTGTAAGAATGAGGGATAATCTATCCTTTCTAGCATCTTCGCGTAGAGTGGCATCCATGTTGTAGCCTCTAACTGACCGAGATGCGTGCAGAGTGGTGCCATTAGGTGTAATTACCACAATTGGGTTTGAACCGGATACTGGGTTTTCAGGAGGCTCGGACTCGTTGCGAGACTCCGGCAGGAATAAACCATATTTTGGGTGCAGGTTATGCTTCTGGACAAGCATAGAATCCAATGCTTCGTCTTCATAATCAAGACAATCGTACGTCACTATCGTACGATCTATATGAAGATTCTTCGAATTTGGATTGTCGAGGAACCTGCCCCTTGTTCCACGCGTAGCTTTCTTGCTCGAGTCATTAGTAGAGTCACGGAAACCGATTTCGTTGTCGCCGAAAGTAAAGGGAGGTGGCAGGATAAGGCGATTGTTGGCTCGAGGGCCTCTTCTCATCACTGTCCGGACACCCCATCTATCAGGCTCAGATGCTCCATTGGGGAGATCTGGGAGATCTCTTCGTCCCCGGAATACTTCCGTCTTTGGCTCTAGCTCGGGGGACGGCGAGGCTGCATTTGACTCGGGTTCTCCGTCTGGTTCGGTCTCAGCAGAAAGCAGACCCTTGATGTGTCGTGGCTGCGGGGTGGCCGCTTCTTCTCCATTGTCCGTTTTGGCAGAGCTGGAAGGGCCTGTATATTTTTTGAACTCAGGTTGGCCGTCCGGCTGATCTTCTGCCTTTCGTTTGGCAGGTGGTTTACCCTTGGTGATTTGAGCCTTGGCTGCGGCCACCTTCTTATTCTCTTCCAAGAGATGTGGATAGGGTACTTTGACCCCATTGCGGTATACAACCCAAGGACCTTGCTCAGAAACCACGTCATCGGGCTTCTCGACAAAATTATAGGTCGTATCGGACAGCTGTATATGTTAGTCGGACAGACCAGACAGTTGAGGCATATGTTGATAGGGCATGCAAATCGTGGTGGCAATTGAACAAGGTGAAGGACAGCGGGGAAAGTCACTTACATTCACATCCACTCCTTCGTGTCGTAGTTCAGCTACTAGACCAGTGCGCTTAAGTGACGCGCTGTAGAACTCGTCGGCTGCGTGATTATAGCCATCCTGTGCAGGCATGTCAGTAGGTAGTGCAACTTCGTTTCGGGTCACACACCCGGGCAGGTAGCAGGATGGAGAATGGGGAGGAGAGCAGGCCAGGTGCACGTGCACATGCATGACTTACGTGGAATTTCTTTTCAGTGACGGCCGTGTTAAGGTGGTATTCGCGAGTAGCAATAGCAGTTCTGGTATTGAATTCGCGGTCGGCCGCGCGTAAAACCTCTTCGAGGCGATGGTCGAGTTGGCGTTGTAGGGTGTGGTACTCCGGGACCTCCTTGTGGGCTGTGGGATTTTCAGTCAAGGTTTTGACAGTCACGTCAGCGAGATCTTCGAGGACAGGCTTAATAGCGCCGGCGACCTCTGAGTACAAGTCGCGCAGAATTTTCTGGCGATCGTAAGCAGCTTGGACGCGAGGGTCTTCGTAGGTCTTGTTGCGACCACGTCCCTTTGGGCGGCCGCCTCCTCGCTTGGGAGCAGCAGCATTCTTGCGCGCATTTTTCTTCGAGATACCTCGACCTGTGGCCTTCTTGAGGTTGCCGATTTTGCCTTTCATAGGGCTAGGAGCCGGAGACCCGGCCATTTGCACGCCGTCCATCTTGGGCAGTCATGCAAGCAGAAGATGTGGTGATGGCTGTGTATGGGATGGGTAGATATGTGTGCGTGTAGGAGGAGACCAAAGAGGTCGGAGGGTGCGAGAAAGTGCCAATGTGAAACCGGGGGGGGGGCAGAAAAGACAACTGAAGATCAAACTGGTGCAGATGGGGGGGAAATCTAGCGATGATGATTGAATTACTGCTGGAAGCTGATGCTGGCAGCGGGAAAAGACAGACAGATTGTAGGATAGGGTTGGTGGTTGGTGGTAGGGAAGTGGTCAAGGTCGAAGGCGTGGCTTCGCTCGCTTGTTGCTTGCTTAAGCTGATGAATGAATGAGAGACGGGGCAGAGTTTGGGGACTGGATTGCGCTGCTCACTCCCCCCGATCAGCACTCGGCCCACAAAGCGAAGAGACACACTGCAGAGAACCAGAGCCAGACGAGACGCCGCCGCGCACCGTGAGATATGTTCGTGGCGACCTGTATTGCGAGGTGGTCTTCATATCCCGTTGCCATGAGATTTTCTTCGAGCCGGCCAAGCAGCCAGCGAGCCAAGCAGCAGGTAGCAATAATCGAATTAGAGCCATGCGCTCTCTGCAGGTCGGTTGCCCCACAACAGCACTTCCCGATTCGGTCAAGCCCACGTCGCCGGTCCCTCAGTCGAGGGCTCTTGTGCCCGCTGATTGGCCCGGGAAAACCTATAGTCCGCGAAACGTTTCCGGCTCGCACCGTAAGTCCGGCCCCCAGCGTGCTAGATAGGTATTACTGCAGCACAGACAGCCCTAGGGATGAACCAACAGCTTCAAATCACCCACTGGCTAGCACCATACAGCACTGAAGGAGGAGAGCATTTTTAACATGTTTACTGTTTACTGTTTCCATCTAGAACTACCGATGGCCCCTCTTCATAAACTTTATCTACCTAAGGTACATATGTAATGAACCAGACAGGATCTACAACCTGAGCTGCCTTGAAACAATGCTTTATGCTACATCATGAACTTCGTACCGACCAATAGCCTCCCAGTCGCAGCTCATCATAAGTAGGGCGCGTCGAAAGGGAGAGATGGTTGTAGTACAATACACGCTATATCAGCACCTGGATGGCCACACATTGAGATTACAGGGCATGCCCTAGACCACAAGTACCTAGTTTCACCCCGTGGGCTACATTAGACGCAGTTTGCCTAAGACGAGGAAAGAGTTTATTTATGCTACAATAAGATATCTATCTAAGTGTGCGCAGTACCTAAGGGAGATGTAGTACTTTATGTCCCTATGCTTTCAACCAGCGTCTAAAAGTACCTGTCCAAGAGACATGATACCAGTGAGGTATACTGCTCAAACTTACTTCGCCGTAAACAAACCAGACGGGCTCTGCAGAACAATTGTTACTATTCTAGGCCCGTACATCTCTCACCTTACGCTGACACACTCTGTCCGTGGGCTGTCAAGCTTAAGGCTGAGCGATGCTACCTGGCCGTATGCATCCTATCTATATCTGGCCTCTAGCCATATTACCGTAACAAATCCTCGAGTACCTAGTAGATGGTCTGTCATCAGCTGGGTACGTGTAGTTGCCGTTGTTTCCCCGTTTGCCTATTCGGGCTCGGAACGCGTGTAGGTATGCTGCGAGCCATCTAAGCATCTACCATTCTCGATGCAAGCCTATTTTGTCCTGCGAAATTCGTGATTTCTTTCTCCATGTCGTATCCTATCATCCCAGCCAGGCCGTGACACGTTATCGGTTGTCAGCCCAATGAAGGGATGTGAGATGGGCCAAATTTGGCGCCTGTGCTCAGTGTCGTGGCAGCTCTGCTGGACTTGGTACTTCACCAGGTCCAGGGACTTGGATGTTATAGGCCATTACCCCTGGGCCAACGAGCAGGGGGGGGTCCGCTCCAGGGTATTTCCCGTTTGGAACTAGCGGGTAGCCACATCGGTGACCCGCCGGACAGAAGCGCAAGAGCCCGTCCAGGGTGCTCCGCGTCTCCGCGTCGGCGTGCCAGCCCCCCAGCGAGCCACTAGAAATCTTTGAAAATTTCCCTTTTCAGCAACCTATTAAACAGGCGCGCCAGAAGACGTTTCAAGCGCCCAGGATTAACACCCGCCGTTGCGCTCTCGAGTCTATCTGGACCTCCCGTAGGTAGCCGGAGACTCGGTTCCCCGGCGGAACGACCCGAATTCGCTACCGCCCAATTAATTGCTCAGCAGCTCGCAGGAGGTTGCCGCCGAGTCAGTCAATCATGAGCCGGTGACACCGCCGCACCTCCGCGTCCGTCTCCATCTCCATCCCCATCTCCATCTCCATCTGCACCTCCGCAGCCATGGGAAAGAAGCGGAAGTTGGCGCAGGGCGCGCGCCTCAACAACAACAAACCCGCAAAGCACCACCACCTCAATACCAACAGCACCGCAAAGCCCCAACAGAAGCAAAACGCCTCTCCACAACAGCAGCAGCAACAGCAACAGCAACAGCAACAACGCCACGCCGAACCGACCATCCCCTTCGCCCCGGAAGACAAGATCCTGCTCGTCGGTGATGGCGACCTCAGCTTTGCCGCGTCGCTGGTCGAACACCACTACTGCGCAGACGTCACCGCGACGGTGTTCGAGAAGAACCTCGAGGAGCTGCTGGAGAAATACCCACACGCCGCAGACAACATCACCAAGATCGAGGCCGAGGAAGGGTGCCGGGTATTATTCAGCATCGATGCGACTAAAATGGCGCCATTCGCTAACAGGCCTGGGCGCAGCAAGAGCTCAGGGTCCGGAGACGCCAGCAATGCCGCTGGCGTCATGGATCGCATCATCTTCAACTTCCCGCACGTCGGCGGGAAGAGCACAGACGTGAACCGACAGGTGCGGTATAACCAGGAGCTCCTGGTATCTTTCTTCCAGCGCGCGATCCCGTCGCTGGCACCCGGGGGCTCTATCATCGTCACCTTATTTGAGGGTGAGCCGTATACGCTGTGGAATATCCGGGACCTCGCGAGGCATAGTGGCCTGCAAGTCGAGCGGAGCTTCCGGTTTCAGGCGAGCGCATACCCGGGGTATCACCACGCGCGAACGCTCGGCGTGGTCCGGAACCGTGGTGGTGAGGTTGGTGGTGGGTGGAAGGGTGAGGACAGGGCGGCGCGGAGCTACATCTTCGTGAAAAAAGATGCCGAAGCCCGCCCGCCCGCGGGGCAAAGGGGGACGAAAAGATCACGGAAACACGATGATGATGATGATGATGATGATGATTCTTCTGATGACGAATAGATGTCAACTTCGTGATGTTCGTTCCGATGATTTTAACATGGCGTAAAACAACCAAACCAGCGGGATATACTAGCGCCTACTTACCAACCAGGAGACCTAGCCTACAATGCGATGTGCCTTTTCTTATGCTTAGGAAGATATAAGCCTCAAACAAGGGTACGGCCTATTTAGTACTCGTAGATTTACATACAGAATGATCAAAATCGGTCCCCGTCAAGGCAAGTGGGGGATTCCATCAAAATATATAGAGAATAGATAATGATGCATCTATTCGTCACGCCACATCAAAAAACGGTTCCAAAACCCTCTTCGCGGACCGGACTTCCGGTACATGAAGAACGGTCAAGTGTATTGAATTGGGTAGATTGCCCCTTGCAAGTTGGGGAGCACACCACTACTCTCGTATGCTTGAAATCACTCCAAATAAAATTCCCGTCGCGGACCTGACTATATCTATACCGTTAATCCGAGATGAGTTAACGGCGTCGTTTTCTCATCACAAATCCGTTGATCGTGTGTACTGGAACGCAGTAAAATTATTCGCGAGTAGGAGGGGCGTGTACAGTAACTGGCTTAGTAGGTAGGTAAGTGTAAGCAAAGCAAGTAGCTAATAACTAGATCAGCTTTTATATGCCCAGCAATGAGACAGCGTACCCCTATTAGTCAAGCCCACCGTCAATTCAGCATGCATAATACCAATACTATCACCAAGCTCGGCGAGACGTTCCTTGCTGAGACCTTAGATTTCAGGTTGTGCAGACTACAGATACCCGTCTCACGCCGAATTCTGATGATTCAGGGGATGATGAGGCCATCACATCGTTCTTGGAGGGGAGGCGATTATCCTATCTACAGTAGTCATGGCGCACGAGAATCCTTCGTACTCGCGTCTTCGCATCAGCAGGATTGGAAAGACGCTGTCGCCTGCGTTGTCATCACCATCATCAACAGGGATGGGCTCCGTCATCGCAGCTGCTCTCCGCCTAGACTTGGTTGCTGTTGTCTTGATTGGGGGCGCCTCATCCGCATGTCCTGCCCCTATGCAATGCATTTCTCCTGGCAGGTTTCAACTGAGGCGGTCGAGCGGACACTTGGGTTGGTCTTGCCTGGCTGGTTATTGATGAGGGCGTCAACTCGCCAAGGGGGATTCGATGACATCTAGTAAAGGACTGGATGCCGCGTTTCCACGTTTTGAATCGGGTCTGATGCTCATAAAAAGGGGCCAGAGGGGAAGGGATGGTGCTCACAGGTGCATATAGCATGGCGTTTTACCAAGTACACGGTGCCACCCTCCTATTCATGGGCTCTATTTGTCTGTTCCTGGGCCTATGGCCGCAATGGTGTGGCCGTTGCAGTGTACCGGATCCAAAGGTTGTACATCGAGCTACCTAGGCGGCGATCAATGAGTATAACTATCCTCTGGAAGAGGGAGAAACTACAAGTGAGGAGGAGCTGTACCTCTCGTGTACCGTTTCTCCAACCGAACATATTCGCGCAATCGTATAACACTATCTAACGGGGCTGTTTGTATGACAATACTTTAACGCTATCTACCTAGGTGACTATTCAAGATAGATGATTCGTCAACCTATATCGTCGGGGTCTGCCGTTACGTGAGACAATACCTAGGTAGTACTATGTCTGGTGTTGTCGCCTTTGTCTCGTGTTCCTGTGAGATGAACACATCAGTAGGGAGA
This sequence comes from Xylaria telfairii, assembly GCA_022495065.1. NCBI lineage: Eukaryota > Fungi > Ascomycota > Sordariomycetes > Xylariales > Xylariaceae > Xylaria > Xylaria telfairii. Next base: position 330,394 of record MU383866.1, read on the forward strand.
AGTTTCGCCGCCGAACAAAGTGACAAATAAGTGATATGATGGCTTAGATTAAGATTTTCGCTGGCATATCATAATATGTCGGCATTTAATATAGGATAAAGGCTAATATCAACACAAAAAAAGGCTTGTCCGCTGCTACGCGCCTTACCCCTGATCAACCTAGTTATTAATCAATCCACGTAACCCTGAAATGCAAAGTCACTCTAAGTAGATCTTTAAATTTGCCGATGAGCGATACAACGCAGCTAACCGGGCTACTTTCTCAGGTTGTAGTCGTAGGATGCTTCCGCTGGTAGTTCGTAGACAGGGATACCATGAAGCATGAAGCTTGTAGGCATACTCTGACGTCCCGATACTTGAAATTTAGGTCACCTATACAGCAGGTATTCAGTTGCCGTAGGCTTGAGTGGCAGTTCTGCAGACCTATAAGCGTACTCTTCTCTAAACGGTTCACTTGCTTTTCCTTTCCTCCGCGGAGATTTAGTCCTGTACTACATTCACTATTCAGAGTGAACGATTTGTATTACCTAACCTCGACAACGCTCGAGCATAAAATCATTAATGGGAAATTACAATAAGGCTTTCCATGATTTGTAGCATACCTAGTCTGAATAGACGAGGGAACTTCTGTCTCTTCGCCACTTATACGCCATCACAACATTACTATACAGTAAACTTTGTCCGAGCCTCACGTCATCCTGTTTTTGGCAGCTAACCCATGTAGGCAATGATATAGCGGACCTTAGTATAATACAAAGCAGGCAGATATAACGGGGATGAGCGCGGCAGACTCGGCACCGCCATGCCTCACTCAGCGAGCAGAACCCGCAGTTCACCTGTCTCAAATGACCAAAAGGACACCCCATGGGCTCGGCATTCTCCGGTGCGACGACGAGTTCCTGCATAGACGTACATGCCGCTTACCTGAAGCAATTAGGTACTCGAAAGCCTTCCGAAGGGAGAAAATACAAGTAGGTATTACTCGCCCCCTGTAGCTATTGTGGTGAAGTGGCAATGGATACAACGCAGCCGTGGTTCGACAGAAGGTAGTACACTCAGCTAGACTTGGCAACGGGGGAAAAGTACAACGTCGGTTATGTGATTGTTGCTAATAATAGGACCATGGAAGGCAGGTAATGTAGAGAACGTGTTGGCAAGGAATGTGCCGATTAATGGCCGGGCTGCCCTTGCTCGGGCTCCAAATGTACTGGGAGCTGATATGCTGCCGTACAGTAGTATACCACATATACATATGCATGCCATTTAAATCTCATAACACTGGTTGATCAAGATGGTTCAGCCACGGGCGGCATACTTACTCATCCTCCTCCAGTTTCAGTCACGGAAATAGTATGTGACGGCGTTTTTGCTTGGATTTTATTTTAGCTGTGTCCGGCATTTTCATACGAGTCGGCTAACGTATCGTCTTCGGGGAGTAAGACGTGATAGAAATCAAGTCCACAATCCATGAACAAGCAGTCAGTGCGCAATTGATGAAACTGTCTGTGAGTATGCGAAGCTGAAGCCATCCGTTGTCAGCAACCTCCTATTCCCAGCAAGCTTTGATTTCGGCGGATTGACTGCCGGTATTGCCTGGGGTCACCAGCAAACTGAACTGGCCGGGGTGATGTGACCAATAGAATTAATTGCGTCTCTAGCAAAAAGGTGAGAAGTCGAAATTGAAAACACGAGCTCTGGCGTATCATCTTAGCGAACCAACTACCGCGCAACCGAAACCTGAAATTGCGCACTTTTGTATACTTTATGCTTGCTCGCCATGCAACTTCGACGCCTCGGTGGATATTGGACTCGCCCTCAGCCTTGGGGATCTGCACTCGCGTTGTGCTCCTCGGTCCGGTTGATGTAACCAATGATCTCCAACCTCGGGATAATACCCAAGCCCCGTGAAGTCGCATCTCTCACTGCGTGCGTGCGTGCGTCCGCTCTTCTATAGGTGTGTTTCTCTTCTCATGTGCATAGCGTAGGTGCGGGTGTCGGTGTGTAGGTGTGTAAGTCTGCGTGGTGGTAGAGACGACTGCAGGGAGCGAGCGCAACCGACGAACACCATACTGTATACCAGACAGTGGCGGCGCCCACCGTCCGCGACAACAAGATTCATAGCACGACTCAGGAAAGCCCCATTGCAACATGGCGTGAGACAAAAACCCAAGAATGTAACCCTCCTCCACACCCCTCAAGCATCTCCCTTCAAAAGTCCCCGAGCCTTCCCCCCAGCCCGTCCCAGCCCATCCCTACCGGTATAAGACCGCAAAACATCCACCACACTTTATCTACGTCGTATTAGGGCGAACATACCCGCTGTGCATCCCGTGGTGCGCTCTCAATAAGGGTAGGGTAGCAATGCGAGGACTTCGTATCCAGGGTGTCTGATTGGTCCCAGGGCCGCGGTTCGCCCCGGTTCTCCAAGTCTCGGGGCGCCTTTTTTTGTCACCTCTCGCGCACGCCCCCCGGTTATTCAACAGTGCGGCTCGGTCTGGTTAGTCCAGTATGGTGCCCGTAGCGTGATGCTAAGAAATGAGAAAAATAAAAAAAAAACAATACAAACCACGTGGATGTGTAACCGGTGAAGCACCAACTCCCTCATCGAGTAAGCAATAAAACAACACTATTGTCTTTTCTATTGCTTCCGCCACTTTTCGACATGAGGTCGCCTGTGGCCCCGTCTTGGTGTGACCGTGGCTGGGTCATTGGGTTTATTGACAACCGGCTTCTGGTGTAATTTGCTGGCTCCTGTGTCCCAACGGTTCTGCAAATAAACGCCCCGGAACTTGCTGCTACAAATAGAATCTGTGTTTTATTTTGCGGTCGATCGGAATGAAGGCGCCCCTGCCGCTCCTTTTCGTCTTATACCTCGTGGCGTCATGCCAGAGTCTTGCTTGAGCTTCACCGCCAAATAATGTATACACGACGGTTTCAGCTTCGCTGTTTAGCACCCTGGGGTTTGGTTCCATCTCATGACCACTCTGGCTGGTGCACTGGCATAAGCTTCCAGAACTGAGTGCATAGTCAAGATTGCCTCTTCCGGAAACTGGAGGCAAAGCTAGACTGACCCTGGCGTGATCAAAGCGGCTGGTGCTTACGGAACCTGCTGTTACTGTCCTCTTGCATATGTATATCGAGTCCCCCCAAACCTCAGGAATAAGCTGACTGCTTTGACCTGATGTTCGAAAGCTACAAGGTGTGTCATCTATCTTCCAAAAGCTAGTATACACCTGTATAGTCTTGGAAAATGGCAGACATTGAAATTTGTGGAATTGAGTAAATGCCGTATTTATAATCCTGAAGACTTCCTGTGCATGCGAAAATCAGCTGTTTTAATTCCAACTGGTTGGTTCGACCTAAATGTTGGAATTTGCTCTAGAGGTATATCCACCTTTCTACCATTGCGGTGCACTTCTCTTGAATCGAATCTCGGCCATTACATACCTCATACATAAAACATCTGTATCGTAGGCCATTGATGGCTAAAACCAACATGTACACACACAAAAACGCCTCATCCCTTGAAAAAAAATTCCCTAGTATACAAATGAATAGCGAGGGCGACGCTAGGGAGCGTGAGCATATGCCGCCAACCGTGCATGACAAAGAAAAAAAAACAGATAGGCCTTCGAATGCCGTAATAAAAGGGCTTTCTAGACTCCCCAGTTGTCCATATGCCAGACGCCTTTTGACATGAAGAGTTTGATCAAGTCGCATCGTATAATCGTGCGTTACGTTCGGACGTCAACCTGCCAACGCGGCCAACAAATAAGAAATCGCGTAGTACCGCCAAAAGATAAGCTCGAAGACGCCGGCTGGGTATTATAACGCCAAGTATCAGTTGTAGAAAATACCGTCCGGATATGAAGTGAAAAATCGAATAGATCTAAAGGTGGTTATTTGCCACGGAATCCTTAGTCTCTTCATAGAAGCTGGGCCAATGATAGCTTGTGAAGGCCAGAAGAGCCAAAAATACCATGCTTCTAACCACATAATCGCCTTATGTTCGACTGACTACCGGGGAAGCCGAGGCATTTCTGGATACTTGATCGGGCATACTCCTACTCCTATCTCGGTCTGGGAAAATAGGGTCCGGGCGACTGTACGGCTCATAGGCCGGTGGTGGCCTCGGGGATGGCTGAATCGGGATAGGAGGAGCTTGTGGGCGTGGAAGTATATGGGAGTGGGTTGGCGGCTGGTCTTGAATTAACGATACAAGAGGCGGCGATCGGGAGTCCAAGGGCGCCGGATTATTGTCATGGGGAGACATGTTCGTTCTTTCGATCGGTTCCAAAAGCTCTGGTAGAGCTCGCGGCGTCCCAGTAGTGGATGCTGGAGAGGCCAAAATGAAAGAACTACCGGCTTGCCGAGGACTGTCGATTGTGGCTGGTCTGGGGCGCTTTTTCGAGGACTGGTCCCCAGCAGCGCCTGCTATTTCGTATCCGGGTGAAGACGCATATTCGCGCTGTGGCTGACCCGTGGAACTGGCCGTGGGAGGAGCCGGGGGAGCCGGAACAATAGGCGCGTATTCGGTATTTCGCGTGTGGGCAGCGCGGGCTTGTGCCTCCTTATCGGCCTTGGAAGGCCGCCCACGTTTTTTGCCTGTTGATGATACCGTTGGAGTGCTGGCAAGGGCCACGGGCGTATAACCGTTAGCAGGTAGCCGTGGCTGGAGAGGTCGCACCGGCACAATAGGGGTTTCGTAAGATGTCGCGATAGCTTGTCTCTTCGCAGGGTGATCGGTCAGGTCGCTGAGGGAGTTGCGCTTGCCGAGGGATCCTATATTTGGCGGAGGAAACTTCATCTGGAACATGTTCTCGACCGCCCCAACGCACTGGCTCATATTGCGGCCTATTGTTATTAGGACTTGGCACGGGAAACAACTTTTGTCAAGGTCAGTACAAACCAGCAGGAAGCTGCATCAACATCCAGTTAGGCTCGACTTTGTGAGCTTTTATGAAGTCAACCAGTAAAGGCCCATCTATCGCGCTAGCTTTGATTATCTCGCCCAGGACGAATCTCTACAGTCCACCCACGATTAGTAGAGCAAAAACAAGGTTGGGACGAACAAGGTACCTTTTCGTCGGGGGAGAAGATGGTGTCCATGGTGGCGATCTTGGTGGGAAATACCCGTAGAGGATGGGGAGGGGAAATAAAGAGGTTCTTTGGCAGCGCAGTCGCAGGCAAGTCATTTGTAATATTTGAAGGTGGCATCAACTGTCATCGGGAGGCAACTCTATGGCAGGTAGAGGCTGGGTGAAAATAGCTACCTAAGGTTAGGTCGTAGACGGTGGTCGTCTATGGCCGAGGCGCAGTCCCCATGCGGTAGATGGCGAGACAAGGCAGAGCAGAGTAGGCCGCACACAACACACAAGGCAAGCACAAGATATGTGTGACTCCTCCACCAGTGCCTGGGACTAGCCAGGTAGGGGTAGGACAATCAGGGAGGGAAAGGCAAAATCACCGGATGGCTCGAAAGACGCGCGCAAAGGGTTGACAGGCCAAGCGCGCGTCTCTGGCAGGAAGAGCCGGGGGAACAGCGAGTGTGGTTCAACTCTGCTGTAAGTAAGTATACCTGGACCTAGATAGACCTAGACCTGGACCTGGAGTACCTGCGTAAAGGAGGGCCGGTTCAGGACAGTCGCACAAAACAACGGGTAGACTAGTGAACAAAACAGCCGGCGAGCACGGGTCGCGCAGGGCACTATCCTATCCTATCCAAGCCAGGATCCAGAGCCAGGACCAGGACCAGAACCAGAACCAAAGGATCGACAAGGCAAGGTAGTAGAGAGTACCTAAGGCAATAAGGTAAGTCAGTGAGTGAGGTAGCGCAGGGTTGCGCTGCGCCGACAAGGATTGGGCACCTGCGCGGTCCGAAACAAGGTGAACGAACCAGAGCCAACGTGGGATGGCGGTTTTGGCGGTTTGGCTGTTCTGGATCGTTAAGGTTATTAGGCCGGGATGGCAGCTGTTGGCCTCCGGGGCAAATAATGAATGTGGAATAATGGGAAATTGTTAAGGTTGACCTTGGCCGAGGGAGCCAATTCAGGCCCGGCCCAGAATTTGGAGCTTTTGAGAGCTCAGATCCCCCAGGAATCCAAGCACCGTGGGTCGTTTTCTCGTTTTTTAATAAATAAATAACACCACCATGCACACATACATATACGCCAACAGAGAGAGACCAGTGGACAAGCAGGTGGGTTGATCGGTGGATGAATAGACGGGCAGATAGGTGGGCAGAATCAAAGAACCCAGAACACAACCAACCAAGCATCCAACCACGTACACACCCAAGCATCCAAGCCAAGCCAGAGAGAAGAGATGGATGGATAAGATATCTTTGTCGTGGGAAAAGTCGCCTCACACAACGAGGCCAGCAGCAGCAGCAACCCGGTTTGTCTCCAAGAGCGAATGAATGGTATTGGTACTGGTGTAAGACAACAGAATAGGTAGGAGGAGAGGTTGGCTCAGTCGCAAGACAAGGATGGTTCTGGTTATTGCTCGCCAACCCCAGATTATTCACCATTCACCATTCACCACTCACCACTCACCACTCACCACTTACCTCTCTCTTACCTCTGACCACCGACCAGTAACCACTGACCAGTAACCACTGACCACCGGCCTCTGACCACGGACCACGGACCACTCACTTGCCACTCACCATTCACCATTCAGCTTCACCACTCAACCACGACGGCACGCTACAGCTACAGCTGCTACCGTGCTGCACGAATGCAGACTGAGGTGCAGCTGTGGAGCCCCTTGGCCAGGTAGGTTAGGTATAGGGCAGGTATAGGCAGGTAGCGTGAGATACCGACTTTATGTACCTACGCATTCCCTGTGGCAGACCCGTGGGGAGACCCGTGGGAGACCCGTGGCAGACCCGTGGCAGTCCTGTAGGTAATTAGGGCCTAAGCGTCAGAGGCGTGCAGACAGGCATGCAGCTTGCGGGAGCATCATCCAGCTCCCACCTGGGCACCTAGCCACCTGGGCATGGGCAGCTCTCCCAACCCGGAGCAGCAACCTGTAGGTCAGATGCTGAATGTGCTGAGGATCCCTAATTGCCTAACGATGTTCAGATGCATAAGTAGCATGCAACCACCAAGAATGGCAAGACGCAGCTGAGTGGCCAACCCATCTGTATGCAGCCTCTTCTGCCATGCATGATGCGCGCCCGACAAACACACGTTCGTTCGCGGCCAGTAAGCCAATCCCGCTGACTGCTAGACAAATCGGGCCGCCTGAGTCGCCCGGTTCTCCATTCAACCTTTCCAGATCCCGCGGCCACTGGTCCCTTAAAGACAGCGCTGCCCACACCACCACAACAGCGCCCTCTCGCCCGACGGCCTCCCGTGCCCAGGTGGTGCTTATGGTGGCGAGGGTCCAAAACCCGGGCTAATAATACCCAAAACCGGGCTAATAATTAGGTTGGAGAGAGCAATGGTGCCCTGCTGGCACTGGCAGTTCCTGTGGCAGTCCCTGTGGCAGCAGAACCAGGCGCCATTGAATAAATCTTTGTCTGAGAAACCATTAGCCTCTCTGCACGACCAACGATATTGAATTCAAGAGGAGCCCGACAACTCTCATTGGCCATATTTGACTGCTTTGCTGGCGTTGCAGTCCCTCCGTCTTATACGTCGGAAGCGGTGACGGTTTGAGTGGCCGAGGATCACTGGACGCTCGCCAATCAGGCCACTGGAACCACCTCCGCGAAATGCGAAATGCTCATCTAGTGGGGGAATAAGCACAGATCACGAGTTCGTTGTCTGACAGGATTCGAGCCGCAACATGGTGGTGATGCATCTGACACTTCATTGCTGTGGCTATAGAGAATAAATACATCTGGAACGCGAGTTCTCGGCAGATAACGAGGTTAGGAAAACATCTGTTTATTTTTTAAAGAATACAACAACGGACGTGGAGACGCCCACGGCTCGGACTGCCTGTTCTTATATATACCTCTAGCTCGTGCCAACTCACATACCGCCTTTTCGCCTAGACTTCAAGTTCTGTCCATGCATGTTGAGCTGGCATGAGTTGGCATCTCCCCATAGGGCCCACCGAGCATGTGCTATGCCTTATACTCCCTTTACTACCGACGTCCACTGACGCAAGCGCAGCCACCCTTGTGTGTGGTGCCGGCCAGGGATCACGAGAACACGGCGCTGACTTGGCCACTAGCTCGGCTTCATTCGTGTGCACCTGCCAGCCGGCAACCTTTGGAGGCGACGCGGGCCGACCTGCTGCAGCTGAGTATTGTTGCAACAACCCCGGATATATCCCATGTGTTCCGGTGTTGCACGTTGCACAACCCGACATCTCATTCATCGGGTCTATCTGTTTTCATTAGTTTGAGCATGTCAAGGAAACCAGTTCTTTGCCGAATACGTTGCATCGCTTGGGATGAAATGGGCGGTAAGTACTTTGTTGGGTCATATCGATCAAGAGTAGGGAGTCCAAGATTAACACAAGACCGTCAACATAATCAACCCCCTTTGTTGCCGAGCCTATCGCTTCACTCCTTACCTAGATGTAGAAGCCTCCGCTGATATAGTACTTGGCAGGATAAATAATATCCAGTCCCCTCAACTTACATAGGTAAGTGACGTTCCGGGACAATGCCTACCGAATGTTGCTTAATTCATACTTACCGAACTGAAGCTTCAATGGCACAGCATGTGACACAGAAAAGGGACGGGATGATGCAATAATGAGTCCAACGACCCAGCATCATAGCACTTCATTTGTTTCAAAAATTAATTGAGCTTCCCCTCCCACGTTCACGGCCTGGTTCGTTGTGGTTAGATGCAACATTCTCATATTGCGTGCCCAATTGATAGACTTTCCATGTGGGCTTCCCGAACAACGCATCGATGAGGACAATACCTAGGTGTTGTTCCTTTACTACGAAAAGTATAATCCAAAAGTACCTGGGCATGCACACGTGCGCACTGGCAATAACCGGCCTAGACTATATGCAAGCGGTAAGAAGGTGTGCATCTTGATATTTCCAAGAATATGGGATATCTCTGCCCTATAATAGCTTTTAGTTGGTCAGCTTGCGTGAAGTGCCTAAACAAGTAGGTGGGTTGCTTGCGGGGTCCCCGAAACAGATGGTCCGGGGCTGCTGACCTCATTCCCCGTCTGATACCTATATGCCTATTCATAGAGTCCTTCATGTTCCCTTTGAGGTTTTGCATAAAAAGGGGTGGAGTTTGCAGGTACATCGAATTAGTGCCAAGGTACAGTGCCGCACAGGCGCTATTCTATGGGCGACAATGGCAATGCCCTCCCTGTCGCGAAAACTGGCATGGGCTGTACTAACAGCTCAGCGCCTATACAGGTACCTGCATGCCTACCTGGGTACCTAGACCTACCTGACCTCTTTTTTTGCGACAACCGATTCGCGTAGCATCGTCTTTTTCTCTTCTGCTCAACCACGCGCCAGCAAAAGCAACGCTCGAGCAGAGTGCTTGCACAGAGAGACGGTCTTCGGCTTGGTCCATGTGAAGGCGGCCACTGTCAACACCTCGAACCAAAACAATTGGCACGTCCAGGGGCCTGCAATGTCGCCAACTTCGGCCACCAGCTAGTTCCCGTCACCTGTTCGGCGCTTTCTTTCTCTCACCCGTCCACCGCTTCCTCTCTTTCTCCTACGCCTAGCCTCCCGTCTTCTCTCCAGCGACGTCTCCTGCCGAGCCAGTCGCCTGCCGAGCCTCATTCCGCACCTCTCCGTTCCCGTCCCTCTCTCTGTTGGTCCCGTCGCGCCCTGTATGCCCCCCAAGGACCCCCTGGCACTGCATGACGGCTATCTTTGACTGTGCATCGATCGATTAGGACTGGCCTTGCAATCCTCTCGGTGGCACCCGTATTCCTCTCTGTAGTGTCGACTGGTGGCCTCCTGCTGTCTGTCCTGGCGCGTCCACGCTCCGAAGCCTGCATTTCCCACGTTGCCCACGCCGACCGCCGACATGGAGGAGGAAGACCATCTAAAGGATGGCTTAGAAAGCCTGAAGGTAGACACTGGCTTGGGGCCCGCATCTGCTACGACGACGATTAAGAAGGAGAGCGACAGCATGGCTTCAACACCTAATGACAGCAAAGGCTCCCGATCCGATAGCTTGTCGCCCGATGATCGAAAGGCCCGTAGTGACAGTGCATCAACCCCCGACGGCATCCAGCCCCCCAAACTTTCGCGCAAGGCCTCGCAGAAAGTGTCGCTACGACCTACTACTCTTTTTACAGACTTGCCGGATGTGACGGTGGAATCCTGTGAGCATTTCCAGGTGATCCCCGATTGCTTGTACGGCTCAAAGTCGCTTGGCTCGACAGATCACGATTCACTAGACTGCGACTGCAGCGAAGAATGGCGTAGGTGCCCTTTCTATGTTGGCAATCGTAAGCCTGTGGAGCACTAATTGTGATCCTTGTTTTAGGGGATGGTATGAACCATGCCTGTGGTGAAGACTCTGACTGTATCAATCGGGCCACCAAAATGGAGTGTGTTGACAGAAACTGCAACTGCGGAGATGAGTGCCAGAATCAGAGGTTTCAGCGCAAACAATACGCCGATGTGTCCGTCATCAAGACTGAGAAAAAGGGGTTCGGACTCCGTGCAAATGCGGACCTGCAAGCCCACGAATTCATTTTCGAGTATATTGGCGAGGTCATCAATGAGCCCACATTCCGCCGACGTGCAATTCAATACGACAAGGAGGGCATCCGGCATTTCTATTTCATGTCACTGACCAAAAATGAATTTGTAGATGCCACCAAAAAGGGCAACCTTGGTCGCTTCTGCAACCACTCCTGCAACCCCAACTGCTACGTGGACAAATGGGTGGTGGGCAACAAGTTGCGCATGGGGATTTTTGCCGGGCGGAGAATACATGTTGGTGAAGAGTTGGTGTTCAACTACAATGTCGACAGATACGGTGCAGACCCTCAACCCTGTTACTGTGGCGAGCCCAATTGCATTGGTTTTATCGGCGGCAAGACCCAGACGGAGCGGGCGACTAAACTCTCGGATGCAACCATCGAAGCGCTGGGCATTGATGACAGCGATGGCTGGGATACTGCGGTTGCCAAGAAGCCACGGAAAAAGAAGATTAGCGAGGATGATGAGGATTACGTTAACAGCGTACAAGCTCGCAGCCTCGACGAAAAGGGCGTCACTAAGGTCATGGCAACCCTCATGCAGTGTAAGGAGAAGTGGATTGCCGTCAAATTACTGCAGCGTATCCAGCGCACCGACGACGATAGGGTCCGCAATCGGGTGGTGCAAATGCACGGATACCAAATCCTGAAGACCGTGCTCAACACGTTTATTGAGGATACCAACGTCGTCCTCCAAGTTCTGGATATTCTGTACCAGTTCCCCCGGCTAACCAAGAATAAGATTGTGGATTCCAAGATCGAATCCACCATTCAATCGTTGACGAAGTCGCAACATGAAGATGTTTCCACCGAGTCGGCACGGCTCCTCGACGAATGGAGCAAGCTGGAGGTCGCTTACAGGATTCCCCGAAAGAAATTAGACCCCAATGCACCATCGACCCAGAATTCGCAGCCTGCCAATTCGTTTGAGGAGCGCCGTGGTGCTCGCCCAGAAGAGCCAATAAAGCCTCTGATGGCATTGCCAACCAACACTCCCAGAGGCCCGCGAAGCAATGTCCCTCAGCGAAACCCCAACTTCTTCAACGGCTTCCCGCGTCGCAATCGTCCTGCGCCTCCCGCTCTTCCTGCAGGGTGGTTTGCCACTACTGATAAGCGCGGCAGTCTGTACTATTACACCAAGACCGGTGTTACGACTTGGCAGAGACCAACAGCGCCTGCGCCAGATGTCGCTCCGCCGCAATCCAACGGCCCCTCCAAGGCGCAACAAGAGCAGAAGACTCTGCAGGACATCATCGACTCCTTGACGAAACCTGGGGTCGTGCCGGGCCGCTCTGCATCGCAGACCCCACAGCCAACTAGCACCCCTACGCAGGACACTAAGAAGGAGAAGTGGCGTTCTCTACCAATTGAGAAGCAAATGAAGATTTATGAGAATACTGTGCGCATCTCCCCCTTCCAACCCTTGTTGTTTTGCATCGTGTACTAATTCAACTCAGCTGTTTCCACATGTCAAATATGTAATGGATAAATTCCACCGTAAGCTTCCCAAAGAGGAACTGAAAAAGTTTGCCAAGGAAGTCAGCAAAAAACTCGTAAGTTCAGATTATAAGAATAATCGGGTTGTCGATCCTACTTCAATCACCGAGAAGCAAGAGAGGAAGGTCAAAATTTACGTCAAGGAGTTTCTCGACCGTGCTGTTCAAAAATACCAGGAGCATGAAAAAAAGAAGACCGAACGCGCCTCGAGAGATGCCTTGAAAACTTCCAAGTATCCGACCATCAATGGACATGATGCTGCTATAGAACCTAGTGGAAATGGGGAAAATGGGGACATGGCTATGACCGATGACGAGGAAATAGGGGAAACACCAAGCAGCGCTGATCTCAAAAGGAAGCGTAATGATGATCCCAGCGAAACCCCGGACTTGACGCCGTCCGAAACGCCTTTCCTTAAGCGGCTCAAAGAGAACGAGAGTGATGCACCCAGTCCGCCCCCGCCGCCTCCTCCTCCACCCCCAGAGAGTGAGAATACATTCGATTCTGTCATGACAGACCATGAGAGTGGCCTTGGAGAACAAGACGCCGCCCTACTCCACCACCAAGAGGAGGAGGAACGACAGAGGTTACGGGAGGAGGAGGCAGCCCTAGAGATGGAAAACGAGCTTAACATGCTTGAATTCCAGAGAGGCGAGCTCAAGAACGAAGCAACTAGTGTCATAAGCCATTAGCCAGCCGTCCGCAATTGCGCAATCAGCGTACCTTGACAGGGAACGTTCACCTGCTCCGCTTCATTATTTTTATATAATTACTCAGTTTGTCTGTTACGGTTGGTCCGAAGTGCGTGCATTTCCAGGCTGCATCCTCTGCTTTCATGGACGGACGGTTCCGGCGGTGTTCTATTTCCCTTTTTTTTCTTTTTTGCTGCGACCTCAGTCGGCCAGTCAGTCAGTCAGTCAGTTTCCCGGAGTTCAGGAAATCGCTTTGCCGAGTTATCGGCAAGGATGCATCATATTCTCTATCCATCCATCCATCCATCCATCCATCCACCCGTCATCCGTCATCCTGTGCACTGCCTACCTCCTATATAAGCACGCACCTGTGTATCTCATATACTTCTTCTCGTTGACAAAACCGTACATTTCCCCGAAAGAAGCTCGGCCCCGTTTGTCTGTTACCGAGAGAAAAGAGAATGCGCGCGAGGATGGGCTATTTCTCTCATCCCTGGTCTAATTCGGCCAAATCGGGAGATGCCGCTCAGCTGGCTGGGCCGTCGTTGCTCTTTCGAGTTTGCTTGCTTGCTTGCAACCAACAAAAATGAGTGCTCGGGAAACCTCTATCTCGTCGGAAAGAGAGACAAAAAGTGGGGGAAATCCAGCATAACAAGCCAAGAGGGACTCACGTGAATCCCTCACATGATTCATATCGCACACCACACACACCTTTGCGAGGGAGTGGGGTGAGTGAGCGAGTGAGTGAGTGAGTGAGTGCTTGTCGTCACTTGCTGCGGTTCGTCTGTACATAGCCAACAGCAGTCAGTCAAGTCGCAAATAACCACAAAACGTACTATACGTGAACCAAAACATTATTAATTAGTTAGTAATCAGCCCCAGTCAACGTAAGCAACGTGTGCCGTGTGAAAATCAGATCAAGATCAGATAAGATCAGCCAGATCAGACGAGGGGGGTATTGATATTGATATTGATATGATATATAAAAGCTATATTGATCAAGTAAGTATGTGACAATTGTCTGTTTGTTCCTTCCTTATGCACGTTCTGCGCCTACCTACCTACCTACCTACATAGATTCGTAGATTATATCTTTCTTCCTTTCCCATCATCCTCCACGCCTACCTACATACCTATCTTATACTTTGGGTTTCCCGGCAGCAAATCTGATTTGATGCCCCTAATAAACATGCATAACGATTGTAACAATGATTTCCTAAAAAAAAAAAGAAACAACCAATCCATCCTCTAAAATATGCTCTATCCCATAGGGATTACATCGATCCATGAGGTCCTTTCCAGGTGTCTGTCTGTCTACTTATGAGCCAAAGCCAAGCCGAGTGATTGCCCCTTAAAAAACCCATCGCCTTTCCAAGCCAGGAAAAAAAAAACCCAGTAATTTCAATTCAATTCAAAGTCATCTGCAATCTAACACACAAAGGGGGGAGGGATATATTTCTCCTTAGCTCCCGTCTAACTCGATACAATCTTCTCGATGGCGGCGAGTAGTAGGTCGGCGTGTTGCTTCTCGAAGATGAGCATAGGCCGCAGGCGGACGGCGCTGGCACCGCTGCCGCCGATGTTGATGCCGAACTTCTTGGCCTTCTTGAGAAACTCGTCGCGGTTGGGGTTGTCGAAGGCGATGAAGGTGCCCTGGCCCTTGCCGCGGAGGTTCTGGAACTGGCCGGGATATTTCTTGGCGAGTCCCTCAAGCTTGCCAAACAGATAATCGCCGACCTTGGCCGTGTTCTCGACTAGACCTAGGCGCTGGATCTCGTCAATGATGCCGCGGAATAGTAGAGCGCGGGCCGGGTCGCCCATCCACGTGTTGAACTGGCGGTACGGCTTGTTGGGTCGTAGAGATGGGTCGCCGAAGTAATACCCGGCCGTCTGCGCCTTCTTGCTGAACGTTACCATGTCGGGCGGCGTGGGGAGGTTCCAGTGCTCATGCGCCCAAAACTTGCCTGTGGCGCCCACACCGGTCTGCACCTCATCGACGATGAGCAGCACGTCGTGCTTCTTGGTAATCTCCCGTAGGCCCCGGAAGAACGCGGGGGAGGCGTGGTTGTCACCACCCTCTGATTGGATAGGCTCCACCACCACGGCGCAGGGGGGGACGTGGTAGTTCTTGATAAGGTGCTCGACCTCAGCGAGCGAGTCAGCTTCCGCCTTGGCATTCTCCTCGACGTGCTCCTCTAGCGGGTACTTGAGCAGGGGGAATGTGGCTTGCGGCCAGTCGAAGGCGGGGATGTCCATCTTGTGGATGGGCTTGGATCGCGTCGTCGACAGCGAGCCAAACAGACGGCCGTGGAAGGCGGTCTTGAAGGACAAGATGGAAAGCTCCGAGGCACCGGGGCTCTGGTTGTTCATGGAGGACTCGAGCTCGGCCTCCGTGAATTCGACAGCGGGGCCGCCCCGCTCTTTCTGACGCCGCCACATGAAGGCGGCTTTGTACGCGGTCTCGTTCGCGTCCGACCCGGCCATCGCCGTGAAGACCTGGTTCAGTCCCGGAGGAGCCACCTTGAGTATACCAGTCTCGAGGATGTCTGCCCAGTCGTGAGAAGGAAAGTTGCCAAGCGCCGGCCGGTTGATGATGGCGGTGGTCATCTCGGGGCTCTCAGCTATCTTCTTCAAAGCGGGGTTATTGTAACCGATGGGTATAGACGCGATTTGAGCATATCTTCACAGGGATTAGTTCATCGGCAGCCCCTTTCGCAAGCAGTTTCTCCTGAATAATTGGAACTTACACGTCTAGTATTGTGTTTCCATCTGGATCGACGATATAATTGCCCGTGCTCTTCGTGTAGTCGGCAAGCATATTCAAACTTCGAGTATCGAAGACTTTGTCCAGCTTGGCGATGTATTCCTGAGACTTGGGACCGGGGATCTCGGTCTTGACAATGGGGCCGTCAGGCTCGCCACTGTAGAAGCTAGAAGCCATCCTGGCGTTTGAGGCAGTTGCTCGTGCGGTCAGCGCCGAGGCAATTGTAGGCCGAGAAGCAGGAGATGAAACTGTCCGCTTAGTAGCAGCAGAGAGGGGGCGGAAGACCCCTCCCAGACGGAGCACCGCCATCTTAAAGAGGGACGGGAAGTGTTGAGGAAGAGGTAGAGGATGGAAGATTGGGTTGGTTGTTCTGTCTAGCCTTGCTTCCGAAGACGTAACACAGCAGACGGACGGTCAATTGGCGTGCGCTACAGCTGGTTCAGGCAGAGGCAGGCGAGAAGAAGCAAAGAAGAGAGAGTTTGGCAGTCCGTGAGCACGTCTTGTCCGTGAGTGATTGGTTCTTCGGGGGCAGGCGTCGCAGGCCAGGAGCGCCAGAACCTTATCAATGAATCCCGGGGTGGGGCGCCGGGTGGGCTCTAAGTGGGCATTGAGCTTGTACTCGCCTAATCGAGGCGTTCTGGCAGCTGTGGTAGCTTTTGCGGGGTTTGACGTGCGGGCGCTGATTGGGCGACGCCCGCTAGTGCGGCAACTACGTCAGCGGTTCTCAGCGATTCTCGCTCCCACGCAGCGCCCTAGGAGCCGACTAGGCGCACTAGGACCAACTAAGACGGCCAGCCAGCTCCAGCCGTTCATGACCGACAGGGGGGCCACCGGTGCCAGGGCACGCCAGGGCACGCCAGGGCATGTGCCAAACGGCGCAGCTGGGGGACCCTTGCCCAATCAGGCAATTGCATGCGGGTGCTGACCTTTCTATTAGTCCGTGCAAAGCCTCGTGATAAGCGTTCCCGAAGTCGGCGTTTTGCCGTGGTGAAGTTATCGTCGATTCGGGCAGCTAATTCGACGGCGGCGGGCTCGCGAGCAAGAAAGCGTACATGAGGACATAAATACAGAACCAACCAGGACACGGACACGGCCACGGCTACGACATGGCCGACATGGCCGACATGGCCGCCATGGCCGCCATGGCCACGACCGGGATGGGATGCCAGGCTTCGGCACTTGCGCGGTTACACCAGGCATAATCCGAACTTGGGGCGGAATCGTTGCATTGCATATGTCCCAGCGTGATATCGTTTAGTCATCGCTGTCGTCGGTATCGTTGGTATCACCGTCTCGGTATCTGGTCGACTTATCTGGGCCAAGTAAGTATACGCTCGTCTTCGCACGTCTTCGTTTACATCACGTCACATCACATCACAATCACAATCACAGCCTTCATCTCATCATCATCTCTTTCCACCGATTGATTCCTCGCATCGTCTTATGTCAAGTAGGTGTGCTTTGCCGCACTTCACATTGATGGATGGATGGATATAGGCAGATTGGCAGATTGTCACATTGACAGCGGCAGACGTCGTGATCGACCAAGCACATCCCTTCAAATTCGCCATCTACCACCTACCCCGCTAACATCTAGATAGTTGCACTCTGTTGTCGAGTGATACCGCATATCGAGTGTCACCATGCCTGTGATTGGCAACCAACCCCCCCAATGCACAGACATGTGGGATAATGGTTACCTAGGGAGGAGTAGGTGTCACCGCAGTGCTGTCGAACTGCGCGCATGACTGGCCAGTGGCATCGACGGTTATCTGCGCCAGGTCGTCGTGGCCGCTCGCGCACGCACCCGACGCCGTCCTCAGCTCCCCGCCAGTGAAAGCCACCAGTTCCACATCGGGGTCCGCGCAGTCGGACGCGAGAAAGTGCGTCGTGTTAAACCCAAGGCACGCCTGCACGTCGACCAGGTCGGCCCGGAACCCGGCCGAGAAACTACGCTGCACCTGGAGCGCCGACGTGCCACCGATGGTTGCCGGCGTTAACTGTCGGTCCGCCGCTTCGTTGACGCATGCCGCATCTACGATTTCACCTGTTTTGTGATGATGCGTTAGCTCATTGTACCGTCATCGTGACGAACGGGCAAAACGTTATATGTCGACCTGTGAGGGGTAAGGGGGAGTGAACATACCGTTGTTACGGAAGGTTAGGCATTCATTACCCGGGACACCGCCGACTTCTTTCAAGACAAGGGTATCGCTACCCGTCACTGTGTCATTCCCCGACCCGTTGTCGGCCGAAGTGCCACCAGATGCTGCATTGCCTCCTTGGTTTCCTCCTCGGTTGCCACCTCGGTTGCGACCGTTGGCATTCGCATTGACGTTCTGGTTTCCGTTGCCATTCCCCGATGCACTGGCCCCTTTATGATGTCTTGGGGTCAGGGCCTCCGTGTCCCGGAGAGTGATGTCAAGTTTGACTGCTGCTGCAGCAACCGAAGTCGCGAGCAGTACGATGTTAGAGAACTTCATGATGGACTGGATAACTGTGAGATGGAATTAATGTAACCGGCCAGCGATTCTACGGTTTTGTATAGGAACGAGCGACGGAAAATTATGGCCCAGCCACGAGAAGGTGAATATTAGGTAGGGAAGAAGACAAAAAGAGAAGCCGTAGGGAACGTAGACATTTCAGTTTGCTAGAACGCTCAGATGGGAGGAGTAAGTATTTGTATCCACGATATTCGTTGGAACCCTGTCTCGCCAGCCATCTTGTTAGTCAATATCAATGTCAATAACTTCACAAAACCGAAGCGGCTACTGGCGACAACTAGTATAAATCGCTTAGACATTTCGTCTCATATGCCTGTTCGAATCTCCTTATATGTTCGTCGACGCCAATTGACCCCATCTCTTTGGAGGAAATCCAATTTTCCAATGGAGAAGGCGCGGTTTCATCGTGACATGAGGCAGAGAGTGGGGAGCCAAGCTTAGGAGACAGTTTCAACCACGGTCCCTGGCACCAGTTAAAATTGGAGAGGCACGCGAGAACCAAGATTCGAGACGAGGTCTGAACCATGGAACGAAGTGCAGAAATCCGGGGATCTTCAACGTTCGGCCTCGTCCGCTCGAGGTTCAGACGACACCGCGGAAAGGCTTGAGACGATTCTGCGTCGGCTAGGCTAGGCCAGGCTGAGTTGTTCGATTCTCACGGTAGGAGGTTTTACCAACCTTGCTTGCGCAAAACATGCCCCGCCAAAGCGAAAAATTCTCTCCGTGGTAAATAAAAAACCCTGATTACTCAATAAATGTTGGAGATTTGTATGTTCAGAGTAATAAAGTCTGGCATCCCATGACTTTCCACCTCCACGTGGCTTTTATTAGGTGGTTCGGGGTCGTCGATAGAACGCAAAGCCACATGTTCTCAGGCACACAAGTCCTGTTTTTTTCTCTCTCATTAATATATATATATTCTAGATTTTTCATTGCTTTACTCACCGGTGCTGTGAAGTATCCTCATTGCTGCCCGTCGCGAGGCACAAGGCACGAGGCACGAGGCGCACGTGCAACAAAGAGACTCTTGTATATAGGGTAACTCCACGAAGGTGCTTTAGAGACCTTTGCGCAACAACAAGTCTATATTGCCTATCCCACGTATAGGGCTTTTAACCTCACTTATCGTGCCACCCGCGCATACAAGCCAACGAGAGCAGAAAAGTTGGGGATAGTCATGGCCTAGGTATCCAAGAGGAATACACACAGCCGACATCGATCGTGCCAAGAGAACTATAAGATAGTTATCGTAAGGTATCGCTCCGATTGGAGATCCAAGTCGGTAATTACATGTAGTATTGATGTTATAAAAGGAATGGAGCACGTAACCACGCAGCCCTGAGTCTCCATAATGGGGCCACGTTCATGGTACTTACTTATGATACCTGCTCGGCAAAACCTCCCCTCACACAAACGCCACTGAGAGAGAATCGGATTTTTCACTCCATTAGAAAGCTTATTTTGAACCGCTAATCGCGGATACTGTCGAATTTAATATACTTCCAACGGCTTCATAAACTATAACCACGACGCCGGCTCTTTTCACTAGGACAAGCCTGCCGCGGTATTAGTAGCGTACACGGAACATTATTTTTTCGCTTAACTCCAACCATAGGTTTGATTAGAAAAATATGTAACATACCATCGTCGGCATCAATGTTACGATGGTTAAGGATGCAGTGAAGCGGTGGTATAAATCTCATATGGAGCTATAGCAAGGTGAGTACGGTGGACACTCCTGTTGGAACGGTAACAGGTTTCTTGGTTCGATCACCGTTATAATTAATATTCTGTGTATTTGGTGCGGCAAGAAACCTGCAGCTCTTGGTACTTGGTCCGGTTCGGCGTGGCGATGCTGTATTATGATTAAGGCCTCCGCCACGGGCCGGTATATAACCTGTTCATCGTACCTGCCTATTGTTACATTTCCTGCATAGAGATGATAGCTATAGGGTTGTACTGGAATGTAAGAGTTCATATACTGGAGTATGCAAACGCATGCGATGGTGGTGGTTATCGAGGCTAGAACGTCTTTATCGAATGTCGTCTGAAATTACTGCGTGAATTACCAGAATTCACAAATTAACACACCGAGAAGCATGCAGAGTAAATATGTTCTGATATGTGCGGCTCTCTCTCTGCGAACAGATGCCTACCCACCCGTGGAATGATAAGGGTATCTCGAGGAATCTTGAATTATCATGCCTAGAGGCGTTGGGGGATTCAATATCCTGTAAGAAGCGATGTAGAGACGACTCTTATTCGCCTGCCGACTCGGTTGAGCGCAAGATGAAACTCCACGGGGCGCTTGATATGGATATTAATTCGTTCAGCCCAGCTGATAGTCCTGCTCCTTTGGGAAACGGTACTCCACATCGTGATGCCTCGAACGAGGGGAACATAGAATTGCCAGCTGTACACTACCCACGCTCGCTACAGAGCCATCTGCTGAGGCTGGGCATGATTTACTCTCAGAGGGTTGATGAAACATAAAATCATGTGCGATGGGGACACACATACCTGCTTCTTGGATCAGACCAGAGAGGTGACGCTTGAAGCATAACAATACACGTGGACGCCCATACATATGCACAGGTGGAGTTTATAGAGAACAACGAGAGAGAAGACCCTGGATTGTCATAAACCTGCCATGGGTTTACCCTATCACTCCAACGTTCGTTAAATCTTTCCCGTCGTCGCTCCTCTCCGTTCCCATTCCTTTTTGGAGGATCTATAAGGCGCATAGTGTGGACCACAATCATACGCCGACACGCGTGTCGAGATAGAACTGCACCCCAATAATATCCAACAGACGACTCCAACCAGCCCTCGTCGCCGAGGAAGTTTAAAAGACAGAGGCGCGCGCAAACGCCGCGTGGCCACATATTACTCCGCTTCTGGACAGGACGCAGAGTCAACGTATTTAGGGGTCCTCATGCGTAAAGGACCAATACCAAGCCCAAGACCGGATCATGCTTTAGCGAGCATATGATAATCGAGAAGCGTTGCGCTTACTGTCAGCTTTGGGCCTTTCGGCTGACAGACCCCGTGGAGAGAGCTGGCGAGCCCATGTTCCCTGTCTACATGACGGTACTCTGTAACGGGATACCTGTTTCTTTTTCGGTAGATGAAGTTATCAACTTCGGGACGAACTGGGATATTCGATCACCGGAGAGTCTTGACGACCGGTTTTATCGAACCACCGTTTATGGGGGGTGCGAAGTTTCGCTGTCGGCCAAGGAAGGAGGGGGTTGGCGCGATGTCCGGGATCAAGTCTTGAGGTATAAGGTTCATATGAGATGAACATCTACGGGTATCTATCCGAATAACGGCCTGTAAGTCCCTCCCGTCGGGTCGGCGGCATTGGTCAGATACTTCAGATATCCGGTATATGTTTTGTGTGGGTTATCGCACCATTGCTGTAACCTCGATATATGTAATCGATGGCCCGCATGTGTTACGGGAGGATGACAAAGTTGGCAGACATGCAACGTGGACATGGCAAATACGGGTCATTCCGAGAGGTCGATATATTAATTCATTTATGTGTGCGACGATGCCCAGCTCTTGACGAATTGGACCCCTGAATCCCGCCTCGTAGTTGGAGCATAATTGTACAATTCGTTCACTGCATTACAAGTATAAGCGGGAGTGTGGCATTGGTTGGTGGCGTTTAATACGAGGGTTCCTTGAGGCCATGACCTTGCACACTGAATGTAGGACATGTTGGATGCGTCTTACGCGACTCCAGATTCGGTCCAGTTGATCCTGTGAAGCGGGGGACCAGTGAGCAAGCAGCTCAGCTGAGAAGACTGGCCATTCTCGTTGGCCTAACGCCTCGCTGCAGGCGAAATTTATTGGATGAGAGCGAGGCCTATCGCACGGCTTCACTCACACGCGCGCCTTCTCTCTCCCCTCCCCTCATCTACCAAATCAGTAAGTATGCCAAAGATAGGTGGCTTAATATATGAGAATGTGTTCTAGAAAACCTACACGGCTGAATAAGACCCTGAGAAATTCGTTGGAGAACGAACGCCTCTGACCAGATGCGGCTTTGCGGATCTTTCGGAAATTGTCAGTGAGGAATGACAAGGAAAGCCACGTGAAACCTTGGCGGTCTATTGTGACCCCAAGTTACAATTTCGGCGCCGCTAGGCTACCTGCTGTACACCAGCGTTAACGGCATTAAGGAGGTAACCTTAGATGATGCTATTCTTATCCTAACGGCGCCAGGCTCCCCAAGTCTTGGGTCTTGACTTGCTCTGTCTATCGGAGTGTATGCATGGGTCGTTGGAAGGCGTTCGCAGGCATGATACGATTGGCTGGCGCCACATTCCGTCATAGGGCTTGCTGTCGGTAAAAGATTCCTCTCTCCGTGCATCCTTCTCTGCCGATTCTAGAATTGGATCTCGATAACGCTTACCAACCTTATCCAGAGCGTTGCTGCGGCGGGGTATAGTAGAGTCGGTATACCTAGCGCACATAAGGGTAAGTAAGATTGCGATATATCCCCAGGTTCTGCCCTAGGTTGGGGCCATTGGGTTGTGAGGCTTCTGGTGAGGCTAATAGCTGGTACAGACACGGCAGTGATACGGGACGGAACAATTCCACGTGTAAGTGGTGGCTCTTGACTGTATCGGGTAACCAGGCCGATAATGTCCCTCTTACCCTATCGCATGGTAGGATTGGATTGTCATCAACCTTGCAAGTACAAAAAAATATGATCTGACTCATCCCTTATCATATTCAACCGTCGATATTCCAGCAATCAACCAACGCCCGAAAAGCGAGGCTTGCAGCAAGTGACAAAGTGGGTTGATTGTTAGGGTTATGCCCCATACCATGGAGACAGGCCAATGATTTCTCTTTTGGGAGCGAACTGGCGAATGGGTGGTGTCCCACCATGAACAAATGCCTGATGGTGCTTGACAGAGGTGGTAATCTGATCTGACTGTCATGCCCCGACTCTGGGTGGGAATGCGCGATCTTGCTCACTTCAGTAAGCCGCATCCTAACAACTCCCGAGAGCTCCGCTACCACTCTGTCAGGAATTAGGACTTACCACGCAGCATGCATCCTCAAGGACTGCGGCCGTTTTTGGCGTCGATTAGGCGCACTGGCCCTGCAATTTACGACGCCTGCAATGTTCGTAGACAGGCGTGGTAGTATCTAGCCTACTGCGAGTACAGCTTGGCAGCCTTCTCACCTCACGCAATCCGTGAACCGGATCGCCCGGTCTGGTGCATGTCATGAAATGTGGTATTGTAACGTTGATCTTGGTGGCATTGGGTTTAACGCGGGTTGCGCGAGACGCTTTCGAGCCTTGCACCGGCGTTTGGGCGAGAACTTATCACATTTGTATAGAGTTGTCTCGAGTCATGTCGCGCCGTAGCACGCCGATGTAGCACGCCGAAGAAATCATCAAAATTGAAAAAATTGGCAAACAGAGAACACAACGTGTGTCGGTCTGGTCATTTCGGGACGATAGCAGTGATGCAGCCATCGACTGTTGGGTGCACTGCACTGGTAACACGTATGGCGGATGATGCAAACTGAGCAGAAAAGCAGTTGCAACTGTTTTGATTGTCGTTACCCATTGCCCATTGGAGGAGTTTTCTTGGCCTGCTGCTCCCACTCTGGAATGGCGAATGACGATTCAGAGGCCCCTTTCCCCCTCTCTTATCGTGCTCCTGAGTGGCACTCGTTGTACAGGGCTGAGACAATTGTAACATTACGTAGCATGATTTCCCCTGCATGCGCCACGGCAGTCAACGCAGATCTTTGGACTGAGAGATCTAAGACAGTGGCGCGTGATAGGCTGTGGCTTCACCTGTGTTAGTTCGAATAGAGCTGAGATCTGAGACATAGCTGCGAAAAGTCTGGCTACGGATTCTGGGATTTGAGAGCCGGCGCAGAGGGCAGAGCGCATTAATACTTGTCATATTCAGTGAGAACAGACGCTAGTTATACGGTCCGGAGGAGTCTGTTGCCGTTCCTAACGTGAGCAGGCCTGAAGGATTCGGAAGAGACGCGTTACGGGATAAGGAAAGACTGCAACGAGGCTACAAATACGTAAGTGACAGGACTCGAGAGGTCCGAGCGATATTAAGGAGCATTATGGGTGGATTGCCCCTTCCGGGATAATGAGACTTCCATTTACTTACAGACCTTGGGATTCTCCTTGGGATTCTCCTTCCCACCTAACCTGGTCTATACCGGATTTCTCAACATGGCCTTTTCTTATCAACAGGGAATCAATTTATTGTGCAGCAACCAAGATAGTATACTAAATAATGGCCGTAGTGTTCCAATATGTAGGGGAAAAGGTCGACACTGTGGACAGTACGGACATTTCACCTACGTAATGCTGGATGGTGGTGTGACATGCGACACACGGGGAGAAATGTTTCTTCCCCTCCGCTCTCTTTTTACTGGACTATGTACTTACCTCTGTAGGTAGACGCCTATATGTACCTGCTCCCTTACTGGAAGTGATGTTACCTATGATTCTCTTTCCTATCTGTGATCTTCCTTCATCATCAAAGACGCTCGGGTTCACATTCATAGTACTGTACAATACTAATACTGTATACAGAGCTGAACAGCAGTTCCAAGGTTTGTTACTTGCACATTTTTTGCATCCTACTGATACTGTACTATAATGGTTCTGTTATAAATATGTACTCATGGCCCATCCCTGTTGTTATTCACCTACGCCGTAGGCTGGATCCAATCAGGCCGTTTCTCTTTCTGGTCAATCTCCCCATAGTTGGCCAATCATGGCGCAACTCTCAAACTCCCGATCTGATTTTTCTCCGAACAGCAAGGTTACGTACGACTACCGGGAATCTCACCACACCCTCCCGGTACAGTAGGTTTCCTGCTGCGTCCTCTTTTTGGCGACTTGCTTAACAACAAGCTGGCCGGGCAGGTTTTCGCAGCGAGCAAGGGAGGCTGTTACAGAGCTACCTGAAACAAGACAGATTATACAAACAGGTTCATGTTCCCTTTCTTAATACCCGATACATCGATATCTCCACAGCAACCAAGCATGGCAACATCCGTCAGGTAAAGAAATAAAACATTATTAAGAAACAACAAATAACAATAGAACCGTTCCTGGTATTGTGGGCAGGGAACGTTCTCGAACGGTTTTAGCGTGTAAGTCTTGCCTTAGCGGACTTATTAGAATTCGGGAATGCCTCCCTCCGCTATAATACCTAGTTGGGGGGTACAACATGTATGTATATGCACTGCCTACCTACATATCTAGGTACCTTATGTACTTGCGCCGCCAGTTGTATGACAGTATGAATAGCCGAGTCACGTACAGCCTTAGCGATGTACTTCTGTCGACGCACCCCGCTCACCGACGCCGGCTGCAAAAGCACAAACATGACATAACATTTACAGGAGCTGTGCAACTATTGCCTCAGTACATACCTTGGTACTCGGGGCTCGGGGGACAGATGTCGGTAATAGCTGCATGCCATCGCAGATGAACCATCAATAACTACTGTATGCGACCTGAGGTTATTCATCTCCCGTTATTATTATAATACTACTTATTACTATTGGCGCAGGGTATACCGTATAGAAGACCGACGGCCGTAGCGGCTGTGTAGAACCCGGCGAGCACCCACCAATCGGGCGCGCTCACGCTTGTCGACCCAGCCAGCTGCTCATCCAACCGTAGCGCCGCATCACGCCGTGCACGACGGTGCCTTCCTGGTCTGCTCGCGCTGGCGGTACCTTGCATAACCCTGGCTCAGACTGTCCAGGCCCACCAGCGCCCAGCCGGACGGGAACAAGGGATCCGCTTAGTGTGCAGCACTGGTAGGGCCTGTAGGGTTTGGGAGGTGGGGTGGTGGATGTACTGTACCGTAGTGGTAGGGTGGATCGCTGGTGCTGCTGCTGGGCTGCGCTGCATGGCATCCATCCGCCGGGGCCTGCAGAGCATCTTAGTAGCATCTTAGTATAGCAGCCGGCGCGCGGAGCAGACCTGTCGATGCCTGTCGATGCAACTACACCGATCGCGAAACACCCTAAGCGAACGAGAGAGAGGCCATCCCGCCCAACGCGTCCCATCACCTCGCTCTCTTTTTAGCCTACTGGCCCGCCGCGCTCACTGCCCACGGCCCTCTGCCCTGTTGCTGGCAAACAAGAGTACTACTATTCTAACCCTCACCCTCGCTCTCACCTTCGTTTTCCCATTCCACCACCCGTCTCTCGTTCTCTACCCAACTCTAGTCCCTCTTTACTATTCACCCCCATCTGAAACCTGGTAACTCGGCCTGTTCTTGCGGCCGCTGTTCACCCTCGCCCTTAACTACTGTAGGCCGCCCACTCGCTACTCAGGTTCGGCTCACTGCTACCGCTCGCATTTCGCCGTCTGCATCAAAGTCGTCATCGCTCGCTTACTTACACGCACGACCTCTCCGTCGGCTGTGTTGTTTGGCCGAGAGTCAAAGTCGATGATATCGCTTTCAAGTCTGTTGGATGACAAACCCCCCGGCGAATAAAAACTGCGCTCTCTCGGTCTTATAGTTTGATGCCTCTCGCCGTTGGTCGCCTGCATCCTGATACATGGACATCGTTCTCAGTTCCATTATTGAAACGACAAGCCAATTTAGGTCTCGGGCTTATTACAGCAATTCCACTTTGCGGAGGTGCCAGCACTTAGTTTGGAGGCACTTCGAGCACTCGGTGCTTTTTTAGGCTCAAGGTTTCAAACACTGTCAGACACGGGACGTTTCGCTTCAAAAGCTTTGAACCTACCACTTCTCCCGGTGCTAGGCAACACCTAAAAGAGCTCTCCTGAGCGTGACCGGCTCACACAACGGGCTGCTCACCCTCAACACCCGCCACCCTAGGAACAATCGATTATTACTTCGTTTCTGGGTACATTGTCTGCTTGGTTGTTCCTGGGCAACCGGACGCCGCTGGCCGAAAAACTGCATTGCTGTGTGATTCCGTGCTTTACTGATCACGTGCCCTGGCTTCTCTGCAGATATACTACCAGTTGTCAATGGCCTCGTTCATCATGGATCTTTTCGCTGTCTTTCCAGTTGCGCTTGGCGTGGCTACTCTTCTAGCCACAGCAGCTACCCTCGCTTTGGATGTGGTTCTCGCATATGGAACTTGGTCATCCGCATCGCCGGCGCGGATATTAGCAGTGATCGCATTTGTCACTGAAGCGATTGTGTCAATCCTCCTCATTACAAAACTTACTAGATATATACGGGGTACGAATGGTCATCACTCAAGAAACATGTGGAGTACATGGTTTGCTTCGGATCTCCTCATCAGCGTGTTGGCCTCAGTCGTATCGGTTGCACTATTAATCGTTATAGGCAAAGCGAAGGACATGCCAAAGAATATTGCGAACGTTCCTCAGATCAATTTGGTGATAGGGTCCGCCATCGCCCTGGGTTTCGCATTCATCGGCCAACTATTCTTTGTCGTCGTTTATTTCGTACTGCACCGACTACCTGATTCCGAACAGGCTCTCTCACTCCACACAAACGAAGAAGGCCGAGTATCGCCACAACTCCCGATGCGTGTCAAGTCTGTGCCCTACGAACGGACCAAGCCAGCTCTTTCTCAGACCAGGATCAATGAGCGAGGCTCGTCGGAGTTTTCAAGTCGCCCTGGAACTAGTGGTGGACGCTCAGCAGCCGAAACAATCAGCTCCTTTTCCGGTTCCTTGTCGAGTGTAGTGCGTCCCATGGGGTCGAAAACCAGGCTGCTCTCACATACCTCAAGATCCGGACGACGAGTGGGCTCTCTCGATTCGAATGGCTATCGAGATCGGATTAGTGTCACCGAAGATGGGTTTGACTCGTGGGATACGTCCTCGGTTGACCCTCGTAACAGACAGATGGTTTTAGAAACGTCTTCGCCTATCCGAACTCGCTTTTTAGAGACGATACCTGCCAGCCCGACAACAAGTCGGAGCCCTAGTCCTGGTTGCCCGTTGGATCTGGAACCGCCGAAGCGTGGCCGACGTGATCGAAGCTATAGTCCAGCACCGCAGTCTCAACAGGAGTGGATTATCACGCCACCAGACTCTGAGCTTCATATCCATCCTCTTTTCCGCTCAGATTCTCCGGGCCCCCCACCAGCGGCTACACCGGGCACAGTTGTTGTTGCAGCCCCCAATGCCGGCCAATTCATTACTGGGAAGTCGGTGAATCGAATGCGAAGTGGCAGTTTGCCAAATCCGCCAAGCCCGCTCACTCGACAAGGGAGCTACGAGAGCTTCCGAAAGACGCCCAGTCCAAATAACGATCATCTACGGCCAGAGGAGGTAGGCGGAGAAGAGCGCAAGATGACACCCCCGATTCCAGAATGGGTCCTCAATGCCGGGTCTAGGACGAGCCTGGCAGAATATCAAAGCAAAGGACGACATAGATAAGGGGGAGCCCCCCCTGAATCGAGCGCATGGCTGGGCGGTGGCTGGGATTGTCGCCGGCAGACCCGTGTGTGAGATGATGACTTTGCATGATAAATAATGAGGGACGACTTGACGGGATCTCGGAGAGATCTATCGTCGCCTTGGTATAGAGAAACAAAAGCTGTTTGCTCGGCAAGGTATATGGAATCTTAAAAGGCGTTTGGGGGGATACCACTGTCATTTAGCGCGGCGTTCAGTTCAGATTCCTTCACAGGGACTCTGTTTGCGTGTGACTCTACATGTAGTCTGTGAAGACGCAGGGACGTCATACAAAAATCAGCAATAATTGCTAGTAAAATAAAGTAAAATATAGTAAATACAAAAAGTACAACCAGACAACATTCATACATAGCTACTTGGTTGATGGTCGCGTGGAATTGAGACTTTATGAAAACCATCAAGTGGCCCTAAGGTAAGCTCTAGGTTACTGCATACACTCTAACCTTGGGTGGCTTACATGGTTCCTTTGTTGACGGCATTGAATGATATGTATAGTTGGAATAGTGGAGGTATGCTTCATGCGACCCTTGAAGTTGGCTGGAAGTCATAATGAGAAACATTGCACTCATCCATCAACGGTGTTGCAACAAATGCAAGAGTTTGCCTGTTTGCTGCTGGTAGAGTATGCAGGTATCGGATAGGCGCAGAGGGCAATATGATTGGAGGGAAAGCCTGGAATGACTGTGCATGTGGTGTTGAAAGCGTCGTGACGCACCATACGGTAGGTCTAGAGCAAGGAGGCATTTATTATTATAACCAAGGCATAAGTCATAAGTCAAACCATAGGCAGCTACTCACCTACTAAGCTAGGCTATTACTGTAGGTATCCAGAAGAAAGGAGGTTCTACACATAGGTGTCGATATAAGACGGAAATGCTTGAGATACCAAACGTTGGGAATATCATGTAGGTACATATGTACTGTAGGTTAGGTACCAAGGTTTACACAGCATTCACTCATTTACTCATTCACACGCAACACGCACGTCTGCTGCGGGTGGTCGTCATTGGACGGATGGACCCAATGAGAGGGGTGCCCACTGCCGGCGCAACACATCATGGAGCTGCTACCTGAAATGTACATGCGGCGATAGGTCGATAGGTAGGTGCTGGATGTACCGCTACCGCTACTGCTGCCGCCACCTAACCCTTACCTTACCTACCTCTCTCTCCCTTGGTGGGTTGTGACTAGAACATTTTCAACATCTATTTATTGTGCACTACTACCACCACAACGCTACCGCTGCCACCGCCACCACCACTGCCCACCACCAGTGCAGCTCACTCGCTAACCTCAACCTCCCGTCACCTCACGATCACCCCGTCTCGCCCACACGCCCACCGGTGCATTTCCTCCCCTCCCCGCCATCGCCGCAGCTGCCGTCAAGCTGCACCGTCGACCAACATGAAGATCACATTCCGGGTACGCTGCACACGCCCCGGGCCACGCACTGCGGGCTGGGCACTGGGCACTGGGCACTGGGCATAGCGGGCAGTGGATTGCGGGGAGTCGGGGAGAGTCGCCATCCATCAGGCTGCACGCAGCTGGCTGGGGCTCTGCCTGCGACGATCCGAACCCGCCGCCTCGCCTCGCCTCGCCTCGCCTTGTCTCTGCCTGCTGCCCGCTGCCCTCTGCACTCTACTCTCCAAGCCGTCTTGCTAACATGTGTTGTTGCCGTAGGATCTCAAACAGAACAAGTTCGCTATCGATGTCGAGCCCACCGACCTCGTATGTCGTCATTGTCTCCTTACCCTGCCCTGCCCTGTCCTGCCCTGCCCTTGCTGCTATTGCCATGTCCCACCACCACCTACCACCCACCATCCACAGCTTACCACTTACCACTTACCTCCATGCCCCCGTGCTCCATGCTCCATGCTCCATGCCCCATGCCCCATGCTCCACCCAACCCAGGCTCCCCTTCAGCAGCATTCAGCTGAGAGAAGTCAGTTCCTAACAGGGTGATGGCAGGTTTCTACAGTGAAGGAGAAAATCCAGGCCGAGAAGGGTTCCGATTTCAATGCGAAGGCGCTGAAGCTCATCTACTCTGGTATGCTCCCAACACCATGACTGGGAACTGTGTATGGTATGGCATGGCTTGTGACGGCCGCTGACCCATGCGTAGGCAAGATCCTTAAAGATGAAGAGAAGGTCGAGACATATAAGATCGAGGAGAAGGGGTTCGTGGTCTGCATGGTGAACAAGGTGCGAGCGAGAACCTCAATACCTCGGGATTTGTTGCTGAACTTGGTCATAGCCCAAACCCGCCCCCGCCGCCACCACAAGCGCTGTTCCCGAGACGCCTGCTCGACCTACTACGTCGACACCGGCCGCCCCAGCTGCACCGTCTCACACGTCCGCTTCAACCACAGCCAGCGCCGCCCCTCCTGCGACACCATCGCCGGCTGGTGCCCAGGCTGCCACCTCGGGCCAGGGTATGAGCGACAACTCGATGGCTATGGGCGCCGAACGCGCCGGTGTTATTGCCAACATGGAAGCCATGGGCTTCGAACGACCCCAGATTGAAGCTGCACTGCGTGCTGCCTTCTTCAACCCGGATCGTGCAGTCGAATATCTATTAAATGTAAGCTTAGCAGGAACGCTTTGTAGCTCGGAGTACGATAGCTGATTTAACAGGGTATACCCGAGAGCGCTCGGCAACCTGCACAACAAGCGGCTCCAGCATCGAATACTCCCGCTGCCGTACCAAACCCGGCTCCTGCCGGACAGCCCGCCGAGGGTGCAACCCAAGGCGACTTTGTGAACCTCTTCGATCTCGCAGCCCAAGCCCAGAGCCAGGGCGGGAACCGCAGCGGGGGTGGTGGTGCAGCACAGGCCGCTGGGGCCAGTCCCGCGACTAGGGATCTCGGGAATCTTGACTTCTTGCGCAACAACCCCCAGTTTCAGCAACTCCGACAGGTTGTTCAACAACAACCGCAAATGCTAGAGCCCATCTTACAGCAACTCGGCGCTGGAAATCCTCAACTCGCGCAGCTTATCTCTCAGAACCCCGACCAATTTCTACAACTACTAGGAGAGGATAATGATGACGATGCGCCGCTCCCTCCTGGTGCTCAGGCTATTAGTGTAACTGAGGAGGAGCGCGATGCTATTGAGAGAGTAAGTTGCCCGTACCGGGCCGCTGGTTGTGTGTGGTCCACGCTAACATGTTGCCAGTTATGCCGACTTGGTTTCGACCGAGATGCAGCTATTCAAGCATATTTCGCTTGTGATAAAAACGAGGAGCTCGCTGCCAACTTCCTCTTCGATCAGCCGGAGGACGATGAGCCGCCGGAGCACTAACCTTAACACCGGTTGTAGTGCGTTGTGCTGTTTTTTCTGCATTGCTTTTTTACTCGCACCTGAGAATCACCACGAAGATCGACATTATGCGATGGTCGCCAATGCGGCTTCGCTAAGTTGTCGGTCTTCCCTTCACCTGCGATGTGGCCTCCCGGCCTCCGCAGGATATATGCATACACGAAAGAAGAGGTCACGCAGGATTGGGGGGGTAATGAATTACATGAGGAATGCCACCGATCACCTCTGGCCGCGGTCATGATGGTGGTGGTATGGGACGATCACGGTCATAACTACCTGGGTAGTTAGCTAGGTAGCTAGTTCGTTGACTGGCTGGCTCATATAAGTGCCGTTGTTAGCTGAACAATGATACAAAAAGCTCGATTCGGGAAATTGCTTGGCTCCTTGTGATGACGTCTTGATGAACAAAGGGTATTTATTGCCGTTTTTGATGATTACCTAGTCTTTTCTTTCTGTCCGTCTTCTTGACGGACACACACACCACACACCTCTGTGTCACCCAGGCTTACGCGTGATGCGCGGGTCACGAGGTCGGCATTGGTGCCCGAAGACTACCTACATAGGATTCGGGCGGCACAAGGAGGCATGGGTGATAAGTTAGGTAGGTAACACACATGGATTCTACCTACCTACCTACCTACCTATCTCACCACTCCCCCCGTCGTAGAATTATGCATGACAAGGTATTATTATTCACGACGAGTCAGAGACGTTGGAACCTGGGAAGGCTGGATATGTAAGAAGATAGATAGGGCAGGTCTAATTATTCGTTGGATTCAGATCGCATCGCGAGGCGCAATCTTTATTTTCGTATTCATTTATTTCATTCATTCATTCACTTATTGTATTCCTACCCTAACCTACTCTACGCGAATTGCGGAGTCAGGTCTCCTTTTTCTAAGTACGTCTTGAATTCCCTGCTCTGTCTAGAGCGTATTGTAGTGTGTTGTGTGGTGCTGTACAGTACAGTACAGTACAGTACAGTATACATGATGAGCCAGAGCTGAGCGCGCCGGGAGGCATTGTTTCGTTGAACAGATGTAAAAGGGGGTATCAAAAGAGAAGAAGAGAAAATGTAAGCAAGGAAGTAAACCCAGCTTTGCCCAGATGGTTGGTTGGTTGGTTGGTTGGTTGTATGTACGTCATTGCCTCACGCCTCGGTACCC
Organism: Xylaria telfairii; assembly: GCA_022495065.1. NCBI lineage: Eukaryota > Fungi > Ascomycota > Sordariomycetes > Xylariales > Xylariaceae > Xylaria > Xylaria telfairii. The sequence continues at coordinate 363,453 of MU383866.1, forward strand.
TCCGGCTGCGCATCTATGCCATCGTCCGCGTCTTGCTGCGCACCCTGGTTCTGGCCAAGGGCGTCGGCATCCTCCTCGATGACGTTGAGCTCGCCATTTCCTTGAGCGTTGGCATCGGCGGTAGTGGTGTTGGCAGCACCTTGGTCGTCGTCGATGAGGCCTGCGGCGCGACGCTCCTCGCGGAGGCGGGCAACCTCGCGCTCGTGTTCCTCGGCGAGCCGGGCGTGCTCTGCCAGGATCTTATCCTTAGCCTGCCACTGCCGTTGGGATGCCTTGTACTCCTCGATGTCGATGTTGACCTTCTTCTGGCCGCGCACCATCATGGCCGCGTTGATGCGGTTCGGACGAAGCCTCTCCTGAAGGAGCGTAAAAGCGGGTTAGTGAACTGTTGAGATAATAGAAGAAAGGGATGGTAGGTAGGATGCGGCTGGCTGGCTCACCTCTTTGTTAAACTTGAGCTTGATGGCTCGCCGGTTCTTGCTGGGAAATAGACGGGAGATGGTCTCGAAGTCTGTCCCGAACATACCTAGTAGTCGGTAGAATTTCTCCGTTTCCTCGTCTGTCCAGTTACCTGGTGCTTGGATACGCTTTGCGAAGGATGCCGAGTTTACCACTAAGACATTATAGTTAGCACCATAGACTCTAGACAAGCATTTGAATAGTTAATAAGATGTAGTCGACATTCCCATGGTTACCAGTTGGTTGGGAAGGCGAAGGGGAAGGGTCGACTAAGAATTCAAGGAGTATGGTTCAAGTTTGCGTGAATAACTTACGATTTGTGAAGTCGTTCTCTTCAACCACTTCTAAGGTGGACATGTCTTGATTATGCCTATTAACGACGAGAGATGCTGCATGAACGACGATCTGGCCATCCACAACGTCGTAGCCGACCCCTTGTCCTGCCCCTGACTCCATTGAGGCACCTAACTGAGCCATCGCAGCTCCGCGAGATTCTCCATTCCCAGTAGGGGCATCTAGTTGTGATGCTAAATCATCATCTTCTGCGGGTAGAAGCCCAAGCTTCCGCTTCTCGCGCTCTAGTCTTTTCAGCCGATATTTTGCGCGAGCTTCCCGCGCTCGTTGTTCGATCTCCTCTGCATGTCTGAACCGTTTGCCAATGCCAAGATCCTTGGTTAGTTCTCCCACCGTCATGGTAGAGTGATCTACGGTCAGCTGCTCCGCATTTTCCGGGGTTGGTTCACGCTTCCGCCGCCTTGTGGGCTTTGGAGTCTCGGTGTTTGCACCTTCGCCAGCTTCAACCGTCGTATGAGTGGTCGATTTTGTGCGTTGCCGCTTCTTCTTGGGCGCGGAGCCTTCTGTATTGGCCTCACCATCAGTTACAGTCGATTTGCGCCTCCGTGGTGTTTTTTTCTTCGGCACCGGAGGCTGAGGGGATGTAGTTTCGCTTGGTAGAGAAGTTGCAGTAATAGTGGGCACTGGAAGCAGCGTAGTAGGTGCCGAAGGTGGCTCTAGTGTTACCTCTTTTTCGGGAGCCGACGACTCTGGTGCCGCCGTAGGGATAGCGGTAGAAAGTTGCGAAGATGTCTCTGTCGTTTTAGGAGGACTGTTTTCTCTTTCAGCACTGGGTGTGGGTTGCACATCATGCCTTGATAGTCCTATGGCTGGCCTATGTGGTTCTGGGGGAGGCGTAGAATCGCGGACGACCTCGTTGCTTGGTTGAGGAGTTGGAACCTGAACAATGGGCAAAGAAGCAGGCGGTGGTGGCAGAGAGGCCGAAGGTCCCGGGGCGGAAGTGGGTTGAACCGCGGTTATCTCTCCGTGGGGTTCAGGCGCAGAAGGAGTCTGCACGGTCGCTGGTGTAGGTAGCGGCTCGGCAGGAATTGGTGACTCGTTTGTTGGGTGAACTATCGTCTCAATCGAGTCAACGGCAGCAGACGTAGAAGGCGTGGAAGCGGCGGGAGTCGAGATTTGAGAGGGAGGCTCGGTGGTGGGAGCGCGCGTGGTCGGCGTAGAAGAGGTTGTGCTAGCGGGTGGTTTGGAAATGCCAGCGCCGGGACGACGACCTGCCTTCGGCTTGAAGGACAGGCCGCCGGTCTTCTTCAACATGGAACTCATGATCGCGCTGCTCTTCAGTCCCCCAAGGCTGCGGCTATATTAGGACCAGACGGGTAGTTGACATGGCCTGGGAGGTTGCGGTGGGGAGGCCGTCTTCACAATGCGCAAACGAGGAGTTGCCGACGTCACGAGAATGAGGACCGGTGAAATAGTAGATTGGAGTAATGGGAAGCATGAGAATCCGGCAGTTCCTAGGTAAGAAATTGTGGGTTGGTCTAAGTAGGTAGTACGCGGATGGAGATAAAATCGCGACGAGAAGCTGCCCGGACTAAGGTACTTTTTTCAAGTGTCAGTCATCGGAGGGGTTGCTTGTTGCTTTCGCGCGGGATGGAGGGATGGAGGGACACGACGCCAAGCCACCTATCGCACCGCCACACTCCACACCGCGACCGGGGCATCATCTGCGCCATTTGCCTAAGCCCATTAGCCCATTACCTAATTCTGTGCTCTTGCCCCCTTACAGTAGTACACTACCTACTGGTACCTACACTGCTGTATCAGTTGCCTTAACCACCTGTGCGCGTACTAGTATAGCACATAGGTCAGGAGTACTGTAAGGAGGTACGAGGCGGGCAGGTGGGTATGCACGTATAGAACGTACCTACCGGTGTGTAGGAGGTAGACAGCATTAAAGTCGATAAGTGTCGCCTGTCGCCCGCCAGAAACGGTTTAGCGTGTCTTCACGGTGCTGGTCCATCTGCAACCTGGATTTTTCGTGCCAGTGTTTCCTCCTGGCTCAGGAGCCGTGCTCATTCATCGCTTTCTGTCTGTCTGTGTCAACCTTCATCTTCCGCCTCCCCTTCGCGTCGCCATTTCGTTCAATTCCGCTTCCTCCTCCGACCTGACTCTCCCAGATCCTCTCGCCGCCTGTCTCTCATCCATACTTCAAATACCGTGCGACTGGTGTCTTTCCCTCGACAAGGGATTCCTTTGGGGATCGCCTTCCTTGATTGATTGTCGGTCTGTCTGGTCTGGTCTTCTCTATCTGTCGGAGACACGCGTGCCTCCGCCTCCCATTCTGCCGACGCCCTCGCTCTCCTTTGTTCTCTTTTCTGGCGCAACACCCACGACGCACCATTCTGGCCCATGCATTGTTAACACCCGCTCTTATACCACGCCTCTTTTCTGATGCCTTCATCTACATCGCCGACCGTAGCGCCACTCTCTACCAGGGTCAAGATGGAAGACCGTAAGCGGCCCGCTGTCAACAGCACTGATGACATCGCGCCGCCCAGCAAGCGACAGGCTGTGAACGGCGGCAGCAAGGCCAAGGAAGATGCCGACCCGAAAGATGAGGCCTGGGTTGAGGTTAGTTTTGCTTGACCGCCATCGTCCCGTCAGCCTGGTTTCCCTCTCCTCTGTTCGATCCCTGGCCCCACCCCCCAGTTTTGTCACGGTCGCAAGCCCTCTCTGTCTCTAGAACACGGAATGCCTCACCAGCTTTGTCTGCGAATCCATGTTCCCGGCTCATGTACTCACGTTCTCAGAACTGATGCGCAACCTGGCCTGTCATCGGCCTCGTGCACAGCCAGCAAAACCTCCCGTCCCACCTTCATCCACATATCTCGGCCTGTCTCCACTCATCAGACCTATACTTGCGCTGCATTATCACGATGGGCTTGTGTCGCTAATGACCGAATTGGGGTGTGCAGGAATATCAAAAAGATGCCATTTATCGTCAGATGCTCGAGTACAAACGCGAGAAGACCACGTTGGAGGCTCGGTTAGACGAACTCGACAAGCGATCCACCTACCATGATGATCACATCCGTATCATAGATGCTTGGTGGATACAAGTAAGCAAAACTCAAGTGCCCTGCGCGCCCCATTCTCGACGGTACTGATAGATGGGAAAGATTTTCCAAGAAGTTTCTATTCTAGCCAACGAGATTGTTCCGTTTCAAGACGAGTCTGAAGGTAGAAACCATCATGTGTGTTTGGCTGATGAGGTACTGACGAGAAACCAGATCAACCGTTTCCTACGCAGACCCTGTTTAAAGACTCCGAGGAGTTCGAATCGCACCTGAATGAAAAGACGTCTAAGATCAAATCGACACTAGGGACATTGTTCTCACAACTCGCAAACAACCGTGGCAAGATAACACCCAATGTGGCAAATTTAGAGTCGCAGGTCAACAATCTCCTTGCCCACCAAAAGGAGGCTCAAGTCAAGATTGATCGCCTTATTTCGGACAAGGATAGCCTTTCCGACCAGCTAAACAACGCTACGTTGAGATACATGAAGGCAGAGCGGAAGTTAGATCGAGTAAAGAGCGCGCAAGTTCAAAAACTGGAGCAGCAAGCTCTCGCTAATTCGACTACGCGACTAGCTACAGGTGCTGACCAGGCCAATGGCACGAGCAGCGACGAAAGCAACGGAAATTATGCCTCGCAACAGGCGGCCTTGCGGGAACTCAATGCTGTGGCAGATAAGCAGAAAGAGCAGCTAGAAGCTGCATTAGCACAGAACAAGTCTCTACAAACGGAACTCACTTCCCTCCAAACCAGGTTAACAAATCTTACCGACGAAGATTACTCTCGTACCGAGACTTTCAAGCTATTTAAAGCCCAGAACGAAGATCTCATCAAAAAGGCGAATAACCTAGAAGCTGAGTGCCATACGCTGAAACAAGAAAAAATTAAGCTGGAGAAAGAAAGGGAAGCAAGTCGTCAACGAATTCAATCAGAAGCTCAAAATCTGATAGTGGATCTTGAAGACCAGCTTCAGCAAGCAGATACCAATCTTGCCCGTGTGAGGGCAACGAGAGACGAGCTACATGCTGATGTGATGATGTTGAAAGCGAGTAAAGAACAGGAACGGACGGCTATCGACCACATGAATGAACTTCTTAAGGCCAAGGAAGATCGGATATCGGCTTTAGAGACCGAAATTCAAAGGATACAACCTAGTGGAGATGTTGACATGGCGACTCTCTCAGATATCGACACTATACCGCTTGAGGAACTTCGAGAGAAGTACAAAAAGCTCAAGAGCGATTATGAGTCTATCGAAAACGAACTGCCTGGAATGGCAACCGCAGTCAAGAAATTCCAGGCCCTCGCGAACAAGAAAGTGATGGATTTCGCAGCCCAAGAGGAACGCGTGGCTTTGACGATCGCAGAAAAGAGCAAGGCCGATCAAAAGTACTTCAACGCACGCAAGGAGAGTGACACGAAGGCTGATGAGGTTAAGCGGTTGCGATCGCAAAACATGAAGAGTTCGGAAATTATTTCACAGCTGAAAGAAGTAGAGGCGCACAATAGGACACTCGTCACGAATTTAGACAAGCAGTTGGCAGACATGAAGCAATCGAATATTTCGGTCATGACTGAGAACAAGAAGCTTGAAACAACGAGTCACGACATGTCCAGGCGCTACGATTCATTGAAACAGCAAGTCTCGGAGCTGGCAAATCTCGCGAAGACCAAAGACTCTACCACTTCTTCGGCGAGGGAGCGAAATACGCATCTAGAGGCCGAGGTAGAGAAGCTCAAGGTCCGTCTCGAATCAACTGCAAAGGATAGGGATAAGTGGAAGACGAAGAGCCTCAGCAACTCTTCCGAAGAAGAAGAAATGCTACGCGTAAGTGATACTGGGGTCTGTTGACCTTCGTTACCAGGCTAACATGATGTGTAGAACATGGCCACCTGTTCGATATGCAAAAAGGATTTCAAGAACACGATTATCCGTGGTTGTGGGCATATCTTCTGCCGAGGTTGCGTTGATGACAGACTTGCCAATCGGATGCGAAAATGTCCTAACTGTAACAAATCTTTCGACAAGAACGACATCATGCCGATCCATCTGTAACGGGATGAAGCAGGGATGATTTTCTCATACCTGAAGTGTAAATTATAATTTTTATGGCGATGGATTACCTGTGTATCACCGATGTACATAACTAAACCCTGGTGGCATGAGCTAGGTAACGCCTAATGGGTTCAGGCAAACCCTTTCAACTGCGATTCGAAGTTGATGCTATACCCTGGCCATACTCGTCGCCACTAAAACTAGCGATGTGTATGCATGACTTGCCTCGGAGCTTGCAGTCGTCAGCAAGCCACTGTGGACATAGGATAGCTGAGAGAAGATGTGATAGTGAGGTGGTTCCTGTAATGGACAGTGTACGAACCGCTTGCTTTCAATTGGGATTTTCCACGCTGACTAGAAATTCAAAGAGACATTCTAAGATCTAGAGCCTAGAAATATTGTTCCTATCTCCTGCTGGTGGACCCAAACCCTGTGCTTGTGTATCTCGAAGACGAAGTCGATCCTCCACTAGAATCCCGACTTCTGCTGCTTGAACTTGGTCCTAGTCCCGAGCCTGAGCCCCAGCCACCAGTACTTCTACCGCCTCCATAGTCCTGTTGTCGGTTCCCGCGATTTCCTGCGAGATAACCTGCGGCGGCACCTCCAGCCACCCCGGACCAAAAGCCGGGACGCCAGCCCTCCGAGTTATGTCTCCCAGAGCTGCCATACTTGCTATACGGTGGCGGGGGGCCGCTACCATATCCCCCGAAGCCTCCACCGCCGCCTCCTCCACCGGGGCCGAAGCCTGGATCCCAACCCCCTCCACCGCCGCCGAACCAACCATTCCTAGGCCTGCGTGGCGCGGCGCCGGGAGCACCCGCCTGCGTCCAAGCGGAATACAGGATCCATAATAACACGCCGACGAAGATGACACCAAAGAGCCAGGAGCCTGCATTATCTTCTCTTGGCCGAGGCTCGCTGTTACCACCTCCTCCCCACCCAGAAAACCAACCCCCATTCCCGGCATTGGCGACGTCGGGGAACTTCTGCTCGCCTAGTTCGGTGAGAACGAGGCGGTACTCGACGCCACAGGAGCCACGGAGCACGAAGGGATCGTCGGGGCCAGCGTATCCCTCGCAGATGACATTAGTAGCGCCGAGCTTGAGCTCGGGGGGGAGCGAGGCGGCGCACGACCAATCGATGTCCTCGGCCCCGTAGGAGCTACCCTGGTTCGTGCACTGCATCACGTCGACGGTGTACAGCGCGCATACCCGCCGGTGCGAGATACATCGCAGCTGCGGGATCGCGGACACGCGGCGGTGGGTGGTTTGTTTCTCTGCGCGGAGTGTCAAGACTTGGACATCTGAGAGCAGGATGGCGTCTCGAGGCTTCGTTTTTGCGGACGCGCTGGTGGCGAGGACGCCTAGGACGGCGGGGAGTATGCGGTGGAAACGCATCGCGTTCTGCTGTTTGGTCGTGCTGTTGCGTGATTGGTGGCCGAGACCCGAGGACTTGGGGGTTTTGAGGCCCCGCCGTTTGCTTAGCTACTGTAGATAGGTAGATTCGGAGGTGGTATGCCTGTTGGGTGGATTACGGATAACTAATCAACCCTCAAAGACGTAATGCAATGTGGCCTGGTTACGACGGCAGATTGTGATTGTGAGACACGGCTGAAAATACCGGTCATCGTGGTGGGTGGGTGAGAATGCCTTCGCGGGGCTCTACTAACGAACATGTCGGTGGTGGCAAGTGCAGATTTGAAGGGACACTTGTCCGGTTCAGAGGGGCGGTTGCCTGATTCGTTGTTTGCCATGCGTTTTCACACCTAGAAGTGTAACGATACTTACCTAGACCAGGATTGACTCAACCTGAAGGCAACAAGGCTGTCAATTGCCGTCTTACAATAGGTGTTTGTCTGCCTCAAACCACCTGTTGTATGTTGTACGCAGCTGTGCACGACTCCAATTCTGATTGGGCCTGATCACAAGAAGTCTGGTCGGTTGAGAGTTTCCACTATTGGTATCTAGTCCGCGCATTCCCACCCTCCTTCAGCTCGTGAGAGGAGACGCCTCCGAAAGACAAAATATGACATAATTGACGGTGAAGCTGGCTGCTTATTATCACCTGATGGATGACGTTGGAGGAGATAGAGATAAGAGATAAGAAGCCGAGGCATCGCGTTGACGTCAAGTAATGAATTGGCCGGGTTTGGCTCAATGCAACACGCTTTTCCAATAGCTGTTGAATATACTGTACGCATCATGGATGGAGCAGTATCCGAGATGTACGAGCTGATACGAGATACTACTAGGGTAGGACCACACGGGTCAAGTACCTGGTAGGTGGGGGGTTACGGCATATACGCGGAAGTGCTGTTTGCTTTCCCAGTCCAGTCAGAGAAAGGCCGGTACGCGGGAATTCTGTGCCCGTTCGAGGTGGCGGCCTGAGTCATCTTCTATTCCACATGAGCACAAACCCCGAGCCTACAGTTCGTTATCTGCAGCATTAGTGGTACTGTCGTGTCCCTTCAAATTGTGCAGTGTAAGCGTTCGCAACATACATCCCTAGGTAGTACTAGGTAGTACTAGTATAAGTATATAGGTAATAATATACTAGTAAGGATCTGGAATTCTTGAAGAATAAAAAAGGACTTCTGAATGCAGGTCTATGTTTGGTGGGGCGCTCGTCTACAGCAGTAAGTACCTAGGTACAGTTAGCTCCCGATGATGTCGACGCTTACCACCAACTAGGCAGTTTCCGAGCGGGGTCTTACTACGGTCCGTCGCCCGGATGCACAACTCATACGACGCGGGAGAAATTGTGCACGTCTCACGGCAATCTTGGACTCCTTTCTTTGCGAAACGGATATAAACCATCTGTGTTCTGGTCGTACAATGAGATATTTCCGACGTGATGGGCACACTTCCAGTGTTATAAATGCGCGCCGTGTGACGAGTACCGGGGCACTCCTGGATGCCCGTGGTGTTTTACCCCAGTCTTATTAGTTATTGGTGATTGGAGCCCCCAGATCAGATCAGATGTCTTACACATGACAACGTGGCAGGCATGTGCGCAAAAGTAGAATTAAGGGTATTTTCAAGTTTATTAAGGCAACTTCCATCCAACTGGAGGTAGGAGCTGGATTAAAGATGCCCTAATCCTCTTTGCTAGCAGTGCTGCAGCACTGTCTGTACCTATAGATAGGTCATTCGAGTAGTCAGTCAAGTATTTGGAAAAGGACGCACGTAACATCCTTCATGTCTGACGGGACAGTACCTACAGTAGGCAGATTAGCGTAGAGCGCTTCGGTTATCCGCCTGCGTGGGTCAAGATGAAATTGACATTTTTGGCATGCCTGTCGTCCTGTCGTCCTATCCTGGCCACTAGTGCATGTGCCGCAAACCTGGAATGGTCCACGGTTGCTTCCAGAATTATGCAGTGGATGTTGCATTTGAGCTGTAAGGTCCTTTGGACCTCGGGAACCTTGAGGCTTTGCGCTATGAAGCAGGGAGGTGGTAGTACTGTACCGTATGCACCAACAGCACTTGCCGCCATTGTGATGAATCATTTCTTACTACTGTCGGTAGGTAATAATCATGTTTTGCACCGTCATGTATTGTAGTATAATTGCCGATGCCGAATGCGAGCACAAATATGTGCGCCATGTGGAGGTTCAGGTTCCTCTTGTGCATCTCAGGCCGGAATGTCACAGTTCCGCCCTTCTGGATTGCAACGGAGTGCGCTAAGGGACCGTCTAACCCACCAGGTTCACGGGCACTAATCTGGCCCTACTGCAGGTGTCTTATCTCAGCTTGGTTCCAACTTTTTGTTTCTAGGCGTACCTGCTATAATAGGAGAGAGCCTCCAGAGCTAATTATATAACACAAATATAACCTCCTTCCCCCCGAACCGCCCCCATGTTGTATATACCTAGTACCAACCATTACCTTTCCGTGTCTGCGCTGCGCTCCAACCAACCGACGAGGTACGCTCTTTGCGCACAGCTAGTTGTCGTCTATCTTGTCGTTGTCGCCAAGTCTGTTATCCGGACTCGGCACTCGTAGTTGCGACAGCGGCCAGTCGGGAGAGAGAACGGAGGGTGTGAGATAGAGAAACAGAGGGGGACTCCGTCCGGCATACGGACGCATTCGTCGTCGACGTCCATACCGATTAATATCGTGCCGCCGCCGCTTGTTGTCGAATTCCCGGATAACGTCGGTTTACGCGCGAACACGCCCAATTCCGTCCCACCATGGCTCCCGAACTATCAGAGAAGCCTGCAAAGGCATCCCCGGAGATTCTTCCTAGCCGGCCATCCACACGTGGTGGTTCAACCACCAGCACTATCTCGCCGCCTTCGGCCACAGAAGAGAAATCGGTTGCGCAACCTAGTAAAGACCTAACCAAGCTCGACTCCAAGGCCGTCGTGGTGCCGGAATTAAACGATGACCTATTTCACCATCTGCCTGAACATGAAGCGGAAATACTTAGGCGGCGTAAGTGCTATCTTTCAATATTGTGTCCATTATACTGGGCGTGGGCAGAATTGCTCATCTCATAGGGCTGAACATCTGTCCCCCACTGGATACTGGAGACCTCTGGATATCTATGATAAACGACAGTATTTTAACTTGTTTTATTTAGAGGTTACTACCCCGGAGATAAAAACTGGCTTTTCTACCCTCTATCGATATTCTACGAGGAATGATCTTATTATCATTTTCATAAGCGCCATAGCGGCCATCGGCGCTGGTGCTGCTTTGCCGCTCATGACAGTCGTTTTCGGCAGACTTCAGGGTTCTTTCCAGGGTTTCTTCAATGGCATGGTCGCTAGGGATGACTTCAGTCGCCAGCTGAACTCTCTTGTCTTGAACTTCGTCTACCTTGCCGTGGGCGAGTTTTTCGGCGTCTACATCGCTACCGTTGGCTTCATCTATACTGGCGAGCATATCAGCGCCAAGATCCGAGAGCATTATCTGGAGAGCTGCATGCGCCAGAATATTGGTTTCTTCGACAAGATGGGCGCCGGCGAGGTCACTACGCGGATTACGGCCGACACGAACCTGATCCAGGACGGCATCTCAGAGAAAGTCAGCTTGACACTCACTGCCATTGCAACATTTCTGTCTGCCTTCATCATCGGCTTTGTCTTCTATTGGAAACTGACACTTATTCTGACTTCCGTCGTTTTCGCACTTCTATTTATCATGGGCACCTCATCGACCTTCATAGTAAAATATACGAAGCAGAGCATTCAGGCCCATGCCGTGGGAGGTACGGTTGCTGAAGAAGTTCTCAGCTCCATTCGAAATGCTGTCGCGTTTGGCACGGAAGCCCGCCTTGCTTCAAAGTATGACGCTCATCTGAAAGTCGGTGAATTTTACGGATTTCGAAAAGCTACCTCCGTCGCTTTGCTGGTCGGTGGTATATTTCTCATCATCTATCTCAACTACGGTCTCAGCTTTTGGGTCGGCAGCATGTATCTTGTTGAGGGAATCATCCCCTTGTCCAGCGTACTGACAATCATGTTGGCCATCGTGATTGGTGCCTTCAATTTGGGAAATATTGCGCCCAACCTCCAGGCTTTCGGGACTGCACTGGCCGCTGCTGCCAAGATCTTCCACACCATTGACCGAGTTTCCCCCTTAGATCCTACCAACGATGTAGGTGAGAAACTTGACAAGGTTGAGGGCTCAATTCGCCTGCAGAACGTAAAACACATCTATCCTTCCCGGCCTGAAGTCGTTGTTATGAAAGATGTTACTCTCGATATACCTGCAGGCAAGACGACTGCCCTCGTGGGTGCCTCCGGTTCTGGAAAGAGTACAATTGTTGGATTAGTAGAGCGATTCTACGACCCTGTCGGTGGTCAGGTCCTTCTAGATGGCCACGAGGTTAACAAGCTGAATCTCCGCTGGCTACGTCAGCAAATATCCCTAGTCAGCCAAGAGCCAACCTTGTTCAGTACCACGATTTATCACAATATTCGTTATGGTTTATTCGGAACAAAATTCGAAAATGAATCCCCTGAGAAGCAGAAGGAATTAGTAATCGAAGCAGCGAAGAAAGCAAACGCACACGACTTCATATCATCATTGCCAGAAGGATACGAGACCAATGTTGGTGAACGTGGTTTCCTACTCTCCGGTGGCCAGAAACAGCGAATTGCTATCGCCCGTGCCGTCGTCTCAGACCCTAAAAGTAAGTAACTAGTGTATTTACTCCATGGATATTCGTAACTAACCTCCAATCTAGTTCTCCTACTTGATGAAGCTACCAGTGCCCTCGACACCAAATCTGAGGGTGTAGTCCAAGCTGCCTTGGAAGCCGCCGCCGAAGGTCGAACGACCATCACGATTGCTCACCGTCTTTCCACTATCAAGGACGCCCATAACATCGTTGTCATGTCACAGGGTGCCATCATCGAACAAGGAACTCATGATGCTCTTCTGCAAAAACAAGGCGCATACTACAATCTCGTGACGGCTCAGAATATCGCCGCTGTACAGGCCCCGGCAAACGCAGAAGAGGATGAGGAAGATGACGATGCGCGGCTGATTCGAAGGATATCGACTTCCCGTTCTGGTGGCGGCTACTCAGAAGATCCCGACGACAACATTGCAGCTAAGTTGAAGCGATCTTCTACTCAGGCTTCTGTTTCCAGCCGAGTTCTGAAAACCCGCAAGCCTGAAGAGGAGATCAAATACAGCGTTTGGACTTTGGTGAAGCTTATTGCTTCGTTCAATCGGACTGAGTGGAAGCTGATGATCTGGGGTCTGTTCTGGTCTATTATCTGTGGTGGCGGTAATCCGGTGCAAGCATTGTTCTTCGCTAAACAGATTCTGGTACGTTCGGTTCTTGCCTTCTCTTGTTATCCTGTCAATAACTAACCTCACGTCAGACCCTCGGCGTACCGATCACCGACGCGAATAAAGGGCAGGTTAAACGAGACAGTGACTTTTGGAGTCTCATGTACCTCGTCTTAGCGCTTGTTATCCTCGTCGCCCAGATTTGCCAAGGTATTGCGTTTGGCAGATGTTCCGAAATCCTTATTCACCGGGTGCGGGACCGAGCTTTCAGGGCAATGCTACGTCAGGACGTAGCATTCTTTGATAAGGAAGAGAACACACCTGGTGCTTTAACCTCTTTCCTGTCAACTGAAACAACCCATGTAGCAGGTCTCAGCGGTGTCACCCTCGGTACTCTGCTTACAATCACAACGACCTTGGTCTCGTCCATGGTTGTAGCTTTGGTTTTCGGTTGGAAGTTGGCACTCGTCTGTATCTCGGCCGTGCCAGTGATCATTGCAGCCGGATATTTCCGCTACTACATGCTGGCACATTTCCAGCGACGTTCAAAGAGTGCCTACGAGAAAAGTGCGTCTTATGCCTCGGAAGCCATTTCAGGCATCCGTACCGTCGCTTCCCTTACCCGAGAAGGTGACGTGTTGGCGCAGTATCAGCAATCTCTCGCCGTACAGCAGAAGGAGAGCTTGATTTCCGTCGCCAAGTCTTCTCTGCTATACGCAGCGGCTCAAGCTGTCTTGTTCCTTGCCTTTGCCCTTGGTTTTTGGTATGGAGGCACGCTCATTGCAAGCCGGGAATACAACCTATTCCAGTTCTTCCTCTGTTTCATGGCTATCGTCTACAGTGCTCAATCGGCAGGCTCTATCTTTTCCTTCGCTCCGGATATGGGCAAGGCCCACCAAGCCGCCAGTGAGCTCAAGACTTTGTTCGATAGGAAGCCAAATATCGATACCTGGTCTGAGGATGGCGAAGCACTTCCTTCTGTTGAAGGCACGATTGAATTCCGCGATGTACATTTCCGATATCCGACTCGACCTGAACAACCAGTGCTTCGTGGTCTTAACCTGATTGTGCGCCCAGGTCAATATGTCGCCTTGGTTGGTGCGTCAGGCTGCGGAAAGAGTACGACGATTGCTCTTCTCGAGCGATTCTACGATCCGTTATCGGGCGGCGTTTTTATTGACGGCAAGGAAATCAGCTCGTTAAACATCAAGCAGTACCGCTCACACATCGCTCTCGTGTCGCAAGAACCGACGTTGTACCAGGGAACTATCAAGGAGAATATCCTCCTTGGCACATCCAATGAAGATGTGACGGATGAGGCTGTTGAGCACGCCTGTCGCGAGGCCAACATTTACGACTTCATCATGTCATTGCCGGATGGCTTCAACACTGTTGTGGGCACGAAGGGCGCTCTACTTTCTGGTGGTCAGAAACAGCGTATCGCAATCGCGCGCGCGTTGATTCGTAACCCGAAGGTCCTTCTCCTGGACGAGGCAACCAGCGCTCTGGACTCCGAGTCGGAGCACGTTGTGCAGGCTGCTCTGGACAAGGCGGCCAAGGGACGCACGACCATCGCGGTTGCGCACCGTCTCAGCACCATCCAGAGAGCCGACGTCATCTACGTCTTCGACCAGGGTCGGATCGTGGAGCAGGGCACACATTCTGACTTGATGCGTCTGAATGGCCGGTACGCCGAGCTCGTCAACCTCCAGAGCTTACAGAAGCATCAGTAGGTGTTGCTCTGAGCAGAGAGGGCGAAGGCTGTGTGTAAGAGGGTGGTTATTTGTGTGTGTGTTTCAAGTGATTGTGGCACTGTTGAGCGCATAGAAGCGCGTTAGCGGGATAGATTGTTCCCTTATGTATATACCACACGGCATTGTACGGCGTTTGACGGAACGGGCTGAACAAGACGCGGTCCCTTCACTACCGGTAGAGATAGGCATTCCCGAAGGAAGCGTTGGCATATATGCTGAGATTTAATACAAAAAAATCATTCTTGTACATTCATATATCTCTTGTTTCATATAATCAATAGTCTCTGTCACGGCATGTTTATCCCCCCGCTTCCCGTCGTTTCGCATGTTTCTGGTACTGCAGAGAGACCTTGACTCGGAGAAAAAGGGCGGGCGCAACATGACATTCTCGACTCGTTGTTTTCTATTTTAGGCATGCAGGATGGGCCATCCTAAGTATGCATACGACACTGCAGACCGGAACATAATAAATTCCTTGATGGGTAACCAATTGCAGCGAACAAGTCGAAGATGCTGCAGCACGACAAGGCGGTGCTCAGATCATTACCCCTCACGGTCGATGCACGTTAATTACCCCATCACGTCTATAACATCAATAGTCAGATTTCACGCACTGTTGCTGCTGCTGCTGCTGCTGCACAGCTGGTGTACTCCGGTACTGTACTGTATCACAGAAGGTTCCCTGCGATGGTCTAGAATCGGAGCCAAGACGCGACGATCGCGTTGATCGCTACCGCTCGTAGGTAGGTTTAGTCTAGTTGTTCCCGATTCATTCACCACAAGGGTGGAGCGAGAACCTGCTGTTTTACTTGTCTGGGACGGGATGGGACAGGACGGGATTAGTCCCCCTAGACGTGCCATGCGAAATCACTACACATGCCATGTACCCACTTAGTATACATGCAAGCTCCACACACCACTAAATTTAAGTAGTAGTTGAAGCAGGGGGGTTTTTCTGCTATGTATTTTTTATATCCTTAAGCAAAAGCAAATATATATATATTTTTTTAAAATACTTTTAATAGCTTAGTTATTTATTATATAAATAATAATAAAAAAAGTAGTAAATAAAACTAAGTAAGTTTTATTAAAATTTTTTATAGCAAGTAGTTAATATTTTTTTAAATTATTTATTAATTATTAAAAAAAAAATTATTTTTATATATATTTTTAAAATATTTTTAATAGCTTAGTTATTTATTATAAATAATAATAAAAAAATAAATAAAATTAAGCTTTATTAAAACTTTTTATAATAAGTAATTAATATTTTTTCGGGCTGTTTATTAATTATTAAAAAAAAAAAATTATTTTTATTATTTTTAAAAACTAGTTAATTTTTTAAATTTTTTTAACCGCTTGTTAATATTTTATATTTATTATTATTTATATATTTTAATTTATTTTTATTTTTATTTTTATAATTTAATTTTTTTTTTTTAATTTTTATTAATTTAATAAATAAAATAGTTTTTATAAAATAATTTTTATAATAATTAATAATTATTAATTAATAAAAATATATTTAGCTAGCGATTTAATAATTAATTTATTTTAGTTTTAAAATTTTAAAATTTTAAGGTTTTAAAGTTTTAAAGTTTTAATATTAAATTATTATTTATATTTAATTTAAATATATATTTTTATTTATATTTAATTTTATATATTTTTTAAAAAAAAAATATTTTATAATTATTATTTTAATATTATAAAATTAAATATAAATATAATTAATTAAATAATAATTATAAAATTATAATTAAAAATAATTTTAATATTA